>QJPP01001298.1:0-530623 GCA_003996215.1 Jaltomata sinuosa | reverse complement strand
TAAACCCTAAACCCTAAACCCTGAACCCTGAACCCTAAACCCTAAACCCTAAACCCTAAACCCTAAACCCTAAACCCTGAAACCCTGAACCCTGAACCCTGAACCCTGAACCCTGAACCCTGAACCCTGAACCCTGAACCCTGAACCCTGAACCCTAAACCCTGAACCCTGAACCCTGAACCCTGAAACCCTGAACCCTGAACCCTAAACCCTAAACCCTAAACCCTGAACCCTGAACCCTGAACCCTGAACCCTGAACCCTGAACCCTGAACCCTGAACCCTGAACCCCTGAACCCTGAACCCTGAACCCTGAACCCTGAACCCTGAACCCTGAACCCCCTGAACCCCTGAACCCTGAACCCTGAACCCTGAACCCCTGAACCCTGAACCCTGAACCCTGAACCCTGAACCCTGAACCCTGAACCCTGAACCCTGAACCCTGAACCCTGAACCCTGAACCCTGAACCCTGAACCCTGAACCCTGAACCCTGAACCCTGAACCCTGAACCCTGAACCCTGAACCCTGAACCCTGAACCCTGAACCCTGAACCCTGAACCCTGAACCCTGAACCCTGAACCCTGAACCCTGAACCCTGAACCCTGAACCCTGAACCCTAAACCCTAAACCCTAAACCCTAAACCCTAAACAAAAGACTCAGTTCAGCCTGTAACCATACTCCTATGTGGATTTTCCATATGAAAATGAAAAGATTAGCCTCCACCCTTAGCAAATGGTCGAAAACGGAGTATGGTGATATTTATGCTACTGTGAAAGAGTATGAAGAAAAGATTAGAACTGCTGAAGAAGAGCTGATCAACCACAACATCGAAGAGAATAGAACTAATCTTCATCAATTAAATGCTGAATACCTTAGATACATGAAGATCGAAGAATCCATTCTCAAACAAAAGACTCAGTTGCAATGGTTTAAAGAAGGAGATGCTAACTCTAGATACTTCCATGCATTGATGAGAGGTAGAAGAAGAAAACTCTTTATTCACAAGATTAGTGACGAACATGGGAATGAAATTGAAGGTGATGAAGTAATTGCTAGAGCAGCCTGTGATCACTTCGAGAAGATATTTACGGGGAAAGAGAAAAGGATCAGTGATGAAGCTCTTAATTGCATTCCCAGAATGGTTACTGAAGAGCAAAATCAGATCCTCCACGCCATGCCTACTAAAGAAGAGCTGAAACAAGTTGTATTCTCTATGAATCCTCATTCTGCAGCAGGCCCGGATGGGATGAACGGCAAGTTTTTTCAAGCTTGCTGGGAAATTATTTGTAATGATCTACTTGGGGTTATCCAATCCTTCTTTTGTGGCCACATTATGCCCAAATATTTCTCCCATGCAAGTTTGGTTCTACTCCCAAAAGTAGACCATCCCAATAAATTTTCTGAATTCAGACCCATTAGTCTTAGCAATTTCATTAACAAGATTATCTCTAAACTTTTTTGCTTAAGACTAGCTCCTATACTTCCTTTACTTATTTCGGACAACCAATCCGGTTTTGTACGAGGAAGAAGCATCTCAGAAAACATCATGTTAGCTCATGAGATCATCCATAATATCAAAAAACCTATGGAGGGCGATAATGTGGTGATCAAGCTTGATATGGCAAAAGCGTACGACAGAGTTTCTTGGTCCTTTATTTGCCTAGTGTTGAGAAGAATGGGGTTCGGAGAGACTATTATCGATATGTTCTGGAGAATCATGTCCAATAACTGGTATTCAGTGATTATAAATGGTTCAAGACACGGGTTTTTTCATTCCACTAGAGGTCTCAAGCAAGGAGATCCGCTCTCCCCGGCACTCTTTATTATTGGAGCTGAAGTTTTGTCCAGGCTGCTTAATAATCTGCACAATCATCACTTGTACCATGGTTTTCATATGGAGAAGAACGGGCCTCAAATTAATCATCTCAGCTTTGCAGATGATGTGATTATCTTCTCCTCGGCTAAGGATAATTCTCTGAAGCTTATTATGAATACCTTATCTACTTATGAAGAGGTTTCCGGCCAGCTTATCAACAAAGACAAGAGCCATTTTATGGTTACTACAAAAACACCTACTGATATTATTGCTACGATCAAGGACATCACCGGATTCATTCAGAAGGACAGCCCTATCACCTATTTAGGTTGCCCTCTATATGAAGGTGGTCAGAGAGTTATTTATTATTCCGAGATGGTGTCTAAAGTGGCGGCAAGAATCAGAGGATGGCAAACTAAAATGCTTAGCTTTGGGGGAAGAGCTACTCTTGTTAAATCCGTTCTTCAATCCCTCCCTATCCATATACTCTCGGCTATATCTCCTCCCAAAACCACCCTTAAGCAAATAAAATGCCTCACTGCTGATTTTTTCTGGGGTTGGGACAAAGACAAGAGAAAATATCACTGGGCATCCTGGGAAACGCTAAGCTATCCGTATGATGAAGGAGGTATTGGTGTACGATCATTATCAGATACTTGTCTTGCTTTCCAATACAAGCAGTGGTGGACTTTTAGAACCAAGAATACTCTATGGGGGCAATTTCTTAAAGCTAAATATTGTCAAAGAGCCAATCCAGTTGCTAAGAAATGGGACACGGGGCAGTCCCTTATGTGGAAGCACATGTCAAAGAACAAGGCTACTGCTGAGACTCATATCCAGTGGATCATTCACTCAGGTTCTTGCTGTTTCTGGTGGGATGATTGGTTAGGAGTGGGTCCTATTGCTAATTACAGAAGAGACAATGCTAGACCCAACAACATCAAAGTTTCGGAGTTCTTCATAGATGGTCAATGGGACGAACAATTAGTGAGGCAGATTGCTCCTCCACAATTGACAAATACGATTCTCAACACTCCATTACAACTACAAGAGGGGGTTCCGGATCAGCCGGTGTGGAAGCATAATGCTAATGGATTGTTTACTTGTACTTCGGCTTGGGAAATTGTAAGAAAGAAGAAGACTAAAACCTTGACGAGTACTCTCACTTGGCATAAACATATCCCGTTCAAGGTCTCCTTTCTCCTTTGGAGAGCTCTTAGAGGTAAACTCCCAACCAACGAAAAAATCACTTCTTTTGGTCACGAACCAGCAGACTGTTCTTGCTGCTACAGCCCCGGTACTGATACTATTGACCATATTTTTGCCTCGGGTCACTTTGCTAAACACATCTGGAAAGTTTTCTCTTCTTCTTTGGGAATCAACCATGATTATACACCTTTGAGAAACTTACTTATGAGATGGTGGATTACCAAACACAACAATGAAGTTCATAAGCTCATCCTACATGCGACTCCCATTTTTATCTGCTGGAATCTTTGGAAGAACCGTTGTGCTAGTAAATATGGCGGGAAGCAATCCAACAGCACAAGAGTCAAATATTCCATCACCAAAGACATTAATAACCTTCTCATCACTGTTTTCCCTTATATTAAATGGCCTCCAAGCTGGACAGATTTGAGTTCTCTGGTGGAAATGTGTAAACATGAGATTAGAGTTATTAAAGTGTATTGGTGCAAACCTAGTACTACAATGGTGAAACTCAACACCGATGGAAGCGCTATACACAATCCGGGCAACATGGGGGCTGGTGGGATTCTTAGAGATTATCTCGGCAACTTCATCTTTGCATTTGCCACACCTTTGGGGGTTGGTTCTAATAACCAAGCGGAAATCCAAGCTGCCATTTATGGTCTTACGTGGTGTATCCAACATGGATATAGCAATGTCAACCTGGAGGTTGACTCGGAACTACTTACTAAATGGCTCAACCATAGTGCTAAACCACCATGGAACATTCAAGAGAACCTGGAAACACTTATAAACCTCACTAACATGCTTGCGAATTTTAAATGCAATCACACATACAGGGAAGCGAATTATGTGGCTGACATACTCTCAAAGCATAGTCATCAGTTGATTATCCCACATCACTTCTTCAATCAAGATCAGCTACCGGAGGAAGCAAGAGGTTACTTCAAGCTAGATAAGCTCGGAATGCCAAACTTTAGAAGAAAAAGGTTGAAAAGGATTATGAAACCGCCTTGAGTTACTTTGTTATGTTCCTTTTCTGTACAGGTGATCACTTGTACCACTTTTGGTGTCTCTAATTTTCTTCACCTAGGCTTTTTCCTTTTTCGGGTTACAGCCTTTTTGAAGAAAACCTTAGTTTAGTTTTTGATTTTCTTCTTACTTGTAAGGGGAGAGTCTCCCTTATTTACCGCTTTCCTAGACTATTTGTATTGAGAGGAGTCCTCTCGTAGGTGCATAGTTTCTAGGTTTCCATTCTAGTATCGGGGATGAGTTAGCCGGCCTTAGTAGGCGGGCCGACTTATGAACCACCATAGGATCGGAGGTTAGGTCTATGTCCCCCTCCTTGTATATATTTTTTGTTGTTTTATTTATGCTAAGGCCTGGGGGTGTTGCTCAGCCCCTGACCCACCCAAGGGTCATTAAAATAAAAAAAAAAAAAAAAACCCTAAACCCTAAACCCTAAACCCTAAACCCTAAACCCTAAACCCTGAACCCTGAACCCTGAACCCTAAACCCTGAACCCTAAACCCTAAACCCTAAACCCTAAACCCTAAACCCTAAACCCTAAACCCTAAACCCTAAACCCTAAACCCTAAACCCTAAACCCTAAACCCTAAACCCTAAACCCTAAACCCTAAACCCTAAACCCTAAACCCTAAACCCTAAACCCTAAACCCTAAACCCTAAACCCTGAACCCTGAACCCTGAACCCTGAACCCTAAACCCTAAACCCTAAACCCTAAACCCTAAACCCTAAACCCTGAACCCTAAACCCTGAAACCCTGAACCCTAAACCCTAAACCCTGAACCCTAAACCCTGAACCCTAAACCCTAAACCCTAAACCCTAAACCCTAAACCCTGAACCCTAAACCCTAAACCCTAAACCCTAAACCCTGAAACCCTGAACCCTGAACCCTAAACCCTAAACCCTAAACCCTAAACCCTAAACCCTAAACCCTAAACCCTAAACCCTAAACCCTAAACCCTAAACCCTTAAACCCTAAACCCTAAACCCTGAACCCTAAACCCTAAACCCTAAACCCTAAACCCTAAACCCTAAACCCTAAACCCTAAACCCTAAACCCTAAACCCTAAAACCCTAAACCCTAAACCCTAAACCCTAAACCCTAAACCCTAAACCCTAAACCCTGAACCCTAAACCCTAAACCCTAAACCCTAAACCCTAAACCCACCCTAAACCCTGAACCCTGAACCCTGAACCCTGAACCCCTAAACCCTAAACGCCTAAACCCTAAACCCTAAACCCTAAACCCTAAACCCTAAACCCTAAACCCTAAACCCTAAACCCTCCTGAACCCTGAACCCTGAACCTGAACCCTGAAACCCTGAACCCTGAACCTGAACCCTAACCCTGAAACCCTGAACCCTGAACCCTGAACCCTGAACCCCTAACCCTGAACCCTGAACCCTGACCCTGAACCCTGAACCTGAACCCTGAACCCTGAACCCTGAACCCTGAACCCTGAACCCTGAACCCTGAACCCTGAACCCTGAACCCTGAACCCTGACCCTGAACCCTGAACCCTGAACCCTGAACCCTGAACCCTGAACCCTGAACCCTGAACCCTGAACCCTGAACCCTGAACCCCTGAACCCTGAACCCTGAACCCTGACCCTGACCCTGAACCCTGAACCCTGAACCCTGAACCCTGAACCCTGAACCCTGAACCCTGAACCCTGAACCCTGAACCCTAAACCCTGAACCCTGAACCCTGAACCCTGAACCCTGAACCCTGAACCCTGAACCCTGAACCCTGAACCCTGAACCCTGAACCCTGAACCCTGAACCCTGAACCCTGAACCCTGAACCCTGAACCCTGAACCCTGAACCCTGAACCCTGAACCCTGTACCCTGAACCCTGTACCCTGAACCCTGAACCCTGAACCCTGAACCCTGAACCCTGAACCCTGAACCCTGAACCCTGAACCCTGAACCCTGAACCCTGAACCCTGAACCCTAAACCCTGAACCCTGAATTTTTTTCTCTCTACAACATCTCACTAGAAAAAAGCTCCAAACTAGGAGCATAGTGAGCTCCACGGTTGCAATGGGGGCTGACCCCCCTCCAAAAATCGAAAAATTTCGTTCGAAAGACCAAGTTGTAGATCTCGACGAAACGAACTCAACGCAAAATACCTCACCGAAAAAATTCCACCACAGCTCCGGCAATGACAGAAAAACAGCCGCGGTCACTGTTCATCCATCGCCGGAGCAAATTGCCTGGGCACATGAAATTATTTCCCTAGCTCGTTTGGTTGAAAATCAACAAGGTAATGGTAATGGAGATCATAATTCTAGCTTAGATCTTCCTGCTCTCAAATTTTCAGATCATTTTAACATGCCAATTGATGGCAAATTGCAAAATCAAACCGGCAGTGATGAACAAAAAACGCCGGAGCGCTGCCCCTCTGTTTCAGATCTTTCTGGCGAGATTCGACTGAATGCCACCGCTGGGGTTTGTTCACAAAGCTCTGAGCTACACCCCCATGAAATTTCAGCTCAAACTGCCGCCGGAAACTCGGCGGAGCTACTGTGTCACGCCGGCGACGGAGCTCCGGCTACCACCACCGGTCAAAGGCAATGCCAAACTGAGCGCCATGGGGCGGTGGTTCCACCCATCCAAACAGCTCCTCTCGAATCAAACTCAAACGCGTCGAATTTGAGTTCGAGTGCGCTGCCACCGGTGGCGATTTCAGGCGACGGCGGCGCCGCCGCCGGAGGCGATGAAAATACTATTTTTTCTTTGGGGTTTGTGCGCGATTCTACTAGTAAATTAACCCCTCAAGAAACCCCATCATATGATCAATCAATGGCTTCGAATTTCAGTTTTAGGGTTCTACCACTTTCGCCGGCCGGCGGCGGTGCAAATTCCGACCAAGTTCAAAATTGGCAATGCCAATTGAAGGGTAATTCAATGGAGAATACTACTATGGGAAATAACTCACTAGGGGAAGCCTCCAACAGCTCGAATTTAAGATCAAATGAAGAACTATTGCACGATTTGGCCGACAACACTGTTCCGGCAACTGAAATTGGAATTTTTTTCATCAAACTCCTCCACAACATCCAAGGAATGATTCCAACCAACAACCTGAATTTTTGAGCAATCCGAACTCCAACTCGAATTTGGTCGAGACTAACAGTGGCTTGGAAAAAAGCATTTCTGGAAAAAGTTTAATTGATCCCAAAGCTAAGGAAGGTACTAAGGAGAATGCAGCTACAAAGCATATGTCTCCACAACAGATTCAAGGTAAGATTCCTAACTCTTCTACTTCTAATCGTAATTCTACTCATGATATTTTAGATGCTCAATTGCATTCCAACGCAATAGAGCATCATCCTGTGGCGCTAACCAATGCCTTGCAGCATGTTAAGACTACTGATGTTGATCCTAACGTTGCAATTGAGCATAATTCTGTTGATCAAACCACTTTGGTGCAGCATGATGAGTTTGATAATACTCGTAAGAATGCTAAGAATAGGAAAAAAGATGTGATCAATGATCCTAAGGTCCCAAGTTCTTATGGCATCAAGGAAAACCCGAGTAAGCAACTTACAAATCCCTCAAAACAACCACAACAACTCCATAACCAAAGAACCTCCGATTTCCCCAAACTAACCAATAATTTTGATCCTCACAAGCCTCAACCCAAAGATGACAATGTTTCTCCTGATAGCACCACCAAAAAACCAAACTCTGGTCCCATTGACAACAACACCAATAATACTAACCCAAAGCCTAACAACTCCAAAAACAAAGTTATCCCCGACCCTTCTCCTCCCACTGTTGCTTACACCTATGCCACTAGACTTAGAGCTAATCAAGCTAAGAGTGAGGTGCCTATTGAGTTGTCTACTCCGAAATTCACTACAAGGCAGGGCTTCCCGGCTGTTATTTTTAAGAAAGAAGATTTCATGGTTAAGCTGGCGGCTAGATGCAAATACACTCTCATTGGCAAGTTCGCTAATACAATGCCCAAAATGGAGGTTATTAGAAAGAGTTTTATCCTCCAGACTCAACTTACAGGTGGTGTTAAAATTGCTCACTTCAACTCTAGGCATATTTACATTGATTTGGACAATGAAGATGACCATCTTGCTGTTTGGACTAAACAAAAAATGTATATCGAGGGTCAACAAATGAGGGTGCAGGTTTGGACTCCAACTTTTCGACCTGAGGAAGAGACACCGGTAGTTCCTATTTGGGTAACCTTGCCAGAACTACCTTGGCACTGTTATAATCTTGAATTTGTTTCTGCTTTGTTATCTCCTATTGGTAAGGCTTTATACTTGGACACCGCATCTATTCAAAAAAACAAGGGGAAGTGTTGCCAAAGTTAGGCTGCAAGTTGATCTCACCAAAGCAAGACCTCCTCATGTGTGGATGGGATTTGATGAAGAGGATATCACTTGTGGAAGGTGGCAAGCTATCGAATATGAAGGGATCCCGGAATATTGTACTTATTGTAAACACCATGGACATCTCGTCCATGTGTGTAAAATGAAGAAAAGGGACGAAGATTACAAAGGAAGAAAAGAAAAGGAAGCTGAAGAAAAAAAGAAACAACAAGATACTGGAAAGAAAAAGGATATCACAGCTCAAGGTAATCCTAATCATATAGATTCCCAGAATGTTTTTACTAACATTTCAGGTACCGAAGGTATTAAGGAGCACAAGGATCAGGAAGATAATCAACTACACGATGACCTTAGTGATCCAGCAGATGTTACTAATACCAAAGGAGAGCAGCATACAGATAAATGGCAAGTACAAAAAAGGAAAAACTTTAAAGGAAAGACAAAGCTTACTCAAGTGTACAAACCTGTTCCACCAAGGAAAAATCAAACTCAAAATGAAGGTATAATTTCTAACTCTACAGGAAACACTCATGTTCATAATATTGATCCTAAAAAGGATCAAACCCCCCCACCCCATGATGCTACCACTAAATATTCTATGGATGTTGCTGGAAACTCGAAAGAAAGTAATTATATCAAAGGAGCTCAAGGACTAGGTATTGACTCAATGCTCCCAATCCCCTGTGACCCCCCCATTAATTATTATGCGGTGTTGTCTGATTCTGAAGTTGATGGAGGTACGGATGGAGGGATTAAGGAGAAAATCACTAACTTGCAGGAAGGGGTTACCAAGGGGAGGGATCTGGCTCATGTTCTGCATGAGCACCCATTGATTGACCCTAGGACTGACTCTAGAGCCTATGCTAACACTAAGGAAAATGCTAGTTCTGCTCAACGAATGGTTGTGACTCCGAGCTACAATGAGAATTTTGCTGCTTATCAAACTGCTGGTTCAGAAATAGTGCAAAAATCTGGTTCTGAAAAGGTCCGAAATAATGGTTCAAAACAGTCTCAGAAATTGAGTTTTTCTCAGTGTTTGGGGTCCGACTTTGCTCAAGGTTTGGGAACTGATTTAGGTACAGCTACAGATAATGATAATGCTCTAAATGACACTCCTGTGGGTTCGAAATCAAGTCCTAATGGGATCAAAAATGCTGGCTAAAAACAGTCTCAGAGTTTGGGTTGTTCTCAGGGTGTTGGGGCTGAATTTGGTCAGAATTTGTGTGCTGGTTTAGAAGCTGATTTGGGTGCTGATTCAGATGATGATGATGATGCAGATGCTGATTTGGTTGTTGGTTTAGCTGCTGGTTTGAGTGCTGGTTTAGCTGCTGGTTTGAGTGCTGGTTTAGTGGATAAAAACAGTGAATATGTTCAAAGTTTTGAAAATGTTGATGGCCAGAATTCATCTCCAAATCAGAATGTTATGCTTCAAACGAGCTCAATTCTACCTAAGAAATCGAAGAGACAGAAAAGAAAAGAAAAAGAGAGGCAAGAGAAGCTACAGAAAGAACAAAAGAATTTTATTTTAGTCACTCAACAAGCTGGCTTATGTATTCCTCCTATTCAAATTCATGAGAATCCTACTGATAACTCTACGAATCAATGTGCTTTCAACACTATACCTTGTTCACCTCCTGATGATACAGATGAGTATAGAGTTATCCATTCGGAGGATGAGGTTGATCAAGATAACCAATCTGTTGAAGAACAGGAAATGGAAGATGAAGACGAAACTAGTGAACATCTCATCAAGGCATTCGGTTATACTTTTGATAGTAATATGCAAGAAGAGATTCAACAAGTTTCAGAGAAAAATGGTTTATCTCCGAGGGGTCAACCACAGAAAGTTTATTTCAACAAACAAGCTACTTCTAGTACATCTGCTAGCACTGGCAGACCTCACACAAGATCTCAAAGCAAAGGTTTCCTATGATTAGCACAATCACTTGGAATGCTAGGGGTATTAATACCCGGGGAGTTATGGAAAGAGTTCAAAATCTCAAGAATGTTCATAATCTCTCTTTGATTACCATTCTTGAACCTTTTACTGATAATTCTCAACTCAACAGTGTTAGAATTCAACTTGCAATGGATAATGCCACTTGCAACCAAAATGGGAAGATTTGGATTTTTTGGTCTCTGGACATTACTTGTAAGGTGTTAGAATCTGATGAGCAGCAAATTACTTGTGAGATCAAACATGTGGAGCTTTCTACTACCTTCCTCATTACTTTTATCTATGCTAAGTGTAAAGATCACCTCAGAAAACCTCTATGGGACAAATTGCTTCACTATGCTAATACGGATAGTCCTTGGTGTACTATTGGGGACTTCAATGTTATTACAGATCCTGAAGAAAAGCTGGGGGGTTTACCTTACAACATGAATAAGAGTTTTGAGTTTATTGGGGTCATTGAAGCTTGCAGTCTTACCGACCTTGGGTTTCACGGCCAGAAATACACTTGGTGCAATAATAGAGATTTAAACCGCAGAATTTGGAAGAGACTGGACAGAGCTATGGTTAATGATAAATGGTTAGAATTCATGCCTCATTCCTCCATTACTCACTTGTCTTCTGTGGGATCAGATCATTGCCCACTATTGTTTGAATTAACTGAAAGAAAACAGCATGTCACTAGGTATTTTAAATTCCTACACTGTTGGGTTGATAATCAGAATTTCATGGATACGGTAAGAACCTGCTGGAATAAAAATATTGAAGGCAACCCTATGTGGATCTTTCATATGAAGTTGAAAAGAGTTTCTTCCACCTTAAGCAATTGGTCTAAATCTGAATTTGGGGATATCTATGCTACTGTGAAAGAATTCGAAGAGAAAGTTAGAGTTACGGAGGAGGAATTGATCACCACTAATACGGAGGAGAACAGAATGAAGCTTCATGAACTGAATGCGAAATACATTAGATATATGAAGTTGGAGGAATCTATTCTTAAACAGAAGACTCAACTACATTGGTTCAAAGAAGGGGATGCTAACTCTAGGTATTTCCACGCTTTGATGAGAGGTAGAAGAAGAAGGCTGTTTATACATAAGATTAGTGATGAGCAAGGAAATTGTATTCAAGGGGATAATGACATTGCTAGAGCTGCCTGCGATCACTTTCAGAAGATATTTACTGGGGATGAAAAGAGAATTAATGAAGATGTTTTAAATTGCATTCCAAGAATGGTTACTGTGGATCAAAATCTGATCCTTCAAGCTATGCCCACTATGGAGGAACTTAAACAGGTGGTCTTCTCTATGAACCCCAACTCCGCTGCTGGTCCTGATGGTATGAGTGGGAAATTCTTTCAAGCATGCTGGGAAATTATCTGTTTTGACCTCCTTAATGTTGTACAGTACTTCTTCTGTGGTCACACCATCCCCAAATATTTCTCTCATGCATGTTTGGTTCTACTCCCGAAAGTAGACCATCCTAATAATTTTTCTGAGTTCAGACCCATTAGTCTTAGCAATTTCACAAACAAGATAATTTCTAAACTTCTTTGCTTAAGACTAGCTCCTATACTTCCTTTACTTATCTCGGATAACCAATCCGGTTTTGTACGAGGTAGATGCATCTCAGAAAACATTATGTTAGCTCATGAGATCACTCATAGTATCAAAAAACCTATGGAGGGTGATAATGTGGTGATCAAGCTCGATATGGCAAAAGCTTACGACAGAGTTTCTTGGTCATTTATTTGCCTTGTCCTGAGAAGAATGGGGTTCGGAGAAACGATTATTGATATGTTCTGGAGAATCATGTCCAATAATTGGTATTCTGTGATTATAAATGGTTCAAGACACGGGTTTTTTCATTCCACTAGGGGTCTCAAGCAAGGAGATCCACTCTCACCGGCACTCTTTATACTTGGGGCGGAAGTTTTGTCCAGATTGCTTAATAGTCTGCACAACCACCATTTGTACCATGGTTTTCATATGGAGAAGAACGGGCCTCAGATTAATCATCTCAGTTTTGCAGATGATGTGATTATTTTCTCCTCGACTAAGAATACTTCGCTGAAGCTTATTATGAGTACCTTATCTACATACGAAGAGGTTTCCGGCCAGCTTATCAACAAAGACAAGAGTCACTTTATGGTTACTACAAAAACACCTCCAGATATTATTGCTACGATCAAATACATCACCGGTTTCATTCAGAAGGACAGCCCTATCACCTATTTAGGTTGCCCTCTATATGAAGGTCGTCAAAGAGTGATTTATTTTTCCGGGATGGTGTCTAAAGTGGCAGATAGGATCAGAGGATGGCAAACTAAAATACTTAGCTTTGGGGGAAGAGCTACTCTTGTTAAATTCGTTCTTCAATCCCTCCCTATCCATATTCTATCGGCTATTTCTCCTCCCAACACTACTATTAAACAGATTAAGTGTCTAACTGCTGATTTCTTTTGGGGTTGGAACAAGGATAAAAGAAAATACCATTGGGCGTCTTGGGAAAATCTTAGTTTTCCATATACAGAAGGCGGGATAGGAGTGAGATTGTTATCTGATGTATGCTTGTCTCTCCAATACAAACAATGGTGGATTTTCAGATCTAAAAACTCTCTTTGGGGACAGTTTCTTAAGGCAAAATATTGTCAACGAGCTAATCCTATTATCAAGAAATATGACTCTGGGCAGTCCCTAATCTGGAAGCACATGATGAGAAATAAAATGCTTGCTGAAAATCATATTTTTTGGATCCTTCGCTCCGGTTCTTGTTGCTTTTGGTGGGATGATTGGTTGGGGGTTGGTCCTCTTGCTAATTACAAAACTGATAACACAAGACCCAACAACATGTTGGTTTCACAATTCTTGATAAATGGTCATTGGAACGAAGAAATGGTGAGACAGATTGCCCCTCCTCGCCTAGTCCATAAAATTCTTGCTACCCAATTCCATTATCAAGAAGGGGTTCTGGATCAGCCAATTTGGAAACCCAATGCGAATGGAAAATTCACTTGTTCCTCGGCTTGGGAATTAGTGAGACAAAAGAAGACAAAGACCTTGACTAGTACGCTCACTTGGCACAATCATATTCCGTTCAAAGTTTCTTTTCTTCTTTGGAGAGCTCTTAGAGGCAAACTTCCGACAAATGAAAAACTTACTACATTTGGTCATGAACCAGCCGAATGCTCTTATTGCCATAGACCGAGACTTGATACTATTGATCACATTTTTGTTTCCGGGAACTTTGCTAAGCACATCTGGAAAACTTTCTTTACTTCTCTGGGCATGTTTTTTGACGATACTTCTTTGAGAAAGTTACTTATGAAGTGGTGGATATCTAAACACAACAATGAAGTTCACAAGCTTATTCTACATGCTACTCCCATCTTCATGTGTTGGAACCTTTGGAAAAATAGATGTTCGAGTAAGTATGGTGGCAAGCAATCCAACCCATCGAGAGTCAAATTCTCCATCATCAAAGACATTAACAATCTGCTCACCACGGTTTACCCCTATATTTCTTGGCCGGCTCGCTGGACAGATTTGGTGCTACTGGTGGAAAAATGCAAGCACGATTGTAATGTTTCTAGAGTTAACTGGTACAAACCTCCAGCCAATATGGTCAAGCTCAACACGAATGGAAGTGCACTAGACAATCCGGGCAACATTGGAGCTGGAGGGATTCTTAGAGATCATCTCGGCAATCTTATTTATGCCTTTGCCACACCATTGGGAGTTGGTACTAATAATCAAGCAGAAATTAAAGTGGCTATTTTTGGTATTAATTGGTGCATTCAACACGGCTATAGCAATGTCATCCTTGAGGTCGATTCAGAACTACTCACCAAATGGCACAATCACACGGCTAAACCTCCATGGGAAATTCAAGAGGATATGGAAACTTTATTTGATCTCACTAGCATGTTGGAAAAATTTCAATGTATTCATACTTACAGAGAAGGGAATTATGTGGCTGATATACTCTCCAAACATAGCCATCAGTTAGTTTCTACTCAACAGATCTTCAACCACAATCATTTACCGGAGGAAGCAAGAGGCTATTTTAAAATGGACAAGCTCGGAATGCCAAACTTTAGGAGGAGAAAGTTAAAAAAAATTAAGAAACCACCTTGACTTATTTGCTTGCTTGGGTTTGGTTCCAAGATTTTTACAGGTGATCACTTGTTCTTTTTTGGTGCTACTAATCTTCTTCATTTAGGCTTTCTCTTTTATTAGTTATAGCTTTTTTGAAGAGGATCCTAGTTATATTTTGATTTTCTTCTTACTATGTAAGGGGAGAGTCTCCCTTATTTACTGCATTCCTAGCTACTTGTATTGAGAGGAGTCCTCTCGTAGGTGCATAGTTCTAGGTTTCCTTTCTAGTATCGGGGATGAGTTAGCCGGCCTTAGTAGGCTGGCCGACTTATGAACCACCATAGGATCGGAGGTAAGGTCTATGTCCCCCTCCTTGTATATTTTTACTTGTTTTATTTATGCTAAGGCCTGGGGGTGTTGCTCAGCCCCTGACCCACCTCAAGGGTCATTAAACAAACAAAAAAAAAAAACCTAAACCCTGAACCCTAAACCCTAAACCCTAAACCCTAAACCCTAAACCCTAAACCCTAAACCCTAAACCCTAAACCCTGAACCCTGAATCCTGAACCCTGAACCCTAAACCCTGAACCCTGAACCCTGAACCCTGAACCCTAAACCCTAAACCCTAAACTCTAAACTCTAAACCCTAAACCCTAAACCCCATCGCAACTCATTTCCCTAAATTTTTTTCTCTCTCTACAATATCTCACTAGAAAAAAGCTCTCAACTAGGAGCATAGTGAGCTCCACGGCTGAAATGGGGGCTGACCCCCCTTCGGATATCGAAAAATTTCATTCGAAAGACCAAATCGTAGATCTCGTCGATACGAATGCAACGAAAAAAACCTCATCGAAAAATTCCACCCACGGCTCCAACAATGATGGAAGAACAGCCGCGATCACTGTTCATCCATCGCCGGAGCAAATTGCATGGGCACTAACAATTATTTCCCTAGCTCGTTTGGCTGAGAATCAGCATGGTACTGATAATGGAGATCACAATTCTAGCTTAGAGCTTCATCCTCTCAAAGTTTCAGATCGTTCGAACTTGCCAATTGATGGCAAATTGCAAGTGAAAATTGGCAGTGACGAAGGTATTTTGCCGGAGCGCCGCCTCTCTATTACGCTGCTTTTCGGCGATATTCGAAGGGTTTCAACCACTGGGGTTTGTTCACGAGCCTTCAAGCTATCTTCCCATGAAATTTCAACCCAATCCGCCGCCGGAATTGCGGCGGAGCTACTGTTTGACGCCGGCGCCGGAGCTCAGGCAACCTCCACCAACCTAATGCAATGCCAAAATGTGCGCCATGGAGAGGCGCACCCACCCCTACAAGCCACTCCTCTCGAATCAACTCCAAACTCGTCGAATTTGAGTTTGAAGAATCTGCCACCTAGGGCGATTTCCGGCAACGGCGGCGCCGCCACTGACGGTGACCAAAATACAATTGAATTAGGAGGGTTTGTTCACGATCTCACCAGCAACTTCACCCCCCAAAAACCCCCATCAATTGATCAGTCAAGCTCGACGAATTTTACGTTTAGGGTTCCAACGGCGGCGGCGGTTGACGGCGATGAAGATTCCGGTCAAATCCAAAATTGGCAATGCCAATTGAAAGGTAATGCTATGGAGAATGCAACCACCCAAAAATCCCCATTAATGGAGGCCTCTAACAATTCGAACATGGGTTCTAGTGAAGAACACATGGATGATTTGGCCGTGAACACGGTTCCGGTGCCGGAATTGGGTTATTCTCAGGTTCAGCTCACTCCCCAACATTCAAGGAGGGATTCAAAGCAGCTTCCCGAATTTTTGGACAATCCGAACTCAAATTCGAATTTCCAAGTGGTTAACAGTGAGTTGCAAAATTTGAAAAAAAAATTGGAAAAAGGAGGAAAAGTGTCTTCTTCTATTGCTAAGGGTAATGCTAAGGATCACACAGCAAGTTCATCACAGCAATTACTAGGTAAGGCTCCTAATCCTTCTACTTCCATTTCCAATTATGATCTTTCTTCTTTAAGTGCTAAACATGCTCAATTGCGATCTAATGCAATTGAGCATAGTCCTGTTGAACTAACACCTTTGTTGCAGCATGATGAAAATAACTATGCTACTTTGAGTACTAAGAATGGGAAAAAGGATTTGAGTAAGGTTCTTGAGACTTTTAAGGAAGATGTCAATAATAAAGATCCTAGTAAACAACTTACCAATCCTTCAAACTACGATCAGCAACTCCAAAACAAAAAAAAATCTGATTTTCCCAAACTCACAAATAACTTTGACCCTCACAAACCCCAACCCAAAGATGATGTTTCTCCTGATAGCACCACCAAAAAACCAAACTCCAATCCCATTGACAACAACACCAAGAATACTAACCCAAAGCCTAACAATTCCAAAAGCAAAGCTATCCCCGATCCTTCTCCACCAACTGTTGCCTACACCTACGCCACTAGACTCAGAGCCAATCAAGCTATGAATGAGGTGCCTATTGAGCTATCCACTCCAAAATTCACTACAAGGCAAGGTTTCCCGGCTGTTATTTTTAAAAAAGAAGACTTCATGGTTAAGTTGGCTGCTAGGTGCAAATACACTCTCATTGGCAAATTTGCTAATACAATGCCCAAAATGGAGACTATTAGAAAAAGTTTTATTCTTCAGACTCAGCTTACCGGTGGTGTTAAAATTGCTCATTTCAATTCTAGACACATTTACATTGATTTGGACAATGAAGATGATCATCTTGCTGTTTGGACTAAACAAAAATTGTATATCGAGGGTCAACTGATGAGAGTGCAGGTTTGGACTCCAACATTTCGACCCGAGGAAGAAACTTCGGTAGTTCCTATTTGGGTAACTTTGCCAGAACTACCTTGGCATTGTTATAACCTTGAATTTGTTACGGCCTTGTTATCTCCAATTGGTAAGGCTCTATACTTGGATACGGCTTCCATTCAAAAAACGAGGGGTAGTGTAGCCAAAGTCAGACTTCAAATTGACCTCACTAAAGAAAGACCTCCTCATGTGTGGATGGGATTTGATGAAGAAGATATCACGTGTGGAAGGTGGCAAGCTATAGAATACAAAGGGATCCCGGACTACTGTGCTTATTGTAAACACCATGGACATCTCGTCCAAGTGTGTAAGGTGAAGAAAAGGGATGATGATTACAAACTAAGAAAAGAAAAAGAAGATGAAGGAAAAAACAAGCAACAAGCTACTGGAAAGAAGAAGGAAATCACGGGTCAAGGTAATCCTAATCATGTTGATTCCCAGAATGGTATTACTAACTTTTCAGGTACTGAAGATACTAAGGAACACAAGGATAAGGAAGAAGACCAACAAGATGACCTTATTGATCCGGTAGATACTACTAACACCAAAGGAGAGCAACATGCCGATGTATGGCAAGTACAAAAAAGGAAAATGTTTAGAGGAAAGCCAAAGCTAATTCAAGTTTACAAACCTGTAACTCAAAAGGAAGGTATAATCTCTGACTCTACAGGAAACTCTCATGATCATAGTGGTGATCCCAAAACGGATCAACCCCCCCCCCCACCCCATGATGATATACATGATATGGATGCTGCTGGAAACACAAAAGAAAAAAATACTGTTAAAGGAGCTCAAGGACCAGGTATTGACTCAATGCTCCCAATCCCCTGTGACCCCCCCCATTGATAATTATTATGATGTGCTGGCTTTTTCTGATGAAGTTAACGGAGGTATGGATGGAGGGATAAAGGAGAAACTAACTAAATTGCAGGAAGGGGTATCCAGGGGGAGGGATTTGTCTCATGTTTTGCATGAGAACTTTCCGATTGACCATAGGAATGACTTTAGAGCCCCTGCTACAACTGTTCATCCGGTTACTGCTGCTCAACTTGCTACAGATAATTTGATGCTTCAAAGTGAGTTTGGTACCAAATCTGTCGGTTTGGTTTCAGAAAAGAATCAGAGTATGGGAGTTGGTTTGATTCAGAATTTACAGAATTTTGGGGCTGATCATAGTGATGGTTTGTGTCTAGTTCAAGCTACTGGTGAGTCTGATAACACCAAGGAAATAGTGCAGATACCAGATGTTGAAAGGGTCGAAAATGATGGTTCAAAACAGTCTCAGAAGTTGGGTTTTTCTCAGTGTTCGGGGTCTGATTTTGCTCATGGTTCGGGTGCTGATTTGGAAACTGTTACAGGACAAAATAATGTTCAAAATGGTACTATTGTGGGCTCAATTTTGGCTCAGAAAGCTGTTACTGAAGGGATCCAAATTGTTAATCCAAAACAGTCTCAAAAGTCCGGTTCAGTGACTGTGCATGCTGCTGTTACTGCTGATACAACTGTTGTTACTGTTGATACAACTGTTGTTCATGCTGCTGCTACACCTACTGGTAATAGCATTCGAGGTAAAGATCAAGTCCTAGCTGCTGCTATTGATGTCACGGGCAAAAGTACTAATCGAGAAAACTCTCAGAATAATAAATCCACTAGTCAACTAAGCCAGAAAAAAAGAAAAGCTCTTAAGAGAAGACAAGAAAGAGAGAAAAAAGAGGAGGAAAAACTAAAAAAGGGACAAAAGAATTTCGTCTTGGTTAATGAACAAGCCGGTCTAGATATTCCTCCTCTCCAGATTCAAGAACAAGCTCCGAATAATCCAAAGAATCAATGTATCTTCAACACAGTTCCAAGATTACCTCCAGATAACAATGATGAGTATAGAGTTATCCATTCTGAAAATGAGTTTGACCAAGATACTCAATCCGTAGAAGAACAGGATGATGAAGAAGAGACTAGTGAACATCTCATCAAGGCTTTCGGTTCTACTGTTGATAGGGACATGCAAGAAGAAATTCAACAAGTTTCAGAGAAGAATGGTTTATCTCCGAGAGGTCAACCTTAGAAAGTCTACTTCACCAAACAAGCTACTTCTAATACCTCTGCTAGCACTAGCAGACCTCACACAAGATCTCAAAGCAAAGGTTTCCAATGATTAGTACAATCACTTGGAATGCTAGGGGTATTAATACCCAGGGAGTCATGGAAAGAATTCA
Organism: Jaltomata sinuosa; assembly: GCA_003996215.1. NCBI lineage: Eukaryota > Viridiplantae > Streptophyta > Magnoliopsida > Solanales > Solanaceae > Jaltomata > Jaltomata sinuosa. The sequence continues at coordinate 511,119 of QJPP01001298.1, read as the reverse complement.
GTATCTCAATCATATTCACAAATTATCCTTGATAGCTATTCTTGAGCCTTTCTCGGATAATTCTCAACTCAACAACTGTAGAATGCATCTTGCCATGGATAATCCTACATGTAACTCTAATGGGAAAATCTAGATTTTTTGGACTAAAGACATTGCTTGCAAAGTTTTAGAGGCAGATGAGCAACAGATCACCTGTGAAATTAAACATGCGGAACATCCTACTACTTTCATCAATACTTTTATTTATGCCAAGTGTAAAGATTACCTTAGAAGACCGCTTTGGGACAAACTTCTTCAGTATGCTAACACAGAGAGTCCATGGTGTACAATGGGTGATTTTAATGTTATTACTGATCCGAATGAAAAATTGGGAGGTCTTTCTTACAACATGAACAAAAGTTTCGAATTCATTGGGGTCATAGAAGCTTGTGGTTTGACTGATCTTGGTTACCATGGCCAGAAGTTTACTTGGTGTAATCAAAGAGCTCCTAATTGCAGGATTTGGAAAAGATTAGACAGGGCTATGGTAAATGACAAATGGTTGGAGCTTATGCCACATACTGCTATTACTCACTTGCCTTCTGTAGGATCTGATCACTCCCCCCCTTCTACTTGAGATGAATGAAAGACAAGAAAAGGTTACAAAGTACTTCAAGTTTCTTCATTGCTGGGTTGACAATCACACCTTTATGGACACTGTTAAAGCTTGCTGGGACAGAAATGTAGAAGGCAACCCTATGTGGAGATTTCATATGAAGATGAAAAGAGTTTCTGCTACCCTAAGTAACTGGTCTAGAGCTGAATATGGAGACATCTATGCTACTGTGAAAGAGTATGAAGAAAAAATCAGAATTGCTGAGGAACAGATACTTGCTGACAACACTGAGGAGAACAGAACCAACCTTCATTACTTGAATGCTGAATATATCAAATACATGAAGCTGGAGGAATCTATTCTTAAACAAAAAACTCAACTCCAATGGTTTAAAGAAGGGGATGCCAATTCTAGATACTTTCATGCCTTGATGAGAGATAGGAGGAGAAGACTTTGTATCCATAAGATTTGCAATGATCAGGAAGAGTTTATTCAGGGTGATGAAGCTATTGCTCAAGCAGCTTGTGATCATTTTCAAAGAATTTTTACTGCGGAAGAGAATCGGATTAATGAAGATGCATTGAATTGTATCCCCAGAATGGTTACGGATGAGCAAAACCAAAACCTTCAAGCTATGACTACTATGGAGGAACTTAAGAATGTTGTCTTTTCTATGAATCCTAATTCTGCGGCAGGACCTGATGGGATGAATGGAAAATTTTTCCAAGCGTGTTGGGACATTATTTGTTTTGATCTTCTTGAGGTTGTCCAGTCCTTTTTCTGTGGACACACTATGCCCAAATATTTTTCTCATGCTTGCTTGGTCTTACTCCCAAAAGTAGACCATCCTAATAAGCTCTCAGATTTCAGACCAATAAGTCTTAGCAACTTCACCAACAAAATCATTTCCAAACTTCTTTGTTTAAGACTTGCCCCTATTCTTCCTCTACTTATCTCGAACAACCAGTCGGGATTTGTTAAAGGTAGAAGCATCTCGGAAAATATTATGCTTGCTCATGAAATTACTCACAACATTAAGAAACCAAATGAGGGTGACAATGTTGTCATCAAACTTGACATGGCAAAAGCGTACGACAGAGTTTCTTGGTCCTTTATTTGTCTTATTTTGAGAAGAACGGGATTCGGGGAAACCTTCATAGATATGGTTTGGAGAATTATGGCAAACAACTGGTACTCAGTCATTATAAATGGTTCAAGGCATGGCTTCTTTCATTCGACTAGGGGCCTCAAGCAAGGTGACCCTTTATCTCCGGCCTTGTTTATAATGGGAGCTGAAATTTTATCCAGAATGTTGAATAATCTACATCATCATCAGCACTATCAGGGTTTCTATATGGAGAAGAAAGGGCCTCAGATTAATCACCTTAGTTTTGCAGATGACGTGATAATTTTCTCTTCGACTAAAGAAACAACTTTGAAGCTTATTATGAATGTTTTATCTACTTATGAAGAAGTTTCCGGTCAACTTATCAACAAAGACAAGAGTCACTTTATGATGCCCACAGATACTTCTCCGGATATTATTGACACCATTAAGGATACAACGGGATTTGTCCAGAAGGACAGCCCTATCACTTATTTGGGTTGTCCTTTGTATATTGGGGGTCAAAGAATTATTTACTTTTCAGATATGGTGTCTAAAGTGGTTGCTAAAATTAGGGGATGGCAAGCTAAAATCCTCAGCTTCGGGGGAAGAGCTACACTGGTTAAACATGTGCTCCAGTCACTACCTATCCACACTCTCTCGGCCATCTCTCCTCCCAATACCACACTTAAGCAAATCAAGAGCCTTATGGCTGACTTCTTTTGGGGTTGGGACAAAGAGAAAAGAAATTACCATTGGGCTTCCTGGGAAACTCTTAGTTTTCCTTATGACGAAGGCGGCATTGGTGTGCGTTTACTTTCAGATGTTTGTCTCTCATTACAATACAAGCAGTGGTGGATCTTTAGAACCAAAAATATGCTATGGGGGCAGTTTCTCAAGGCTAAATACTGTCAAAGAGCCAACCCCATTGTCAAGAAATATGATTCTGGACAGTCCTTAGTGTGGAAGCATATGATGAGAAATAAGCATGTAGCCGAGACACATATCCAATGGATCTTGCACTCGGGTTCCTGTTGTTTTTGGTGGGATGATTGGTTGGGAATTGGTCCGCTTGCTAACTACCGAGTTCATAATACTAGACCTAACAACATGCTGATTTCTGAACTTTTGATCAACGGACAATGGAATGAGAACAAGGTGAGACAAATTGCTCCTCCACACCTAATCCGCAAGATTCTTGATACTCAATTTCACTTCCAAGAGGGACTGCTGGACCAACCGGTGTGGAAGCCTAATACTAATGGGAAATTTACTTGCTCCTCGGCTTGGGAAATTGTGAGAAAGAAGAAAACCAAAACCTTGACGAATACTCTCACTTGGCATAAACACATTCCGTTCAAGGTTTCTTTTCTTCTTTGGAGAACTCTTAGGGGCAAAATTCCGACTAATGAAAAAATCACAGCTTTTGGCTATGATACAGCCGACTGTTCATGCTGCTACTGCCCGGGTCTTGACACCATTGATCACATCTTTGCTTCGGGACACTTTGCTAAGCACATCTGGAAAGTTTTTGCTACTTCTTTGGGAATTCAACATGATTACACTCCATTGAGAAACCTTCTTATGAGATGGTGGATTTCCAAACACAACAACGACGTTCATAAACTCATTTTACATGCTACGCCCATTTTCACTTGTTGGAACCTTTGGAAGAACAGATGCGCTAGTAAATATGGTGGAAAGCAGTCCAGCAGCTCTAGAGTCAAATACTTGATCACCAAAGACATCAACAATCTTCTGACTACTGTTTTCCCTTATATCAAATAGCCGTATAACTGGACAGATTTGATCCGAATGGTAGAAAATTGTAATCACGATACTAGTATTACTAGAGTCTACTGGAATAAACCTAAAGCTACTATGGTTAAGCTCAATACGGATGGCAGCACTATAGATAATCCGGGCAGCATGGGGGCGGGTGGGGTTCTTAGAGATTACCATGGCAACTTAATTTTTGCCTTTGCCGCACCTTTGGGGGTTGGTTCCAACAACCAAGCCGAGACTCTAGCTGCCATATATGGCCTCACATGGTGCATCCAACATGGGTATAGCAATGTCAATCTTGAGGTGGATTCCGAACTACTCACTAAATGGCTAAACAATAGAGCAAAACCTCCATGGAACCTACAGGAAAATCTGAAAATTCTTTCTAACCTCACCAAAATACTTGAGAATTTTCAATGTAATCACATCTTCAGGGAAGCAAACTTTGTGGCCGACATGCTTTCAAAATATAGTCACCAGTTAGACGCTCCTCGTCATTTCTTCAATCATGCTCACTTACCGGAAGAAGCAAAGGGTTACTTCAAACTTGACAAGATCGGAATGCCAAACTTTAGGAGGAGGAAATTGAAAAGGATAAAGCAACCACCTTGAGGCTGTATTTTCATTTTCGTGTAGGTGTTCACTTGTAATTTTTGGTGCTACCAATTTTTCTTCGCCTTGGCTTTTTCTTTTGTTTAAGTTATAGCCTTTTTGAAGAATTTCTTAGTTTTATTTTGGTTTTCTTCTTACTTTGTAAGGGGAGAGTCTCCCTTATTTATCGCTTTCCTAGAATCTTTGTATTGAGAGGAGTCCTCTCATAGGTGCATAGTTTCTAGGTTTCCATTCTAGTATCGGGGATGAGTTGGCCGGCCTTAGTAGGCTAGCCGATTTATGAACCACCATAGGATCGGAGGTTAGGTTTATGTCCCCCTCCTTGTATATTTTTGCTTATTATATTTATGCTAAGGCCTGGGGGTGTTGCTCAGCCCCTGACCCACCTCAAGGGTCATTAAAATAAAAAAAAATAAAAAAAAAAACCGTGAACCCTGAACCCTGAACCCTGAACCCTGAACCCTGAACCCTGAACCCTGAACCCTGAACCCTGAACCCTGAACCCTGAACCCTGAACCCTGAACCCTGAACCCTGAACCCTGAACCCTGAACCCTGAATCCTGAACCCTGAACCCTGAACCCTGAACCCTGAACCCTAACCCTGAACCCTGAACCCTGAACCCTAAACCCTAAACCCTACTTTCTCTCTCTAAAAAATTTTCTCTCTACTTTCTCTCTCTAGACAGCATCAGAAAAATAGCTGCCCCACCACCGGTGGGCCACCTCAGGCCGCCGGACCACCACCATCAGATGCAGAATTTCAATACGGAGCCATGGCCACCGGATTCAGGCCAAAATTCCACCCACAACTCCGGCAAATCGGAAAACACTGATGGGGTTACAGTTTCGAATTTGCTCACAAAAACTGCTGACATTCAAAACACGAATTCCTCTTCTCTTGATGAGATTCAGGAAAAATCTTTCATTGGAGATGATTACCCACCTAATGAGCTTCATCATATTGAAATTTCAACGAATTTGACCGAGCCAATTGAGAGATATGGACAGCCAAACATCACGCCGGAATCCGGCAAAAATCCTGAACTTCGCGGCCAAATTCGACCAGCCTCCGTGGTATTCGAAGCGGCGCACCACCTGGGGTTTGTAGATCTAGTCAAGGCGCACCCCCCAAGAAATTTCGGAAGATTTGGACGTTGGCAGCTCCGGCGGTGTACTGTTCCCCGCCGGTGACGGAGCTCCGGCGACAGTGGTGGTGCAAGACCATAACCACGAGGAGCGCCTCTCAATTCCGAGCAAAACCCAACAAAAAACCCCAATTTTCACCAAGGAAAACTACACGAATTTGAGTTCGAAAATTACCGGCGACCTAGCGAATTCCGGCGACGGCGACGCCGTTACCGGCGATGGCCAAACGGGGAATATTTTACATGGTTTTGTGCGCACTGATCAGGTGAGTTCATACATTGCTAAAGCCCCTTCAAATTCGATCCCAATTGAAACGAATTTGAATTTTAGGGTTCCGCCGCCTCCCACCTCCGCCGGCGACGGCGCTCCGGTCACCGGAAAAATCAAAAACCAACCCCAAAATGCTCCCCTCAGCTCCACCAATTCAGAAAACCCAAAAACTCCTCCCAATTCACCTCCAAAAGTGACGAATTTGGAAAAAAGCTCGGAAAATGACCATGGTGTTCACTGTTCCGGCGAGCTAGGTGCTCTGGTGGCCGGAAATTTTTTTTCTTCTTTGCAGATCACTCCCCACCACCCCACGAACGTTTCCAACCAAGAAAATAATTTTTCCAACCATCCTAGCTCCATTTCCAAAATCCCGACCCCCGAAAACAGTCCCCAAAATAGTAAGCTCGTCGGGCCCACGTCCGGAACTATTTTGGCAAACTCGGGGTTTCCCGATGATCCTAAAACCACCTACAAACCCCCCATCGATTCATTTTCTCAACTCACCAACAATTTCAACAAGTTTATCCCAAATGACCCACAAAAACCGACTTTCCCGCCTACTACAAGTATCTTACCTCCTAAACCAAACCTCCAAAATGATCATACCAAGTCTCCAAACTCCGAGATAGATAACCAACCGGATCCTAATGGTAACGCCAACGGAAAAACCAATTCTAACTCCGTTTCAAATGCCAAAACCAATAAGCTCCCGGAACCCCATTAGGTGTAGGAACCAACAACCAAGCGGAATTAGAGGCGGCTGTATATGGACTCCGATGGTGCATACAACAGGGCTTCCAACATGTCATTCTGGAAGTTGACTCTGAATTGCTTACTAAGTGGATAAGTCATCAGATTAAACCTCCATGGAATCTCCATCACCTTACTCAGTGGCTTGCGGACATCTCTACAGTGTTTCAGTACTTTATTTGTACCCATGCATACCGCGAAGCCAATTCTACTGCAGATGCTCTATCTAAGCATAGTCACACTCTCACTACTCCGGGTCACTATATTACTACCCAGCAGCTACCGCACAGTGTTAGAGGTTTTTACCAGCTAGACAAGGTTGGTCTAGCTAGTCTTAGACGACGGAAGACCAAAAGGATTAAAAAACCGCCATGACTTTATTCCTTGTGCTGCATCTACGGATTAAGCACCCAGCTGCAGTTTCTTCGTGACACTTGACGTTCTTCATCTAGGCTGTTTTCTTGTTAGTTTATAGCTTCTATGAAGAATTTCTTTCTTTTCTAGGCTTTTCCTTTTATTTTGTAAAGGGGAGAGTCTCCCTTATTTATTGCTTTCCTAGATGCTTTGTATTGAGAGGAGTCCTCTCGTAGGTGCATAGTTTCTAGGTTTCCTTTCTAGTATCGGGGATGAGTTAGCCGGCCTTAGTAGGCTGGCCGACTTATGAACCACCATAGGATCGGAGGTAAGGTCTATGTCCCCCTCCTTGTATTTTTTGCTTGTTTTATTAATGTTAAGGCCTGGGGGTGCTGCTCAGCCCCTGACCCACCTCAAGGGTCATTAAACTAAAAAAAAAAAAAAACCCTAAACCCTAAACCCTGAACCCTAAACCCTGAACCCTAAACCCTAAACCCTAAACCCTAAACCCTGAACCCTGAACCCTAAACCCTAAACCCTAAACCCTGAACCCTAAACCCTAAACCCTGAACCCTGAACCCCGAAACCCCAGACCCCGGACCCCAAAACCCCGGACCCCGGACCCCGGACCCCGAAACCCCGGACTCCAGACCTCGGACCCCGAACCCCGGACCCCGGACCCCGAAGACCCCGAACCCCGAACCCCAAACCCCGGACCCTGAACCTCGAACCCCGAACCCCGAACCCCAGACCCCGAACCCCAGACCCCATCGCAACTCATTTCCCTAATTTTTTTCTCTCTCTACAACATCTCACTAAACAAAAAGCTCTCTACTAGGTGCATAGTGAGCTCCACAGCTGACATGGGGGCTGACCCCCCTCCGGATGTCGAAAATTTCGTTCGAAAGACAAAGTCGTAGATCTTGTCGATACGAGCTCAACGAAAAAAACCTCACCCGAAAATTCCACCCACAGCTCCAGCAATCGAGGAAAAACAGCCGCGATCACTGTTCATCCCACACCGGAGCAGATTGCCTGGGCTCAAGAAATTATTTCCCAAGTTAGATTAGCTGAGAATCATGAAGGTGCTAGTAGTTTAAATCATAGTTCTAATCATAGTCTACCCTCTCAATAATTTTCAGGCAATTTCAACGAGCAAATCGACGGGAAATCGTCGGCGAATACGGCCAGTATTGAGCTAGAACAGTCGGACTGCTGCCACTCTGTTCGACCATTTTCCGGTGACATTGGGGGTGGCACTTCCACTGGGTTTTGTTCGCGTTCATCTGAGCTACCTCCCGATAAAATTTCAGCTCATTATACTGGAGGAATCGCCGGTGAGCTACTGCGCAGCGACGGTGCCGGAGCTTCGACATGCCCCACCGGTCAAATACAATGTCAAAATGGGCGGCTTGAGGAGACGAACTCAACCATACAAGAAGCAGCACTCGAATCAACTCCTAACCCCACGAATTTGAGTCTGAAAATTCTGCCTCTAGTGGAGATTTCCGGCAGTGGCGGCGCCGCCATCGGCGACGACCAAAATTCAAATTATTTAGAGGGCTTTGTGCGCAATAGTATCAGTAATCCAAAGCCTCAAGAAGCCCCATCAAATTCGTTATCTTCTTGTTCGAATTTCACTTTTAGGGTTACACCTCCGCCGGCGGCGGACGGCGGTGAAGATTCCGGTCAAATCCAAAATTGGCAATGCCAAATTAAGGATAACTCTATGCTGAATGCAACTACGGAAAATGCCCCAGCAGGGGATGCCTCCAACAGTTCAAATTTGAGATTTAGTGATGAACAATTGCACGATTTGGCCGGGAACACTGTTCCGACGACGGGAAATGGAAAATATCAACACCAAACTCCTCCACAACATCCAAGGAATGGTTCCAATCAACAACCGGAATTTTTGAGCAATCTGATCTCCAACTCGAATTTGGCCGAGACTAACAGTGGCTTGGAAAGATGCATTTCTGGAAAAAGTTTGAGTGATCCCAAAGCTAAGGAAGTAACTAAGGATAATGCTGCTACAAAGCATATGTCTTCACAACAGATTCAAGGTATGATTCCTAACTCTTCTACTTCTAATCGTAAGTCTAATCATGATATTTTAGATGCTCAATTGCATTCCAACGCAATAGAGCATCATCCTGTGGCGCTAACCAATACCTTGCAGCATGTTAAGACTACTGATGTTGATCCTAAAGTTGCTAAGTTAGCTCGTGAGAATGGTAAAGAAGTTGAGAATCAACCCGGCCAGCCCCCTCAACATCCTACTCACCAAAATGATCTCCAAGTCTCCAATAACTTTAAGAGATACGACCCCCCTCCCCCTCAGGAAAATAGCTCTCAAAATCCAAATGACAACGCCAAAAATGATACCCTAAAACCCAGTGATAACATTACCAATAATACTAACCAAAAGCCTAGCAACTCCTCCAAAAACAAAGCTATTCCCGACCCTTCTCCGCCAACTGTTGCCTATTCCTATGCTACTAGACTTAGAGATAACCAAGCTAAGAATCAAGTTCCTATTGAGCTGTCTACTCCAAAATTCACTACAAGGCAAGGTTTTCCGATAGTTATTTTTAAGAAAGAAGACTTCATGGTTAAACTGGCGGCTAGGTGCAAATACACTCTCATAGGCAAGTTCGCTAATACTATGCCCAAAATGGAGGTTATTAGAAAAAGCTTTATCCTCCAGACTCAACTTACCGGCGGAGTTAAAATTGCCCACTTCAACTCTAGGCATATCTACATTGATTTGGATAATGAAGATGACCATCTCGCTGTTTGGACTAAGCAAAAAATGTATATCGAAGGTCAACAAATGAGAGTGCAAGTTTGGACTCCAACCTTTCGACCCGAGGAAGAGACACCGGTAGTTCCTATTTGGGTAACCTTGCCGGAATTGCCTTGGCACTGTTATAATCTTGAATTTGTCTCTGCTTTGTTATCTCCAATTGGTAAGGCTCTATACTTGGACACCGCTTCTATTCAAAAAACAAGGGGAAGTTTTGCCAAAGTTAGGCTACAGGTTGATCTCAACACGGATGGAAGCGCAATAGACAATCCGGGCAACATTGGGGCTGGTGGGATTCTTAGAGACTATCTCGGTAACTTCATCTTTGCATTTGCCACACCTTTGGGGGTTGGTTCTAATAACCAAGCGGAGATCCAAGCTGCCATTTATGGTCTTACGTGGTGCATCCAACACGGATATAGCAATGTCAACCTTGAGGTTGACTCAGAGTTGCTTACTAAATGGCTCAATCATAGTGCTAAACCCCCATGGAACATTCAAGAGAACCTGGAAACACTTATAAACCTCACCAACATGCTTGCGAAGTTTAAATACAACCACACCTACAGGGAAGCAAATTATGTGGCTGACATACTCTCAAAACATAGTCACCAGTTGATTACTCCACATCACTTCTTCAAGCAAGATCATCTACCGGAGGAGGCAAGAGGTTACTTCAAACTAGATAAGCTCGGAATGCCAAACTTTAGAAGAAAAAGGTTGAAAAGGATTATGAAACCGCCTTGAGTTTCTTGGTTATTTTCCTTTATCATACAGGTGCTCATGTATCCCTTTTGGTGTTACAAATTTCTTCGCCTTGGCTTTTTCTTTGTTTAAGTTATAGCCTTTTTGAAGAATTTCTTAGTTTTAATTTGATTTTCTTCTTACTTGTAAGGGGAGAGTCTCCCTTATTTATCGCTTTCCTTGACTCTTTGTATTGAGAGGAGTCCTCTCGTAGGTGCATAGTTTCTAGGTTTCCATTCTAGTATCGGGGATGAGTTGGTCGGCCTTTGTAGGCTAGCCGATTTATGAACCACCATAGGATCGGAGGTTAGATTTATGTCCCCCTCCTTGTACTTTCTGATTTGTTTTTATTTATGTTAAGGCCTGGGGGTGTTGCTCAGCCCCTGTCCCACCCAAGGGTCGTTAAAAAAAAAAAAAAAAAAAAAAACTAAACCCTAAACCCTAAACCCTAAACCAACGCACCATGCACCATGGTACCAACGCACCGTTGCACCATGGCACCATGCACCATGCACCATGGCTAGGAGTGTTCACGGGTTGATTTTGGTCGGTTATTGGTCAAAACTAAAATCAAACTAATATAATTGATTTTTGAAATTCATAAAATCAAACCAAACCAAATATAGTATATATTTATCGAATTGGTTGTTACATGTTTAGTTTGATTTAATTATTAACCGTACACAAAAATAAAAGAAACGCTTCATTCAAATGAAAAAAAACAACAATTTTTTCAAAAAGAAAAAAATACATTGTGAGAACATTATCACATAAAGCAATAAAATTGCGTACTCTAATTCAAGGTATTTAAATTATAAAAAAATTTGATGAAAAAAAATATAAGATAATTAAGATTATTCATATAAAATATTAAATCATGTATATACAATTATAAAAACATGTATATAATTTGTCGGTTTGGTTCGATTCAGTTATTTTTTTGGTTTTTTAGTAAAACCAAAATCAAACCAAATCAAATATTATCAGTTTTTAAAAATGTAAAACCAAACGAAACCAAATAAAAATCATTTTATGTAACCGGTTTGGTTTGGTTTCTCGATTAGGATCGGTTTTTACCTGTGAACACCCCTAACCATGGCACCATGCACCATGTTTTCCCTAGTTATTTTTCATTTTTTTAAAAAAGTACCAAAATCAATTAAAAATGGAAATTAGTCAATAAAATATTAATACTTTATTTTTTATCCGATTATTGTTACATATTAATTTATTTTACTAGGAATCCACAAGTTTAAAATGCTTTCACCTAGGTTCGAACCCTTGTAGTTGAGGTAAAAAAAACACCTTTGTTCATGGAGAGTGCAAGACCAACAAGCCAAGTTGACTTTTGTACTACAAGTAAACACTTTCTGAAATTTATATTGTTCACTAATGCTATCTACCTCATTTAAAAAAATTGAATGTGAAATGTTGAAATTGGCATTGACATACGCCTCACCACACCATTTTGATCTACAAATCCATTATTTTTCATCAGATTTGGAGGCCCAGAAGAATATAAATTGTGTACCAAATTGGGGTAAAGTGTTGATTGAATGGGATAGAAGCAGTTTTTGAGAAGAAAGGCTCAACCAAACCGCCATACGGCAGTTTGACCACTTACATCTCCAAAAAAAAGGCGAGATCAAAAAAAGAATCGCATAAAACGGACATTCGAGCGCAAAGTTATCAATGTTTAAAGTTTCACCAATTTACAACTACTTTCACTCATTATTATTTGGCCGAAATTTTTCGTGGACGTCCGCGAGGACCTATTTAATGGCGCTTGTTGGTTCGGAGGGGCAAACGTGGGGTTTTAGGATTTCAAACGTGGCCCGGAACGGGAAATAGGGATTTTTTGGTTTTTTCGTGTGTTATAGTCCATGGATTTTGTGTGATATGTGCTTCCGGCGGAATTTTGGCCGAAATTTTTCTTGGGCGTCCGCGAGGACCTATTTAATGGCGCTTGTTGGTTCGGAGGGGCAAACGTGGGGTTTTAGGAATTCAAACGTGGCCCGGAACGGAAATAGGGATTTTTCGGTTTTTTCGTGTGTTATAGTCCATGGATTTTGTGTGATATGTGCTTCCGGCGGAATTTTGGCCGAAATTTTTCGTGGGCGTCTGCGAGGACCTATTTAATGGCGCTTGTTGGTTCGTGTAATGACCCTTCCGGTCATTTCCACGTATAAGTTTTGAAGTCAAGCAAATCGACAAAAGATATCGTAAGACCTTTAACAAATTTTCTGAACTTTGGGTCAAATGTGTCAGGGATTTTCTCCCAATATATAAGGAGTTAGAAGTCCCCCGAGATACCAAATCGAAGGTCTACGAGTCTAGTTTCCAACGCACAAAACCGCACGTCCAAATAATCTCGGAGTAAAGAGTTATGACTGTTTTACCGCGGACTGTCTGGCAGAAAACGGGTTGCGAACCGGGTCGCGAATCGGGTCGGGTTTAACCCGATTTAAGCTTCAATTTTACGTTTTAAAATGCCATTTCAGTTCCGAAACAGTGATAAAATATAAGGGAGAATCCCGAGAGAATTTTTGAATATCGAAATCGTGCGTAGGCGAATTACGAGCCTAAACTTAAGAACTTTATTAGTATCGTGCGTGTATTTGAAATATTTATTTAAAAGTTGTATTTGGTAAAAATTATATTATTATTACCTTTTCAAAATATTTAAAAGGTTTATGAAAAATATATTTGATACAATATAAGTGTAGACGTATTTATTTTATAAGATTTTTATACTCCGTAATATTTTAACGGAGATAGTAAATTTAGTTATGTTAAAATTTATTATTATAATATAGTAGATTTTATTGGAAATGATTTTCTAATAAATATGGTATATTTAAAGTATATATTTATTTTACCACGAATTTATGCAATACCCGAGTTTATACCTAACGGATAGAAATTGGTTGCCACCTCCCCCCCCACGTGTAAGTGGAGGGTGAAGGCAGCAATAGCATATTTGGAAAGTTGGCAGCAATATGGATTATATATGCATGCCACTAATGTTAGCATGCTAAGCAATAGCATATGACTATTGCATGCAAGAATATATTAAAGTAAGCCTTTTTACTTTGCTGAAAGATGATAACATATATGTATATTACTGTTGCATATAATTATGCACAGTATTAAATACTCATTCACATGAGAGGTTTTGTTGTGAGAAAAATATATTTGATAAAGTAAGTCAATTATCTTGTCAAGTTGTTCCATCCCAAATCCGATTCCGATTCCGATTTAGTTTTGGATTTTCTCGGAGTGGTTCGAGCTTGGACATCGTTGTTCCAGCAGCTTGTCATCGGACGACAGGTAGGTTACGGTTTATTTTCCCCAGACTCCGTATATATAAAATAAAATTGTATTAATGGGCATCCTTGGGTTGGTTATTAGGTTGGTACCACAGACCTTGACCGCTTTATTCATGTCCGCTATTTTTATTCCTCCGTTGTTTGTAGTATTTGCGGATATATTTTATTTACCATTGTGGTCCTGCGAGGCCTTGTTGACTCTGGAACATAGAAGGTGGGATTTTGGGAATGTCCGCGAGTCCCGGGCATAGATTTATCCTTCTAGGCTGGTTATGCTTGCTGAGTAGCTGTGGGCCTGTGCAGGGTCGGTAGGTTGATTGTAAGCTGTTGAGCAGCTATTGTTGTGTGTGATCATATCATTTCCATGCATATAAAGAGGTTTTATCGATGTTTTACAGTGGTTTTGGCTTCGGGCCTACTGACACTGTTTTCTAAACCTTGCATGGCCTGGGGGGCCCGTTTTTGATGGAAATGATTTGGAAATGGTTGATTTCACTTGTGGTTTAAAATCATCAGTTTTACGATTATCACTAGACTCGGCAGGGCCGGAGTGCTAGTTGAGTTTTCTTACTACTTGAGATGATTTTTTAGCCTCGGTTGGACCGAGCACCTGAGATGACTTTTACTGTTTAGACCCGGAGACGCCCGGGCACCCTTGGAGGGGTTTTTGAGATATTTTCCTACTATTTTTAGTCCTGGACAGGGTCTGGGCATTCATATTCGAGACTGGTTCTATATCTTGATATCAAGACTGGGACTCTATCTTGATACATGTTCTGATACTGAGTTTTGGTATGGGGTCGAGGACCTCCATGGACCTTGCTATCCGGGCCAGGGGCTACGGGCTGCGTGTGCCGGAAGAGGGGGATACGGGGGAGTAGAGGTATACGGGCAGAGTCCTTCCATGGAACCTACCTGCTGGGCCGGATCGGCGCCGGAGGAGGTACATACAGAGATACTATGGCACTTGAGATCTTCATGCATCATATCATTCATGATTCGAGGTTCCACCCTTGTTTGCTGTTTGCTGATTGTACGCTCCGGTAGTATGGGATGCCGGAGGGTTTTTTTCACTTGTTTGTGTTCCTCGGTTGTATGGGCGGCCGGGGGACTGTAGGTAGACTTTTGCTATTTATTTACAGAATGGTTCTCTATTATGGATAAGTATGAGATTGGTACTGCTAGGGTGTTAGTTTCTGTATTTGAGGTTGATATGATTAGTTGAGTATTGATTCATGTCTTGAGCATGCCTATTATTATTCCTTCTCCCTTCTTCTTATACTTGAGGTTACCGGTATACCGTCCCTTTCGTAAACTTATTTTATATACACTGTTATTGCAAGGACCCCAGGTGCGTTATTTCTTACTATCACCTGTGCCTTTGGTGTGTATATTCTGCTTACTAGCCTCACATGTGGTTCTGTTGATTTCCCTCTGGGCTAGTTCCTGTGTACCTTTCGTTGATTTCTGTGACTACTTGCTTCTATTCTGTCTATTACTACTCTTTTATCTTATATGTGCCCAGTCGGCCTATGATACCTACTGGGTACCTTATGCTTCGCATTTGGTGCTCACCCCTACCCCCTGCATCTTTGGGTGCAGATCCTAGTGTGGGCCATCGCCGGTAGATCGTTGAGATTCGTGCTTGGAGATCTATTGAAGACTACTTCAGACTGAAGGTGGGCTCTTGGCGATCGGAGCTTAGCTTTAGTTTATCTTTTGCTTCATGTACTCTATTTCCATTCAGAGACATCTGTATATATAGTTTTGGTTACTTGTACTCCATGTATGTAGTTTGGCTCTGTACTATGATACCAGGTCTTGGGGTTTGGTTTAGTTTTCCACATTTGTATATATTTATATACTTGTTATCTATTTTATTCATCTTGTTCTCTTATTTGTTAGATAGTAGCCCATTACTAGCTGTTCTGGGCTACAGGGATTGGTTCACCTACCGGGGGTTGTAGGTGCCATCATGACCGAGAAATCGGGTCGTGACAATTTGGTATCAGAGCTTTAGGTTTACCGGTGTCATCGGTATAGGAGCCAATGTCTAGTAGAGTCCTGCGGATCGGGCCGGAGACGTCCGTACTCAATCTTTGGGAGGCTACAGTGGCATTTTAGGAAATTCAACTCTTTCATTGCTTCTGTGTCGTGCGTACTACCCTTGAAGTTTCTAGAAATCTCATTTGTTCTACTTCATTCTTCCGCAGATGGTTCGTACGAGATCATCGGCAGCACGCGAGGATGAGCCTTCCACTCCAGCTAGGGGTCGAGGACGCCCTCGAACAGTGGCACCTGGTAGAGCTGCTAGCGTGGAGATAGAGCCCGAGCAGCATGTGGTTCAGGAGGCAGCCCAGGTACCACCAGCTCCAGTGCCAGCTCCGGTACCAGCTCCAGTGCCCACTTCTGTGCCAGCTCCACCCACAGCTCCATCTCCAGATATTCGGGGATTACTATTGCAGCTTTTGGGTGTGATTGGAGAGCGGCCTTCGGAGGTAGCGCAGACATCTGCTCAGGGGGCAGCCCTGGGTGCACAGAGCTTAGGTGCACAGTCGACTACTATGGCTCACCGTGCGGAGGTCATTCCGGTTCCATCTGTTGCACAGCCTCTTGCTCCTGGCCCAGTTATGACAGAGACAGAGCAGAAGGCGTTGGGCAGATTTTTGAGGTTAGCACCCCCGAGATTTGCGGGTACTTCTGGGCAGGATCCACATGATTTTATTACCACCTGTGAGGAGATGTTGCATCATCTAGGTTTGTTGGAGACTCACGGGGTTGGTTATACTACCTATCAGTTGGAGGGCGCAGCGAAGTTATGGTGGAGGGCTCAGGTTGCTTGTAGACCACCGTCGTCACCTCCGTTGACCTGGTCTGAGTTTTATGAGGCCTTTATGGCCAAGTTCCTACCCCAGAGTGATCGGGAGCGTCGCAGGGAGCAGTTCACTCATCTTGTGCAGGGATCTATGACTATATCGGAGTATGAGACCCGTTTTCATCAGCTAGCACCGTTCGGAGCTATGATCATTCCTACTGAGGCTGATAGGATTCGCAGATTTGTATGGGGTTTGAGGCCAGAGATCAGACAGCCAGCTGAGATATTGATTGCCAGTGGTCGGTCATTCCAGGCCATAGTGGACTATGCTCGCACGGTGGAGGACTTACAGCGACATGATCAGGGGTCCAGAGATAAGAGGCCTCGACATCAGGGTGTCTTTAGTGGTTCCAGATATGACGGTAGAGGTCCTAGCCAGTGGAGTCGGAGTTATCAGCCACAGCAGTACCAGGGTCAGTCCAGCCGACCGGTTCAGTCTTCACTTCAGACTTTCGGTAGTACCCGGTTCGAGCAGGGTCAGGGCAGCCATCAGGGCTATAGCGGCCAGTCTTCGAGGGGTATAAGTTCTGGGGCATCAGGCCGTGGTGGTCATATGGGAT
Source organism: Jaltomata sinuosa (assembly GCA_003996215.1). Classification (NCBI taxonomy): domain Eukaryota; kingdom Viridiplantae; phylum Streptophyta; class Magnoliopsida; order Solanales; family Solanaceae; genus Jaltomata; species Jaltomata sinuosa. The sequence continues at coordinate 494,185 of QJPP01001298.1, read as the reverse complement.
TTGCTGGTTCAACTCGACTGAGTAGGCCGTCAGGGGCTTGTTTTACTTGTGGTGTGATGGGTTATTTTGCTAAAGATTGCCCTCAGCAGGGTACAGTTCAGTTAGCCGAGCCTTTACGGGCAGTTCAGCCCCCTGCTAGAGGGGGTGGTCGTCAGAGTAGAGGTGGTGCGCCACGCGGTAGAGCATGTGGTAGGGATGGCGGTCGGGCAGGTGGAGGTCGTCGTCAGTTTTATGCGGTCCCTAGGAGACCAGAGGCAGAGGCCTCAGATGCTGTGATTACAGGTACGATTTTTGTGTGCCATCAGCCTGCTATGGCTTTATTTGATCCTGGATCCACTTGTTCATATGTATCTGCCTACTTTGTACCTTGTTTGGGGTTGGCTAGTGAGCCATTATCTGTTCCTGTTTCTGTTTTGACCCCAGTAGGAGATTCTTTAGTAGTGGATCGGATTGTGAGATCCTGTATGTTATCTATTGGTGATTCAGAGACTTGGGGTGATTTGATGATTCTTGATATGCTAGATTTTGATGTGATACTGGGCATGGACTGGTTATCCCCTCACCGTGTGGTTTTGGATTGTTATGCCAAGACCATTACCATAGCCGTGCCCGGTGTATCCCCGGTTGTGTGGCAGGGTTCTGTTAGCCATGCACCATCAGGGATCATCTCTTGTCTTCGAGCTAGGAAGTTGATTTCCCGTGGGTGTTTAGCTTATCTAGCATATGTCCGAGATGTTAGTGCTGACCCCACTTCTCCTGAGTCTGTTCCTGTGGTTAGAGACTTCCTCGATGTATTTCCTACCGACCTGCCAGGCCTTCCACCTGAGAGAGATATTGATTTTGCTATTGAGCTAGAGCAGGGCACTAGGCCCATTTCTATTCCTCCTTACCGTATGGCTCCTGCTGAGTTGAGGGAGCTTAAGGAGCAGCTCCAGGATCTGTTAGCTAAGAGGTTTGTTAGGCCTAGTGTGTCACCTTGGGGTGCTCCTGTTCTCTTCGTAAAGAAGAAGGATGGGTCGATGCGCATGTGTATTGATTATCGGCAGCTGAATAGGGTGACAGTGAAGAATAGGTATCCGTTGCCGAGGATTGATGATTTGTTTGACCAGCTACAGGGTTCAGTCGTGTTTTCGAAGATTGATTTGAGGTCTGGTTACCATCAGCTGAGGATTAGGGCGGAGGACATCCCTAAGACAGCATTCAGGACACGTTATGGCCATTATGAGTTCCTGGTGATGTCTTTTGGGTTGACTAAAGCCCCCGCAGCTTTTATGAACTTGATGCACAGGGTTCTTGGCCCGTATTTGGACTCATTTGTGATAGTTTTTATAGACGACATCTTGGTATACTCGCGTAGTAGAGATGAGCATGAGCAGCACTTGAGGGTTATACTCCAGACTTTGAGAGATCATCGGCTTTATGCCAAGTTCTCAAAGTGTGAGTTTTGGCTTGAGTCAGTGGCATTCCTAGGGCACGTGGTGTCTAAGGATGGGATTAGGGTTGATCCAGGAAAGATTTCAGCGGTTTGTGAGTGGCCTAGACCTACTACTGTTACTGAGGTTCGCAGCTTTATTGGGTTAGCAGGTTACTACAGACGGTTCCTTGAGGGATTTTCTTCCATAGCAGCACCCTTGACTATGCTGACTAGGAAGGATATCCCATTTCAGTGGTCGGATCAGTGTGAGGATAGCTTCCAGAGGCTTACGGCCTTATTGACTTCAGCTCCAGTTTTGACTTTGCCGGTTGAGGGTCAGAGCTTCTCCGTGTATTGTGATGCTTCTGGGGTTGGTCTTGGTTGTGTGTTGATGCAGCAGGGTCGAGTAATAGCATATGCGTCGACGCAGCTGAAGGTTCACGAGCGCAACTACCCCACTCATGACTTAGAGTTGGCGGCAGTAGTTTTCGCGCTCAAGATCTGGAGACATTATTTATATGGAGTTCACTGTGATATCTTCCACGATCACCGTACTGTCTTCAGTTATTATCACGCATTGGTCAGCTGGGAGTTGAACTCGAGCGCAGCGGCAGATGGGTCGAGTTACTGATAGGACATGACTTCACTATTCTGTATATCCGGGCAAGGCAAAACGTCGGTAGCGGATGCCTTGAGTCGCGAAGACAGTGAGTATGGGTAGTCTAGCTTCTCTTTCAGTTTCAGAGCGGCCGTTGGCCTTGGACATTCAGTCCTTGGCTAACCGTCTGGTTAGGCTTGACTTGTCAGATCCTAGCAGAGTTCTCGCCAGCATTGAGGTTCGTTCTACCTTGATTGATCAGATTCAGAGCTGTCAGTTTGAGGATCAGCAGTTGTGTGACCTTCGTGATCGGGTTGTTCAGGGTGAGACCAGTCGGGCTACTCTAGATTCAGATTGGGTTCTGAGGTTTGATAGTCGCCTTTGTGTTCCGAGGATTAGTGATTTGATTCAGTTGATACTTCATGAGGCACATTGTACTAGATACTTCATTCACCCTGGCACAGCAAAGATGTATAGGGACTTGAGACAGCTTTACTGGTGGAGTGGTATGAAGCGGGATATAGCGGATTTCGTATCTCGGTGCTTGAACTGTCAGCAGGTTAAGTTCGAGCACATGAGACCTGGTGGTTTGATGCAGCGACTTCCTATTCCTGAATGGAAGTGGGAAGGGATTACTATGGACTTCGTTGTTGGTTTACCTTGTACTTCTCAGAGGTTTGATTCCATATGGGTGATTGTTGATAGGCTGACTAAGTCAGCACATTTCTTGCCGGTTAAGACTTCCTATGGAGCAGAGAGGTTAGCTCAGATCTATCTTCGTGAGATTGTTCGGTTGCACGGGGTCCCAGCTTCTATTATTTCAGACCGCGGCACTCAGTTCACATCTCAGTTCTGGAGGGCTATTCAGCGAGATTTGGGTACAGAGGTTCATCTTAGCACCGCTTTCCACCCTCAGACAGATGGCCAGTCCGAGAGGCCCATCCAGATTTTGGAGGACATGCTTCGAGCTTGTATTCTTGACTTTGGAGGTTCATGGGATCAGTTTGTTCCCCTTGGCAGAGTTTGCTTATAATAACAGCTTCCATTCGAGTATCGGCATGGCCACCTTTGAGGCTTTGTATGGCAGGCGTTGCAGATCACCGGTAGGTTGGTTTGATGGTTCTAGTGCTGGGCCACAGAGCACAGATATGCTTCGAGATTCCTTAGACCGAGTCCGAGTGATTCAGGACAGACTTCGGGCAGCTCAGAGCAGGCAGAAGAGTTATGCTGAGCGTAGGCTTCGTGCCTTGGAGTTTAGTGTCGGTGACTTGGTGTTTCTCCGTGTATCACCCATGAAGGGCGTAATGAGGTTTGGTAGGCGGGGCAAGCTTAGCCCCAGGTACATTGGGCCGTTTGAGATTCTGCAGAGGGTTGGTAGCGTTGCCTATCAGTTAGCCTTACCTCCGATGTTTTCAGCTATACATCATGTATTTCATGTTTCGATGCTGCGTCGGTATGTACCAGATGAGTCTCATGTATTGCAGTGGGATTCAGTTCAGTTGGATGAGGGTTTAGCCTTTGTTGAGGAGCCGACAACTATTTTGGCCAGATATGTCAGGAGATTGAGGTCTCGAGAGATCCCGGTTGTTAAGGTTCAGTGGAGGCACCGTCCAGTCGAGGAGGCTACCTGGGAGACCGAGAGAGATATGCGGGTTCAGTATCCGCAGCTATTTTAGACTTCAGGTACTCCCTTGACCTTGACTTTCGAGGACGAAAGCCCTTTTTTAGTAGTGGATGATGTAATGACCCTTCCGGTCATTTCCACGTATAAGTTTTGAAGTCAAGCAAATCGACAAAAGATATCGTAAGACCTTTAACAAATTTTCTAAACTTTGGGTCAAATGTGTCAGGGATTTTCTCCCAATATATAAGGAGTTAGAAGTCCCCCGAGATACCAAATCGAAGGTCTACGAGTCTAGTTTCCAATGCACAAAACCGCACGTCCAAATAATCTCGGAGTAAAGAGTTATGACTGTTTTACCGCGGACTGTCTGGCAGAAAACGGGTTGCGAACCGGGTCGCGAATCGGGTCTGGTTTAACCCGATTTAAGCTTCAATTTTACGTTTTAAAATGCCATTTCAGTTCTGAAACAGTGATAAAATATAAGGGAGAATCCCGAGAGAATTTTTGAATATCGAAATCGTGCGTAGGCGAATTACGAGCCTAAACTTAAGAACTTTATTAGTATCGTGCGTGTATTTGAAATATTTATTTAAAAGTTGTATTTGGTAAAAATTATATTATTATTACCTTTTCAAAATATTTAAAAGGTTTATGAAAAATATATTTGATACAATATAAGTGTAGACGTATTTATTTTATAAGGTTTTTATACTCCGTAATATTTTAACGGAGATAGTAAATTTAGTTATGTTAAAATTTATTATTATAATATAGTAGGTTCTATTGGAAATGATTTTCTAATAAATATGGTATATTTAAAGTATTATATTTATTTTACCACGAATTTATGCAATACCCGAGTTTATACCTAACGGATAGAAATTGGTTGCCACCTCCACCCCCACGTGTAAGTGGAGGGTGAAGGCAGCAATAGCATATTTGGAAAGTTGGCAGCAATATGGATTATATATGCATGCCACTAATGTTAGCATGCTAAGCAATAGCATATGACTATTGCATGCAAGAATATATTAAAGTAAGCCTTTTTACTTTGCTGAAAGATGATAACATATATGTATATTACTGTTGCATATAATTATGCACAGTATTAAATACTCATTCACATGAGAGGTTTTGTTGTGAGAAAAATATATTTGATAAAGTAAGTCAATTATCTTGTCAAGTTGTTCCATCCCAAATCCGATTCCGATTCCGATTTAGTTTTGGATTTTCTCGGAGTGGTTCGAGCTTGGACATCGTTGTTCCAGCAGCTTGTCGTCGGACGACAGGTAGGTTACGGTTTAATTTCCCCAGACTCCGTATATATAAAATAAAATTTTATTAATGGGCATCCTTGGTTGTTTATTAGGTTGGTACCGCAGACCTTCAGACCGCTTTATTCAGTCCGCTATTTTTATTCCTCCCGTTGTTTTGTAGTATTTGCGGATATATTTTATTTACCTTGTGGTCCTGCGAGGCCTTGTTGACTCTGGAACATAGAAGGTGGGATTTTGGGAATGTCCGCGAGTCCCGGGCATAGAATTATCCTTCTAGGCTGGTTATGCTTGCTGAGTAGCTGTGGGCCTGTGCAGGGTCGATAGGTTGATTGTGAGCTGCTGGGCAGCTATTGTGTGTGATCATACCATTTCCATGCATATAAGAGGTTTTATCCATGTTTTACTATGGTTTTTGGCTTCGGGCCTACTGGCACTGTTTTCTAAACCTTGCATGGCCCGGGGGGCCCGTTTTTTATGGAAATAATTTGAAAATGGTTGATTTCACTTGTGGTTTAAAATCATCAGTTTTACGATTATCACTAGACTCGGCAGGGCCGGAGTGCTAGTTGAGTTTTCTTACTACTTCAGATGATTTTTAGCCTCGGTTGGACCGAGCACCTGAGATGACTTTTTTACTGTTTAGACCCGGCGACGCCCGGGCACCCTTGGAGGGGTTTTTGAGATATTTTCCTACTATTTTTAGTCCTGGACAGGGTCTGGCATGCATATTCGAGACTGGGTCTATATCTTTGATATCGAGACTTGGGACTCTACTGCCTTGATACATGTTCTGATACTGAGTTTTGTATGGGGTCGAGAACTCCATGACCCTTGCTATCCGGGCCAGGGGCTACGGGCTGCGTGTGCGCGGAAGAGGGGTATAACGGGGGAGTAGAGGTAATACGGGCAGAGTCCTTCCATGGAACCTACCTGCTGGGCCGGATCGGCGCCGGAGGAGGTACATACAGAGATACTATGGCACTTGAGATCTTCATGCATCATATCATTCATGGTTCGAGGTTCCACCCTTGTTTGCTGTTTGCTGATTGTACGCTCCGGTAGTATGGGATGCCGGAGGGTTTGTTTTCACTTGTTTGTGTTCCTCGGTTGTATGGGCGGCCGAGGGACTGTAGGTAGACTTTTGTTATTTACTTACAGAGTTGTTCTCTATTATGGATAAGTATGAGATTGGTACTGCTAGGGTGTTAGGTTCTGGATTTGAGGTGGATATGATTAGTTGAGTATTGATTCATGTCTTGAGCATGCCTATTATTATTCTTTCTCCCTTCTTCTTATACTTGAGGTTACCGGTATACCGTCCATTTCGTAAACTTATTTTGTACACACTGTTGTTGCAAGGATCCCAGGTGCGTTGTTTCTTACTTTCACCTGTGCCTTTGGTGTGTATATTCTGCTTACTAGCCTCATCTGTGGTTCTGTTGATTTCCCTCTGGGCTAGTTCATGTGTACCTTTCGTTGATTTCTGTGACTACTTGCTTCTATTCTGTCTATTACTGCTCTTTTATCTTATATGTGCCCAGTCGGCCTATGATACCTACTGGGTACCTTATGCTTCGCATTTGGTGCTCACCCCTACCCCCTGCATCTTTGGGTGCAGATTATAGTGTGGGCCATCGCCGGTAGATCATTGAGATTCGTGCTTGGAGATCTGTTGAGGACTACTTCAGACTGAAGGTGAGCTCTTGGCGACCGGAGCTTAGCTTTAGTTTATCTTTTGCTTATGTACTCTATTACCATTCAGAGACATCTGTATATATTCTTTGGTTTATTTGCACTCCCTGTATGTAGTTTGGCTCTGTACTATGATACCAGGTCTTGGGGTTTGGTTTAGTTTTCCGCATTTGTATATATTTACATTCATATTATCTATTTTATTCGTCTTGTTCTCTTATTTGTTAGATAGTAGCCCATTACTAGCTGTTCTGGGCTACAGGGATTGGTTCACCTACCGGGGGTTGTAGGTGCCATCATGACCGAGAAATCGGGTCATGACAACTGCCTAGTGGTGACGGTTCCGGCGACGGTCCGTCAAGCCAGTGACGGTCCGTCACCCAAACCGTCATCTTGAGGCAGTCGGTGACACGGAATCCGAGCATTTTTGGGTTTACTTCCTGGACTCCCATAAATACCCTATGTTAGGTTTATTTTAATTATGCACTTACTAATACATTACCCAATAGTTTTAGGAGTTTTTGAGCAATTTTAGAGAGAGGAAACACGCTACACACGTTTTCCTCCTCCTTGAATCTTGTTCTTGATTTGTTCTTGGGATCTTTGTTTTCTTGTTCTTGGAATAATTGAATATTGTTTTCACTACATTGTAAGGATCTCTTTTCTTTATTATGAATATAACTTTCTTCTATTCTTCTACAAGCATGATTAACTAAACCTTCTCCACAACTAGGTTGACCATGCGCTAAAATAGCGGATATAGATTCCGAGGTGGCGACGGGTCAACTATATATGTTGTCACGTTGTAATCATTCATTATTTAATCGTTTCTAGTGTTGCAAACATAGAACAGCACTAGTTTAATTTTGCTGATTAAAAATTAAAACCGGGAAACTTGATTAACGACGAGGATTCGAGACTACTAACTCTCGTCTTATGATTAATGCTGTAACTAGATTAATCTACTTGATGTTTAGGATTGAAATCTAAAAGCACACCATTTCAAGTTCGAGAGAATTGAAAAGTAAATTCATCTATTTGGTTGAGAAACGTTTAGACGATACCGTTAATTCTATCACATTGTGACACGCATATAGAAAGAACCCGGTTAAGCCTAGGATCGACATTGTTACCAATGCCATGGTAAACACTTCCCTAGTTCACTCTCCTACTGATTATTCTCATAAATTATTAATCGGTTTGTTTACACATTGTTCACACAAAACCCCCCCTTTATTTACCGGAAACTATTGACCATTAGTCAACTAATTCACTAACGACTTAACTTTCACCATATTCTCTGTGGGATCGACCCCAACCTTTGTTGGGTTCTATATTTGACAACGATCGCTTACGCTTCTTAATTGGAGTGGTACTTTGAGCGTTATCAAATTTTGGCGCCGTTGCCGGGGAATACGGTTGTTTGTTAAGTCCGGTGTGGTTATTTGACTCTTAGTCATACTTTCCTGCTTTTACGTTTATTTGTTGTTTTTGTTTTGACAGGGTACAGAGTTGTGCATGCCAAGTACCCGGTGCTCGGGTGAATCAACATTACCTTATGACCCCGAGCTTGCTAGAACATTGAGGCGGAATATGGCCGCACAACAAGAGGCAGCAAGGCTCGCTGCAGAACTGCAGGCCCAACAAAATCTGAATGTTGGTGGTCTGCAGGACGATGTTATGCTGAATGATGGGGATATCGACTTGGATGGAGTTGGCGCTACGGGCGCCATTGCTCTTCCACCGCTAGCGCCTGGAGCCAAGTTCAACATCACTAGCACGATGATCCAGCTGTTGAACTTTAGAGGAGTGTTCCGAGGTGCCGCTGGGGATGATCCAAACCAGCACCTGATGAATTTCGTGGGCATCTGCAAGTCGTTTGAGTTACCTGGAGTGAGTCAGACAGCGATCAGGCTCAGGTTGTTTCCATTGTCTCTGTCTGATGAGGCAGCATTGTGGTTGACAGAGCTGACCCCCGACTCTATCGCAACTTGGGGAGAGTTGAAAGGAGCTTTCCTAGAAAGGTTCTTTCCTCCCTCTAGGATGATACAATTGAGGGATGAGATTAGCAATTTCAGACAGCAACCTCACGAAGCATTGCACGAGACCTGGTTGCGATTCAAAAAGAAGCTAACACAATGCCCTAACCATCAGTTGAACGACGAATTTTTGATGCAAACATTCTACAGGGCACTGAATTCGGCTACCAAGCCGACGTTGGACAACGCAGCAGGTGGAGCGTTTATGGGTCGCACTTTTGCCGATGCCACAGCTATTTTGGACAGGCTCACCAAAACCAACAGGGCCTGGCATACACAAGATTCAAAGGTAGCAGCTAGCACTTATGCAGTTGGTATGTCAGCTGAGCAGCGCAAAAAAGATGAGGAGCGCGACCAAGACATGGTGCATCTGAAAACGCAGTTGGACTTACTGACCAAGCACTTGTTCTCAGGAGGTATGGAAAAGGTAAAAGTTGTGGGTTCTCAAGGTAGAGCAGCAGAGTTGGAAACTGAGGAGGCGAATTACTTGGGGGGTTTCCAGGCCAATGGCCAAGGAAACCAAGGTCGGACCTATCAGAAGGACAACTACTATGAGAAAGCTGGCTACAATCGCGATCAAGGAAACTGGAGGAATAACACCGATAGAGGTGGGTTGTATGTACCACCTGGTAATCAGTACAAAGCTAGCTACGAGGCAGGGACTTCCAAGCTAGAGAACATGATGGCGAAGATGCTGCTGAAGGTAGAATCGACGGACTCTGGGGTGAAGGAGATAAGGACTGAGTTATCGGTCATGAGTCAAATAGTGGAGGCGCATTCCACCTCGATTAAGCAATTGGAGCAGCAAGTGGGCATAATCTCGGCATCTCTAAACCCAAGGAAGATAGGTACCTTGCCGAGTGACACGATTCAAAACTCGAGGAACAACGCGAGTTGTATGGCGATCACCACAAGAAGTGGAAAAATATTACTGGAATCACATCCGGTAATTCAGACTCAAGAGGGTGAGATCGCGGACAAAAAGGAAGTCGAGGAGGCTACTCAAAAGCCCGCGGAGAAAAGCAAGAAAGCTGAGAAGCTTCCAACTATGATGCCTCGACCACCGCCTCCATTCCCACAACGCCTGAAGAAGAAAGCAGAAGATGGTAAGTTCCTGAATTTCCTGACCATGCTCAAGCAAATATCAATAAACATCCCGTTGGTGGAAGCGCTTGAACAAATGCCCGGTTATGCCAAGTTCATGAAGGACTTGATTACAAAAAAAAGGTCGGTAAGTTTTGAACCAGAAGACAATCTCCACCACTGCAGTGCTATTTCCTCAAGGTCGTTAGTAGACAAAAAGGAAGATCCAGGTGCGTTTACTGTTCCCTGTACTATAGGGAAACTCGGCTTCGGAAGAGCCTTGTGCGATCTTGGTGCTAGCATCAACCTGATGCCGCTAGCAGTCTATAAACAATTGGGTTTGGGAGCTCCTAAACCAACGTCCATGAGAGTGTTGATGGCTGACCGTTCGGTAAAGCGGCCCGTGGAAATATTGTCAGATGTGCTAGTAAAGATCGGTAAGCTTATCTTCCCAGCTGACTTTGTGATCTTGGATTGCGAAGTGGATTTTGAAGTTTCCATAATCTTGGGACGACCATTGCTAGCCACGGAAAGAGTATTGGTTGACATGGAAAGAAACGAACTGACCTTCAGGCTAAACAATGAAGCTGTCAAGTTCGATGTGTCTAAATTGATGAAGCAACCAAGTGACATGAGGGTGGTCGCGGTCGTCAATGTTATCGAGGAAGCTCCTGCGGATGTGCATCTTGAGGAGAAGGGTTTGGTTGAGACTCTAGCTGTTGTGAGAAGGATGATGCGAGAAGGGAAACATGTAGAGGAAGGCAGTGAAAATAGATCAAAGAAACGAAAACACCGCAAGAGAATCTGCAAAGAAAGAGCAAAAAAGTTATCGCGACTAGCTGCGGAGCTGATGAAAGAAGAAGCTGGAACGCAATAGAAGTGTGTCGCGTGCACACACTCCATCGAGTTCTCCTATTTTGGAGACCCTGGCGGTCTCCAACATCATTCCAAAATCTGAGTCATATCGACTTCACAGGTATTCCTTTCTCTCACAGTTTTTACCTTTCATATGGATGCATTGGGAACAATGCATGAGTCTAAGTTGAGGGTGTGGAGAAACCTGTGAGTCACCACCGAGGGTTTTTGTTGCCGTGTTTCTTTTCCCTCCGGTGTGCTATCTAGTAGAACCGGCATGTTTAGGTTGTTATTAGGTTGTTATTTTTAAATTTCTTTTTAGTGTCTATAGTGATGAGCATGGCGTTTTCTTGACTAAAACGAGGCCCCTTTAAAAAATTTCTGGTTTTGTACTTATGTTGAAACGATTGACTGTCTGGATCCTTGAATGTCATTGTGTGATTATGATTAGAATGAGTATGCTTAAGCCGAGCGGTTGTTTGATAGTTGGTAGCGATATAGCGTTCTTGGTGCAACGAGTTCACTGCGTGCAAGATTATTGTTATAAATTCTTACTCCTCATGCATGCAAAAAATCTAGAACATTGCCCCGGTCTATTTTGTTAAGTTTCAAAGTTTGGCTTGCTTAGGAAAGGATCCACAAGGCCCTTTTGTATGCCAGTCCACTTAACCTAAAAGACCGTTCCAAATATAATAATCCCTTTGATCCCTGTTTGAGGCCATTAAGTTAACCTTCGTTCTTTCAATAACCCTGTCACCGTTCCTGTTTAACTTTTGAATTTCCTATTTTAGGCCCTGGTCCTTCCCTTGGACATCGTGCACCTCAACCCAGGCAATCAGGCCTAAGTTGAGGGTAGCTACTATAGAGGTAAACCATGTTTTGGCCCTGGTCCTCCCTTGGACATTGTGCACCTCAACGCAGGCAATCAGCCTAAGTTGAGGGTGGCTACTATAGAGGTGAATGATAAGAAAAATGAGGATGGAGAAGAGTGGTTGAGAATAGAATGAAACTTCGGGTGTGTGGCTAAGCAAAGAAAGAAAAAAAAAGAGAGATGAAAAAATTCGAAAAAGTAATAAAAAGAATTGTCAAAATAAAGAGGCCGCACCTGTAGCTAGAAAGAAGGAAATAAAAAGGTGAATAAGGATGGACAAAGTAAAGTTATGAGGTAATAAGATGTCGGTGATTCCAAGGAGGGCTTAGTCACTAACCCCTAAATATATCCTAGCTGCACCTGAAGCCTCATTACAAGCCTAAACAAGTCCTGTAGTGATCCTGAGCGGCTTTCTGAAGAACTGAAATAGAATAGTGAGGGCAAGCCCATGGTATCGCATGTGTATTGTTTGAAATCGTTTGTGAGTGTGAGCGCTTACCTAGTCCCAAATCTTGTGTGTGGGATTTCTTTGTGGTGAGGGCACCAAGATTTCTGTATTGTCTACTGATTGTTAGGATAGTTGCGCGTGTGTATGTAGAATGTTCTATCATATCGGAATGACATGTTTGGATCCATACAAGTTAGTGTTTCATACATTGGTGTGCTACGAGGGAGCTTGAATTAAAATTGAATAAGATGTTGAATGACCATGAGTTGCTAGAGACACTAGTTTGTTTTCTTAGTTGAGTCGTCGTGTTGTTTTTTCTTTGAGGTTATGTTGCTTGAGGACAAGCGAACGTCTAAGTTGAGGGTGTTGATGTGCCGCCATTTTACGGCACTTTCGACATCTTTTAACTAAGAACAATCATACGTTTTCAAGCAACCGTTGTCGTTTTGATGGTGTTTATGTTGGATTTTCAGGAAATGGAGACAAACATGGAAACGGAAGGAAAAACGAGCAAAAAGACATTCTGGATAAGAGTGATGGTACAGGCGATGGTCCGTCAAGTGGGTGACGGTCCGTCAACCTCAACCGTCAAGTTGAGGCAGTCCACTGCCTAGTGGTGACGGTTCCGGCGATGGTCTGTCAAGCCAGTGACGGTCCGTCACCCAAACCGTCATCCTGAGGTAGTCGGCGACACGGAATCCGAGCGTTTTTGGGTTTACTTCCTGGACTCCTATAAATACCCTATGTTAGGTTTATTTTAATTATGCACTTACCAATACATTACCCAATAGTTTTAGGAGTTTTTGAGCGATTTTAGAGAGAGGAAACACGCTACACATGTTTTCCTCCTCCTTGAATCTTGTTCTTGATTTGTTCTTGGGATCTTTGTTTTCTTGTTCTTGGAATAATTGAATATTGTTTTCACTACATTGTAAGGATCTCTTTTCTTTATTATGAATATAACTTTCTTCTATTCTTCTACAAGCATGATTAACTAAACCTCCCACAACTAGGGTTGTGGGAGCCATGGCTAAAGTAGCGATATAGATTCCGGGTGGCGACGGGTTCAATATATATGTTGTCACGTTGTTAATCATTCATTATTTAACGTTTTCTAGTGGTTGCAAACATTAGAACATGCCTAGGTTCAATTTGCTTGAGTAAAGAGATTAAAACTGGGAAACTTGATTAACGACGAGAATTCGAGACTACTAACTCTCGTCTTATGATTAATGCTGTAACTAGATTAATCTACTTGATGTTTAGGATTGAAATCTAAAAGCACACCTTTTCAAGTTCGAGAGAATTGAAAAGTAAATTCATCTATTTGGTTGAGAAACGTTTAGACGATACCGTTAATTCAATCACATCGTGACACGCATATAGAAAGAACCCGGTTAAGCCTAGGATCGACATTGTTACCAATGCCATGGTAAACACTTCCCTAGTTCACTCTCCTACTGATTATTCTCATAAATTATTAATCGTTTTGTTTACACATTGTTCACACAAAACCCCCCCTTTATTTACCGGAAACTATTGACCATTAGTCAACTAATTCACTAACGACTTAACTTTCACCATATTCTCTGTGGGATCGACCCCAACCTTTGTTGGGTTCTATATTTGACGACGATCGCTTACGCTTCTTAATTGGAGTGGTACTTTGAGCGTTATCAAATTTTGGCGCCGTTGCCGGGGAATACGGTTGTTTGTTAAGTCCGGTGTGTTTATTTGACTCTTAGTCATACTTTCCTGCTTTTACGTTTATTTTTTGTTTTTGTTTTGACAGGGTACAGAGTTGTGCATGCCAAGTACCTGGTGATCGGGTGAATCAACATTACCTTACGACCCCGAGCTTGCTAGAACATTGAGGCGGAATATGGCCGCACAACAAGAGGCAGCAAGGCTCGCTGCAGAACTGCAGGCCCAATAAAATCTGAATGTTGGTGGTCTGCAGGACGATGTTATGCTGAATGATGAGGATATCGACTTGGATGGAGTTGGCGCTACGGGCGCCATTGCTCTTCCACCGCTAGCGCCCGGAGCCAAGTTCAACATCACTAGCACGATGATCCAGCTGTTGAACTTTAGAGGAGTGTTCCGAGGTGCCGCTGGGGATGATCCAAACCAGCACCTGATGAATTTCGTGGGCATCTGCAAGTCGTTTGAGTTACCTGGAGTGAGTCAGACAGCGATCAGGCTCAGGTTATTTCCGTTGTCTCTGTCTGATGAGGCAGCATTGTGGTTGACAGAGCTGACCCCCGACTCTATCGCAACTTGGGGAGAGTTGAAAGGAGCTTTCCTAGAAAGGTTCTTTCCTCCCTCTAGGATGATACAGTTGAGGGATGAGATTAGCAATTTCAGACAGCAACCTCACGAAGCATTACACGAGACCTGGTTGCGATTTAAAAAGAAGATATCACAATGCCCTAACCATCAGTTGAACGATGAATTTTTGATACAAACATTCTACAGGGCATTGAATTCGGCTACCAAGCCAACGTTGGACAACGCAGCAGGTGGAGCGTTTATGGGTCGCACTTTTGCCGATGCCACAGCTATTTTGGACAGGCTCACAAAAACCAACAGGGCCTGGCATACACGGGATTCAGAGGTAGCAGCTAGCACTTATGCAGTTGGTATGTCAGCTGAGCAGCGCAGAAAAGACGAGGAGCGCGACCAAGACATGGCGCATCTACAAACGCAGTTGGACCTACTGACCAAGCACTTGTTCTCAGGAGGTATGGAGAAGGTAAAAGATGTGGGTTCTCAAGGTAGAGCAGCAGAGTTGGAAACTGAGGAGGCGAATTACTTGGGGGGTGTCCAGGCCAATGGCCAAGGAAACCAAGGTCGGACCTATCAGAAGGACAACTACTATGAGAAAGCTGGCTACAATCGCGATCAAGGAAACTGGAGGAATAACACCGATAGAGGTGGGTTGTATGTACCACCTGGTAATCGGGACAAAGCTAGCAACGAGGCAGGGACTTCCAAGCTAGAGAACATGATGGCGAAGATGTTGCTGAAGGTAGAATCGACGGACTCTGGGGTGAAGGAGATAAGGACTGAGTTATCGGTCATGAGTCAAATAGTGGAGGCGCATTCCACCTCGATTAAGCAATTGGAGCAGCAAGTGGGCATAATCTCGGCATCTCTAAACCCAAGGAAGATAGGTACCTTGCCGAGTGACACGATTCAAAACTCGAGGAACAACGCGAGCTGTATGGCGATCACCACAAGAAGTTGAAAAATATTACCGGAATCACATCCGGTAATTCAGACTCAAGAGGGTGAGATTGCGGACAAAAAGGAAGTCGAGGAGGCTACTCAAAAGCCCGCGGAGAAAAGCAAGGAAGTTGAGAAGCTTCCAACTATGATGCCTCGACCACCGCCTCCGTTCCCACAACGCCTGAAGAAGAAAGTAGAAGATGGTAAGTTCCTGAATTTCCTGACCATGCTCAAGCAAATATCAATAAACATCCCATTGGTGGAAGTGCTTGAACAAATGCCCGGTTATGCCAAGTTCATGAAGGACTTGATTACAAAGAAAAGGTCGGTAAGTTTTGAACCGGAAGACAATCTCCACCACTGCAGTGCTATTTCCTCAAGGTCGTTAGTAGACAAAAAAGAAGATCCAGGTGCGTTTACTGTTCCCTGTACTATAGGGAAACTCGGCTTCAGAAGAGCCTTGTGTGATCTTGGTGCTAGCATCAACCTGATGCCGCTAGCAGTCTATAAAAAATTGGGTTTGGGAGCTCCTAAACCAATGTCCATGAGAGTGTTGATGGCTGACCGTTCGGTAAAGCGGCCCATGGGAATATTGTCGGATGTGCTAGTAAAGATCGGTAAGCTTATCTTCCCAGCTGACTTTGTGATCTTGGATTGCGAAGTGGATTTTGAAGTTCCCATAATCTTGGGACGACCATTGCTAGCCACGGAAAGAGTATTGGTTGACATGGAAAGAAACGAACTGACCTTCAGGCTAAACAATTAAGCTGTCAAGTTCGATGTGTCTAAATTGATGAAGCAACCAAGTGACATGAGGGTGGTCACGGTCGTCAATGTTATCGAGGAAGCTCCTGCGGATGTGCATCTTGAGGAGAAGGGTTTGGTCGAGACTCTAGCTGTTGTGAGAAGGATGATGCGAGAAGGGAAACATGTAGAGGAAGGCAGTGAAAATAGATCAAAGAAACGAAAACACCGCAAGAGAATCTGCAAAGAAAGAGCAAAAAGGTTACCGCGACTAGCTGCGGAGCTGATGAAAGAAGAAGCTGGAACACAACAGAAGTGTGTCGCGTGCACACACTCCATCGAGTTCTCCTGTTTTGGAGACCCTGGCAGTCTCCAACATCATTCCAAAATCTGAGTCATATCGACTTCACAGGTATTCCTTTCTCTCACAGTTTTTACCTTTCATATGGATGCATTGGGGACAATGCATGAGGCTAAGTTGAGGGTGTGGAGAAACATGTGAGTCACCACCGAGGGTTTTTGTTGCCGTGTTTCTTTTCCCTCTGGTGTGCTATCTAGTAGAACCGGCATGTTTAGGTTGTTATTAGGTTGTTATTTTTAAATTTCTTTTTAGTGTCTATAGTGATGAGCATGGCGTTTTCTTGACTAAAACGAGGCCCCTTTAAAAAATTTCTGGTTTTGTACTTATGTTGAAACGATTGACTGTCTGGATCCTTGAATGTCATTGTGTGATTATGATTAGAATGAGTATGCTTAAGCCGAGCGGTTGTTTGATAGTTGGTAGCAATATAGGTTCTTGGTGCCAAGAGTGTGTGAGATTATTGTTATAAATTCTTACTCTATGCATGCATCTAGAACTTGCCCGGTCTATTTTGTTAAGTTCGAAGTTTGGTTGCTTAGGAAAGGATCACAGGCCCTTTTTGTATGCAGTCCACTTAACCTAAAAGACCGTCCAAATATAAATAATCCCTTTGATCCCTGTTTGAGCCATAATTGATCTTATTCTTTCAATAACCTGTCACCGTTCCTGTTTAACTTTGAATCCCTATTTTGGCCCTGGTCCTTTCTTGGACATCGTGCACCTCAACCCAGGCAATCAGCCTAAGTTGAGGGTGGCTACTATAGAGGTAAACCCTGTTTTGGCCCTGGTCCTCCCTTGGACATTGTGCACCTCAACGCAGGCAATCAGCCTAGAGTTGAGGGTGGCTACTATGAGGTGAATGATAAGAACAAGAGGATGGATGAAGAGAGGTTGTGAATAGAATGAAAAATTCCGCTGTGTGCTAGAAAAGAAAAAAAAGAGATGAAAAAGAGTCGAAAAAGTAATACAAAGAATTGTTCAAATAAAGAGGGCGCACCTGTAGCTTAGAAAAAGCAAGGAATAAAAAGGTGAATAAGGATTGGACAAAGTAAAGTTTATGAGGTAATAGATGTCGGTGATGTCCAGGGAGGGCTTAGTCACTAGCCTACATATATCCTACCATGGCACTGAGCCTTCATTACAACTACCTAACAGTCCCTGTAGTGATCCTGAGCGGCTTTCTGAAGAACTGAAATAGAATAGTAAGGGCAAGCCCATGGTATCGCATGTGTATTGTTTGAAATCATTTGTGAGTGTGAGCGCTTACCTAGTCCCAAATCTTGTGTGTGGGATTTCTTTGTGGTGAGGGCACCAAGATTTCTGTATTGTCTACTGATTGTTAGGATAGTTGCGCGTGTGTAGTAGAATGTTCTATCATATCGGAATGACATATTTGGATCCATGCAAGTTAGTGTTTCATACATTGGTGTGCTACGAGGGAGCTTGAATTAAAATTGAATAAGATGTTGAATGACCATGAGTTGCTAGAGACACGAGTTTGTTTTCTTAGTTGAGTCGTCGTGTTGTTTTTTCTTTGAGGTTATGTTGCTTGAGGACAAGCGAACGTCTAAGTTGAGGGTGTTGATGTGCCGCCATTTTACGGCACTTTCGACTCCTTTTAACTAAGAACAATCGTACGTTTTCAAGCAACCGTTGTCGTTTTGATGGTGTTTATGTTGGATTTTCAGGAAATGGAGACAAACATGGAAACGGAAGGAAAAACGAGCAAAAAGACATTCTGGATAAGAGTGACGGTTCAGGCGACGGTCCGTCAAGTGGGTGACGGTCCGTCAACCCCAACCGTCAAGTTGAGGCAGTCCACTACCTAGTGGTGACGGTTCCGGCGATGGTCAGTCAAGCCAGTGATGGTCCGTCACCCAAACCGTCATCCTGAGGCAGTCGGCGACACGGAATCCGAGCATTTTTGGGTTTAATTCCTGGACTCCTATAAATACCCTATGTTAGGTTTATTTTAATTATGCACTTACCAATACATTACCCAATAGTTTTAGGAGTTTTTGAGCGATTTTAGAGAGAGGAAACACGCTACACACGTTTTCCTCCTCCTTGAATCTTGTTCTTGATTTGTTCTTGGGATCTTTGTTTTCTTGTTCTTGGAATAATTGAATATTGTTTTCACTACATTGTAAGGATCTCTTTTCTTTATTATGAATATAACTTTCTTCTATTCTTCTACAAGCATGATTAACTAAACCTCCCACAACTAGGGTTGTGGGAGCCATGGCTAAAGTAGCGATATAGATTCCGGGTAGCGACGGGTTCAATTATATATGTTGTCACGTTGTTAATCATTCATTATTTACGTTTTCTAGTGGTTGCAAACATTAGAACATGCCTAGGTTTAATTTGCTTTGAGTAAAGAGATTAAAACCGGGAAACTTGATTAACGACGAGGATTCGAGACTACCAACTCTCGTCTTATGATTAATGCTGTAACTAGATTAATCTACTTGATGTTTAGGATTGAAATCTAAAAGCACACCTTTTCAAGTTCGAGAGAATTGAAAAGTAAATTCATCTATTTGGTTGATAAACGTTTAGACGATACCGTTAATTCAATCACAACGTGACACGCATATAGAAAGAACCCGGTTAAGCCTAGGATCGACATTGTTACCAATGCCATGGTAAACACTTCCCTAGTTCACTCTCCTACTGATTATTCTCATAAATTATTAATCGTTTTGTTTACACATTGTTCACACAAACCCCCCCCCCCTTTATTTACCGGAAACTATTGACCATTAGTCAACTAATTCATTAACGACTTAACTTTCACCATATTCTCTGTGGGATCGACCCCAACCTTTGTTGGGTTCTATATTTGACAACGATCGCTTACGCTTCTTAATTGGAGTGGTACTTTGAGCGTTATCAGTATACTGCCTTTTTCTTAAACTCTCTTTATGTACTGTTATTTCAAGGACCGAGGTACATCTTTCTTCCTTTACCTGTGTTCTAAGATGTATATTTCTATTAGCTAGCCTAGTATGTTTTTCCTCTTATATCCTTCTATGCTAGCTTCCATGTCCCTATTCATTGTTTATGTGACTACTTGCTTCTTTTCTGCTATATTATTGCTCTTATATCTTATATGCGCTCAGTCGGCCTATGATACCTACTGGGTACCCGTTGCTTAGCAATTAGTGTTCATACTACACTCTGCATCTTTCTGGTACAGATCCTAGTGTGGGTCATTGTTGCTGATCTGTTGGACGCTCGTGCGGGCTGACTTTTGGACTATCCGAGGCTGAGGGTGAGCTTTTGACGGCTGGGCTTAGCTTTCAGTTCATCCTTTGTATCTTGTACTCTTTTTGCTATTTAGAGACAGATGTGTATATGCTCTTTTGGATCCTTTGTACTCTGTATACTTAGTACCAGCTCTTATACTATAATACTATGTTTATTCACAGTTGGTCCACGCGTTCGCAAAGGCATGATGTAACCTGGTCTTCGCGTTCACGGATGGTCTTCCGCATTCGCGAAGAAGACTGGACTGACCAGATTTTTCACTTTTCTTCAGTATTCTACCCGCGTTATGCGATGCGATGTGTGATGGGCACATTGTGAGGTATGAAATGCACCATGTTTGCATATGCCAGTGTTTTTGATCAGTTCACTTGTTGCTTGTGCGATGGCATGTGCGACGGGAACTCTTCAAGGTGCGAAAAGCACATTTTTCAAAGGTATCTTTGGTGCTTCTCAACACTTGGTTCCTCTTCTCATTTCCATGGGCACCTAGAACACACCAAAAAGAAACAAAAAGTGAAGTAAAGCATAAAAACGATGGGTTGCCTCCCATCAAGCGCATAACTTAACATCACGGCGCGACACCGGCTACCTCACCCTCGAGATTTCCACTTGGAAGATTTGAACCTTCGACCTAAACATGAATCAAACTTTCAGTGTCACTCTCGGGGTGAAGGTTTTAACATGAGAAGGCCATTCTCTTGGTGTCTCATATCGCACTTTTTGGCCTTCAAGTGAGGAAGGACGCTTTGACTTCGTTCCATGGCAAACTTAAAACCGGATAGACCTTCATCCACCCTCCTTCCGAGGTCTTCCAAGAGCTTGATTACTTTGACTTTTGTCCATTGAATCAAACTTAAGGTCGAACAAAGGTTGAAGTGGGATTTGGGCATCTCCACCTTCAAGCTTGCCTCGTTCATAACATCCTCACTTAGAGATGCTATGACATCATGACCCCCACTTAATTTAGTTGGTTTCAACACCACCTTCGATTCATGATCTTCCCTTGTGTTTTCCTCTTCTTTCGCCCTTGCGCCCACAAAGCATTGCTTTATTGACTGCACACCCTCCTCTTGGGTTTTTAGTGATGCCAAGAGGGTTTGGAGCTTACCGTATATGCCTTCTTCGCTTGCGAATTCATGGTCCCTGTCAAAGTCACAAGCACCACTAGCAACATTGTTAGCATAAGAAGGGGGAGGGGGACGATCATCATTGGGGAAATCACTCCAATGTCCATCAGGACCACCGCACAAATAGCAATTGTGCCCGTCATATGAACGAGAAGGGGAATACGTTCCTCTCCCCAGGCCAATTCTACACCTTCGTCCAAGGTGAGGTCCTCCACAATAAACACAATAGTCAGGAATATATATTGGAAAGCAACCATCACCATTTCTAAAATTCAAATAAGCCATGATGCCATCAACAAACTAAAACTAAATAAAAGAAAAACAATTATTCACAAAAATTGAACAAGAATAAGTAAACTCAAATTCTAAACTAACTCAATACACCAAATTGTTCCCCGGCAATGGCGCCATTTTTATAATGCTCAAATCATGCTCTCCAATTTGGAGGTCACGGCGATCGCGTGGTCAAAACAAAATTTATAATTCCCAGTGAGTGTCGGGGTCGTACCCAAGGGAACAATGTAGTCGCGATTGAGCTAATAAAGATTCTAAGCAACTTATTGAAGTTAAAATAACAAAAAGGGAAAAGATATCTAAAAAGGGGGATTTTAGACTAAAACTAAAAGATAAAGAAAACCAAATAAAAGATATATTGATCAATGGCTTTCCTTGCTTTCGTCAAGCAAGGACAACAAGGAAGAATTGGGAGTGGGAATTCAATTCACAAGAATTGCACCCGGTTGACACTTGGGTAGTCTTGGCTAAAGGTATGCCTAATTGTCTCTTGACCAATCGAGCATATATCTTGTGTGTTTTCTCCCTAACTAACACGAGTAAGCAATAAACCAGCCAAATAACTTGGGGAGGTCATCCTATCTCTAGCTCAGACCCTTAAATGGAAGATTCCACGATTGGAGTTATGTCTAGCCTCCAATCTAGATGGATTGCCAAGTACCCACTAGTGAATATTCCCGAATTCGAGAATTTCTCTCTCGAGCAAAAACCCAAATTAGAAAGCTAAGTCAATGTTTGCAACCATTGACTAAAAATTCAAGCATAGAGGATTCAATAGACCCAAATAATCAAACAAGAACAAAAGCTATATATGAATTCAATAACCCAACAAGTATTATCTCTAATACAAACCCAAAATCTCAAGTCAACAAACACACCAAATAAATAGCAATTAAGAACAAGAGTTAAAGAATGGAATCTAAAGATTTACAATAAAGAGCATCCAAATCTTCACTCTTATGGTATTGGTTGATGAACCTTGCGCCCAAGCTTGCTCAAAAGTTCTGAAAATAGCCAAAGATATGTTTCAAGATGGTTTAGGAGTGTTTTATATGAATTGGGGTTTCTCCAGATGTGAAATTGCAAAACTGCTCTGCTTTCCTTATTCGCCTACGCGGAAGGTCAGCCGCGTACGCGAAGTGTCTTTGTCTGGTTGACCTTCACTTATGCGGTCAAGGGATCGCGTTCATGGAGCTTTGACTCAGTTGGACTTTGCGTTTGCGGCTGGGACCCCGCGTTCGTGAAGGCATGTGCTGCTGCCAGCTTCTTGTTTCTCCTAATGGCCTTCTTTTGACTTGTTTTCATCCGAATTCATCCCGAACAGTTCTAAAGCACAAAGACCTGCAAAATAGAAGTATTCCGTATCAATTGCACTATTTTTCCACTTTAAACTAGGACAAACATATGCTTATAGGCTAAATAAGTAGGTAAGATACCGACTTATCAAGTGTCGCGGTCTGAAATGATTGAATTTGGGACTCCGTGCAATCGAACAACCTCACGAAGGTAAATCTGAGCTAACCTCTCTACATTGTTAGTAGTGTGGATCGACAAGAAGTGCCATGATTTAGTCAACCGATCAACAATCACCCAAATAGAGTCAAATCCTCGAGAAGTACGTGGCAATCCAACTATGAACTCCATATTAAGATAATTTAACCTCGCCAGCAAATGGAGAGTATTTTCAAAACTCTATTAATGCCTGGCATCATGTTGTGCACATGTCATCCTTTTTCTTTGTTGATAAAAAATTGGCTACACGTCAACGTCTTTGCCCAAAGATTCTTTTATCATCTTCTATTTTAATGCTTTTTATTCATTAAATTGCACAGAATAAAAATTCTATATATTTTTCAATATTAACACAATTTATTGATAATTATTCTCATTTTTTAAAAATATTGAAATTTTTATTAATTTTTTATCATTTTGGTTAATTTGAATTATCATTATTCTTTTATCGTAATTGGTTGCACATAAGCAAATGGATCTACGTAAATCTAGTTATCAACAAAAAACATAACTATCTGAAATGATGATAAAGACAATAATGGTAAAAGCACTCAAAGTACACATATGCAATGTAATGCAATACATCATGAGATGATACGATGTGATATATCGCCAATGCAGAAAGTAAAAACCTGGTATCTGGTACCTGGGTTTACGGAATGTAACTTTGAGCTCATCAACATCTGCATAAAAGTAAAACCTGGATATGTGCTCCTCGGATGACCTAGAATCATACGTTGGACTCATTAACTAGAAAGTAAAATAGAGAAAAGGTTCAGAAATATCCCTCGGACCAGCAAAAACAGTGATACTTTCCTTTCTTTTGAAAACCAATGGTTAAGTAAAAATCTCATGATTGAACCAAAAAATCTCATATTTTTATCATTTCCAAACCATTTGCCATGCAATGCAGTATAAGATATGATTCCAAATTCAGAGAATACCAAATCAACACGGGTAAAAAACCCTCTAAACAAAATAACTAATCTGGAACTCTGTTCGATCCACGCTATGGCCTCATGCCCATAGATACACAAATACGGTAATAGACGAGCAGAAAATGGAAGATAAGCAGGAAAATTAAGTAAAAGCACCTACTCTTCCTATTAAACCTCCCTAAATCATTCTAAGAATTCTAGCATAGCCACGACAATTCTACAAGCTCCTATACTAAAGATAAACATGGTAATACTATTCTATAGTCCCGAAGATGGCCAAAAAGAGCAAAAAATAGGATTTAAGCCTAATTCTAACCTAAACCTAGCTTGACGTTCATGCAACTCATATCATATAGAATCTAACTAAGCCAAGTATACAATAAGTAAACCATAACCTACCTCGAGGCCAAACTGCAAGCATGAACTATCACTCGTGTGCCTTCCCCTTCCAAACAGCCTCGGAATATTGTCACGTTGTCAATCATATAATCCAAGTGTCAAGATGAGAAGACTGACACTCATATTTCCATACGTAAAATCAGGCCAGAAATAAGTTCGAAAAATAACCCTTGGGGCTAGCTCGACGAAACAGCCTCAAATTTGCAGTGAGTTTATAAACTCATGCCAAAATTTGAGCGTGAATAGGACTCGTTTTGGGGCTCAAAATATCCCTGAAGTCCTCTTTGATCAATAATTTGAAACAAGGAATTAACAAAAATTTAACATAATATAACATGAATTAAATAACGGAAAAGGAGTAGGGAATAAGGAGGGACATACCAGAATAATGAGGGGTAAAAGGGAGCTTGGAACCATCCTTTGAAGCTCAAAACAATGGAGAAATTCAGTTTTATGGAGGAGAAAATGAAGTTTGAATCATATATAGCTTCCAGGCTAGGCCTATGCGCACGCGGCCTCACACACGTAGCTAGAGGATCGCGCACGTACAAGGCAGCAAAGGCAGGCCCATGCGCCTCTTCAGCGTGCACACAAGAATCGCATATGCAGCCAAAGCGCCATGTGGGCGAAGGGCACAGGGAGGCAAGGCCATAGCCCCTTCTTCGCGTACACAGCCAACCCACCATGCACAAGAAGGTTTGGCTACGGCTGCAACAGCAACAAGCAACAACAACATTTTGGCAACTTAAAAATATCATCGGATAGACCCTCAAGATTTATCTGAGATCCCGCAGATGCAAATAAACTATGCTACCCTACCAAAAATGACATTCCAGACTCAACAGAACCAATGAAAATCCCAACGGAGGTCATTTTACCAAAAAGTGGGCCCCATATCCAAAAACTATTTTTTAAAAAAATTGAACCTAATAGCCCAAAATGAGTCTGAAAGCCTCGGGACCCAAACCAAAGGTCCCTCCAGCCCAAAGTAAATGTTCCAGATCTAAAAGTGCTGATGGAATTTCCATCCGAGGTCATCTTCTCTGAATGTTGACCAAAGCCAACTCTACCAGCCTTAAGAGTTGTAAAATTGGGAAATGAGCTTAAAACACAAATGAACTACCCGAGAATCAAATCGTCAGTCCCGATAAGTCATAAATGACTTGTAGCCACTGTGGGAAAGCTCGAAATGCAAAGAATCCACACAAAAATCAAGAAAATAACATAGAGGGTCATTACATTAGGCATCCTTCAAAATCCATAACGGTGGGTCCCGAATGAACTCATTTTTTTCAATTGAGGAGGATATAAAATCATGTGCCTCGATTCTTCAGAGTTAGAGAAAATGACTTTCCAAACCACTAAGAATCCAAGGAAAAAACTTTAAGAGACGGCCTAATATTTGCTATCGTTAGCCAAAATATTTTAAGAGACAACCTAATATTTGCCTCTCGTTAGCCAAAAACTTTTAAGAGATGGCTTAATATTTTTCTATCATAATCAACAAACGAATAAATACTATAAATAATTTTACTAGATCTTCCAATTTTAATTCGAGTGTCTTCTTCGGAAAGAAACTCTGAGTAACTGTAAAAGTACTTAGTAATGAACGAATATTAATAAAAAAGAATTAAGAAATAATAACTAAAAATAAATTTGTCTTATATACATGGAAGGCCTTGGAAATAGACAGAAATTTCTTCATTGGCCAATTAAATTGATATGCGATATGAAATAATCGAACTCAAAATAAAATCCATCTTTTATTATAGGAAGACCTCAAAAATTCAATAAAGATTATTTTATTGGCCAATTAAATTGATATTCGACATAGAATAATCGAACTCAAAATAAAATCTATCTTTTATTATAGGGAGGCCTCAAAAATCCAATGGAGATTCTTTTATTGGCCAAAAACATAGTATTTGATCAATACACATCAAAAATACCAACAAAAGAGTGAAATAATATAAAGAAACTATTTGAAGAAAAAATTCAAGAATTATCAAACCATAAGAAGTGAGACAATCAACAAAATAAAAAGAAAAAGCAAAAACAAAAATAGTATAAAGAACCGTGACAAAAACCAATCATAAGAGTCAAAATAACAAAAAAAAATCCAAATTCAAGACAAATAATATTCAAATGGTGCAAAATCAAACCAACAGAACAAGATCAAAAATTAGTAGCAAAAATGGTGGCGAACATCAACAAGTAAGAATAGTAGACAATAATAAATCAAACACTAAACTAAAGTACAACAAATCATCAGAGTATTTACCTAAAAATAGAGTATAGAACTTGAGAAAATAAAAGGGAAAAGGGGAAGGAGAATGGGCGGGTGTTATTTGTTGTTACCGGTGCTCATACTTTTTGTTAGAGCTGTTGCGTCATAGTTGCTGGGTTTATTTGGTTAGATCTGGTTTGCCAAAGAAATGAGCTTGTCGGGTGGTTTCACGATGTCATAGAAACGGGTGGAGCAACGGTGGTTTTATGGGGTTTGTGAGGAGCTCTATCGGAGTTGTTATGGGGGTGATTTGGATGGTGTGTTTTGTGGTTCATCAGAGTGATGAGATCATCAGAATTTATGACTGGTTTTGTGGTGTTTTCAGTGGAGATAGATTCTCCAATGATGGATAGAGACAGAAATGAACAAAGGGTTGAAGGCAGAGGTCTGGGTGGTTTTCGTGTGTGGTTGTTTGGTTGATGGTGGAGCTCCGATGAGCATACTACTCCACCAGTAAAGTTGTCTCAAATCTTTGTACATCTTGGCTGCGCTAGGATGGATAGAATATCTAGAATAGTGCGCCTCCTAGAGAATCAACTGAATTAAATCCCCAAATCTCAGAACATAAAGACGACTGTCAAACCTCATAACATCATTAGAATCTAGAGTAGCCCAGCTGGCCTCACCCTAAACAACCTGATCACTAAGGTCACACAACCACTAATCCTCAAATTTACGGCTCTGAATCTGAGCAACCAAGGTAGAACAAACCTCAATACTGGCGAGAACTCTGCTAGGATCGAACAAGTCAAGCCTAACTAAATGGTTAGCCAAGGACTGGATGTTCAAGGCCAACGGTCACTCTAAAATTGAAAGTGAAGCTAGGCTACCCATACTCACTGCCTTCTGACTCAAGGCACCCGCTACCACATTTGCCTTACTCAGATGGTACAGAATAGTGAAGTCATAGTCCTTCAGTAACTCAATCCATCTCTTCTGCCTTGAGTTCAGCTCTCGCTAACTCGTGATGTACTAAAGACTACAGTGATCAGTGAAGATCTCACAGTGAATCCCATATAAGTAATGCCTCCAAATCTTAAGCGCAAAGACTACTGCTGCCAACTAGAAGTCATGAGTGGGGTAGTTGTGCTCGTGATCCTTTAGTTGTATCCATGCATATGTTATCACACGACACTACTACATTAATACACAACCAAGACCAACCCCTAAAGCATCACAATATACCGATAATCTTTTACCCTCAACTGGCAAAGTCAACACTAGAGCTAAAGTTAACAAGGACTTAAGCCTCTAAAAGCTATCCTCGTACTGATCTAACCACTAAAATGGGACATCCTTCCTAGTCAGCCTAGTCAAAGGTGTTGCTATGAAAGAAAATCCCTTGATGAACCATCTGTAGTACCTTGGTAACCCAATAAAGCTACGAACCTGGTAGGAGTAGTAGGTCTTACCTAATCACGAACTGCTGAAATCTTACCCGAGTCCACTCTAATCCCATCCTTAGACACCACGTGTCCTAGGAATGCAACTGACTCAAGCCAAAACTCGCACTTTGAGAACTTGGCATAAAGTCGATAATCTCTCAAAGTCTGGAGTACAATCCTCAAATATTGCTCATGATCATCTCTACTCTACGAGTATATCAAGATGTCGTCGATGAAAACTATCACAAATGAGTCCAAATATGAGCTAAAATCCCTGTGCATCAAGTTCATGAAAGTTGTGGGGGCATTAGTCAACCTAAAAGACATCACCAGGAACTCATAGTGGCCATAATGTGTCCTGAATGCTGTCTTAGGGATGTCCTCCGCCCTAATCCTCAACTGGTTGTAGCCTGACCATAAATCTATCTTTGAAAATAGGGTAGAACTCTGAAGCTGATCAAACAAGTCATCTATATGCAGCATCGGATACCAATTCTTCACAGTCACCTTATTCAGCTGCCTATAATCAATGCACATCCTCATCGACCCATGTTTCTTCTTTATAAACAGAACTGGAGCACCCCACAGCGATACACTCAGCCTAATGAAACCCTTATCTAACAGGTCCTGGAGCTGCTCCTTAAGCTCTCTCAACTCAGTTGGATCCATAGGGTAAGGAGAAATAAAAATGGGCCTGGTCCCCTGATAAGTCGGTAACCTACCAACTTATTGAGCCTATATCCATGAATTATTGCTATGTTTTAAATTTATTTAGAGGTTCTTATGAACTTTATTGATGTCTATGCAGGTACTTTGGATAGAAGAGGAGAAACAAGGATATGGACCCAAAAAGAGCAAAAGAGCTAAGTGTCAAAAGGTGAGAAAAGCTGGAGAATCAGCCGAGAGGTGTAGTGGCTATGTGACACGCACAAGATGAGGTGCAGTTCACATCTCCTCAACATAAAGCTGCAAAGATGACTACAGATTCTGCTACAGCATGCGGTCACCATGCGATGCGCACATCTCGTGGTGCGAAGTGCATCACCCTCTGCACAAGGCCTACCTAAGACACTAAGTCACTGGTCAACCTGAAGCTGGTGCAAACCGTACGCCGCGTTGCAAACCACCCAGAGGGCAATTTTGTCCTAAATTTCTGTGACGTTTTTGGGAACATATAAAAGGAAATTTTAGGCTTGTATTTTATATACAATTCAGAGAGAATTTAAGAGAGAACTTGGAGATATTTTTGGTTTGTAAACACTTTTCTCCATCTCCATTGAGAGAGGGTTTTCAATTCAATCTTTTGGTTAACAAATTTGTGTGCTAATTTGACTCTAGAACTTGAGAATCAACTACAATGGATGGGAATTTGATGTACCCAGCTGGTATATCTTCTTCTTCTTCTATGAGTGGCTAATTTCTATTGTCTAGGGGTGTATTAATGATGGGTGACTAGCTAATGGGTGTGGGTGTTGCTAAATCATTCTTATAATTGCTTATCTGATATGAGTCTAGTAATTTCACCATGTTTTAATCTAATAATATATGGTTGCAAACATGAATTTACCTTACTTGGCTATTTAGTTGATCGAGAGAGAATTTTGTAGTTGTGGATGTGAAATTGCTAGTGGGTACTTGGGAATCCACTTAGATTGGAGGCTAGACATAGCTCCAATCGCGGAATCTCCCATTTAAAGGTCCGAGCTAGAAATAGGATGACCTCCCCTAGCAAATGTTGGCTGGTTATTTAGCACACCGAATGATGTTCTAACCAAAATCATTGGATATGTAGATCTTGATTGAGAGATAGCATTTCACACTTATGACCAACGTTACCCATGTCAATAGGTGAGAATTTGAGTGAATTAGTGATCACCCTATCCTATAGCAAATGCCCCATTGGAAATGTACCCCTAGTCATCTAGTTCTTGTTGGTACACCCATCTCGATTTTACAGCTTTTATTTGAATTGAGTTAGTAGTGACAACTTTTCCAATTCCCCCATTTTATTGCTTTGGTTTTGTTGAACAACTACTATTATTTTGAAATCGCTTTGCACAAAATCTAATGAGCTAAATCAGGTCCCTTGGGTTTGACCCCGACATCCGTTGGGTTATAAATTTTGTTTTGACTACGCGATTGTCATGACCTCCTACTTGGAGAGCACTATTTGAGCATTTCTAAAAAATGGCGCCATTGCCGGGGACTTGAGTATTAGCTAGTTTTTGATTGTTGTTGTGAAGTCAACTTGAGAGTGCTTATTTTCTTTTACTTTTTGTTTTTTTGAGTGTTGGTTGAGTAGGTCGGCTATGGAAAAAGCCGAGGACAATAAGAACATTGGCAGCTTCGACAATGCTAATGATGCACGAAGGTGTAGGTGCAATCCGCCTACCTCCCATGGTTGGAAACGTTGTCTTCTATGTGACAAGCACCATGCTCTATTTTATTCAAATGAAAGGGCTATTTAGTGGAGCTGCCCATGAGGATGCCAACCGGCATATTCAGAACGTCTTGGAGATTTGCCAACCATTCATGATCCACAATATCTCTCAAGAGTCCATCCGATTGCGCTTATTCCCTTTCTCTTTGACGGGGGAAGCCACGGCATGGTTGGAGGAATTTTCGGATGAATCCATCATATCTTGGGCCGAGTTGGTTGAGGTATTTACCTCGAGATTCTTTTCTTTATCCCGAATGATGAAGTTAAGAGATGAGATCACCAACTTCAAGCAACTCCCCGATGAACCCTTATATGAGGTTTGGCTATGATTCAAGAAGAATCTTCTCTTGTGTCCAAACCATGAATTGTTAAACAATGTGTTATTACAAAGCTTCTACCGGTCATTGAACTCCGTAAACAAATCAGTGGACGATAATCTTGGAGGTGGAACCTTTATGGACCTTGAGTTTCACATTGCCTCGACGCTATTAGAATGAATGACCAAGACCAATTAAGCTTGGCATACAAGAGAGGCAGAGGTGTCAACTTCGAGAATGCCCTCAACAATCTTGACAAACTAAGCAAGGAGAAAAGATGAGGAGCGATATGAAGCTTTGGCTAATATGATGACACAAATTGACTTGATGGCCAAGCATGTGATGGGAGTTGGTGTTAAGAAAGTGAATGCAGTGAGTACACTGGAGATTGAGGTGAATAATGTTGAGCTTATGACAGAGGTTGATGGTAAGCTATGCTATGTGTCAGAGGGTTCTCACCCAGGGTATTATCACCCACGGGAAGAGAATCAAGGTTGGATTAGAGACAAAGCGAGGGAGGGCAATTGGCATGAAAGAGATAAAGATGTTGATCGCTTCAATCACCGGAGCTCGAATCCTTACATTCTCCCAAACAAATTTGATTCTCTATACCAGCCGGGCACAAGCAATCTGGGACAATGCAAGTTAGAGGACATATTGTCCTTGGTTCTTAAGAAGTTGGACACTACAAACTCAGTGAGCTAAAGAGTGAGGTCTCGATGCTTCACCAAACGGTGAGCTCCCATAGTGCTTCAATCAAGCACCTTGAGGCCCAAATGACCCACTTATCAAGCCAAATGAACCCACGAATGAAGGTAACGCTACCTAGCAACACCGTAAACAACCCCAAAAATGAATGAGTATTGAGGTAACGTCGTCGTGCTGCGATGTTAAATCAAGCGCTGCTTGGGAGGCAACCCAAGTTTCTTTCTTTGTTTTTGGTTATTGTTTGTTGCTTTTGATGTTCTGTAGGGAATGCATGGAATGGAAACTATGGACAAGGGAAAACAAGACAAAAATGTGCCTTATGGTGGACGGTGCGGACTGCACAAGCAATTGTGCAGGGCGCACAGCTCAACGCATACCAAAATAGAAGGCCTAGAGAGAAATTGAAAAAATAGAGGTGACGTGCACTGTGTTGTGTGGATTGCACCAACCCAAGTGCGCATTGCACGTCTATCGCACAAGGAAACAGATGACTGGGCAAACCTAGGGGAGAAAAAACGGCATGTGCGATACGCCATACGGTCCACACCCTGCCTGGTGCGAATTCCATGTCGCGGCGCACAGGAGGTAAAATTTGAATTTTTAATTAACCGAACTCATTGACCGATCAGACCCAGAGATGACCCGGCCGACTCTTCTTCTTCTTTTTCTTTTAAAACTGCTTCTCTCTCTTCTTTTTCCACCATCTTTCCTCACAACCCTCAAAATCTTCCACCAAAATTCTCTCCAAAACCCCTCAACTCCGCACGAAAATATTCTCCTCTTCTCACCCAATCTTCTCCACCACTTCTCCACATCATCGTTGTCATTCTCCGAAAGGTCTTGCGAGTCACCATTATTGGAATTCATTAAAAAAAAGCTTCAATTTTCATTCTTCCCTTCGCAATCTTCACTTGTGGTAAGTTCCCCGATGTTAAATAGTTTTTTTTATGATTGTTGGGAACTCATATTGTGAAGCATGCTTAGTAGATTAGCCATGTTGATAATGGGTGAGATCCGAAAATTTTGGGTCCCCAATTTTGAGTAGTAATGATGAAATCTTTTAATGTCAACTTGGTAGATGGTAAATCTTGACTATGCATGTTGATTGGTGGTAATGTTTAGCCTTAATATCTATGATGGGGTGAAGTCTGAGTAACCCACTTGTGACTAGTGCTTGATATGGCCCGATGATGGATTGGGTGACGTCGTTCTTAAGGGCAAGTCGTTATTAGTCATGAGGTTTTGATTGATAATTAAGGTTGAATATTGTTGATTGTAGGCCCATGATTCTTATTTGAAAATCTAGTTGGGTTATATGATCTTGTGCGGGGGGGGGGGGGGGGGTTAATTGTTAATATGATATTGGTGCCCATTAATGCAAGGAGGGATTGATGTTCCCGATTATAGATGGGGTAACGTCCATCTTAAGGGAAGTCATTGAGTCATTTCTTGTTGGTTATGTGTTAATGGAAATCCGGGGAAGTCTGAGTACCTGGAAGTTATGGTCATGAATCCCCTTTGCCCCATTGTTATTATGAATTGGTTGAGTATGGTGCTAAGTGTTGAAGCACATCTTGCTCTATGGATCATATGCGTATCTCACAAGAACACAAGAAACCAAAAGTTCCAATTGTGCCTTTGTGCATTTCGCATACGATGCATAGATCTTGATATGCGGGTGGCTCAAGGCATCGCACCAAGTTGAAAATAAAAGTGCAGAACACTGACTTGAGGGGCAAAGCTTGATGCGACACGCACTTCTGATGGTGAAGATCGCACGATCTTCACACATCAAGAGAAAAATATCCTGAAGGATTTGTTGGCTTGTGCGACAGCACTTGCGACACGCACTCTTCCTAGTGCGTTTCGCAGGTGGTCTGTACAAACCAACAGACACCTACTTTGCTTTCTAATCTGTTGCATTCCACCCTTAGTAGATTTTTTTTTATTTTGGCTCACAATCTTTGGATGCAGACTATGTCTTCTAACATGGGTAACACCGAGAGGAGCTAACGTAGGCCAACCGCTCACTCCTCTTCCAAGCCAACTTCAAAGGGGAATAAGAAAGTCTCATCAGGCCGTGATTAAGCCTCAGAGGAGGAGAGAGTTTGGCTTGTAATGGAGAGCATGAAAGTAATCTATGATCGTGATAGGGGTAGGTCCTTCAGAGGAGCAAAGCTTCAACCTGAATGCAGTGGGGGATAATATGCCTAACATCCCCACTCAGTTTGCTAAGCTCCACTGGCAACCATTTCAGGAAGTACCCGAGAACTATTACAAGGAGTTGGTCCAGGAGTTTTTTGCTTCATACCAAGCCACCCAAGATGCTAGGGGCCAAAAAGGGGGTTGTGAGAAATTTCCAGCATTGGACTCCATTACAGTTCTGGGGAAAGAAGTCCACATCACACCAGCTGCCACTAATGCTATCTACTAGAGCAGTGCAATCGATTCAGCACCTACCCTAATGGAGAAGTTTCTCCTTAGGAACAAACCTCTCGAGTGGGATACTTCCATCATTGCTCTTGATACACCCTTCTGGGCCACCATAGGAGGTGAAATCCCTCACCCGACGTTGTACTTTGAGGATCACTTATGGTATGACTTTGTGCGCACCCATCTTATACCATCACAGAATGACCAAAAGATCACACACGATGGCGCCATATTGATAGCTGCAATCATGGCAGGAGATCATGTCAATATGGGAGAGGTTATTGCCTTGGTGATAAAAAATAAATCCCGAATGAGTGGTGATGCTTTTCCTTTCCCATTATTGATCAGCAAATTATGTGCACAAGCTGGTGTCCCCTTTTTCGATTATGATATTCCTACCCCCGCCATTTGTATGTTGGATCTTGATAAAAAGACTGACCATGATGCTCCCCGATTCAAAAGGCCTAGGGTTGAAGCAAAGGTAGAAGCTGAGGATGATGACTCGGATGTAGACATGCATACTTCTCCTCCTTCGCCTATGGCCTCACAAGGACACACTCCTCCAGCTATTGTACCCAGGAAACCACTCAGCCTCCAAGACATGGTTGAAAAAGTATATAATCATGAGAGGCAGTTTAAGGGTTTGTCAGATGATCTCCCAGGATTGATTGGAAGGGCAGTCAAAGTAGCCATGAAAGAAGTGGTGGAAAGTACTCTCAACTTACGCAAATGAGTGGATGCGTGCGAGAGGTCTCTCAAGTCTAGTCGGTCGGACATGGCCAAGGAAAAAGGGAAAGCACCAATAATACAAGAGGAACTGTCCATATTGCCTCTACCTAGGAGGATTCCCGGCCCGTTGGATAACTTGTTTGCTTCATATGCATCCGAGGAGTTGACAGGTCATGAGAAGGAGGAAGCAGAAGACGATGAGAACCTTGTGTTTCAGAAGAATATTGAAAAAGAAGTTGCTTTGGATGGTGGTGGTGATGAGGATTAGATCCTACAGGGAGTTCTACCCTTTCCCATTGCACTATGAGAATTGAGGACAATGCTTCTTTCATGGGAGAGGGTGGCTTTATTTACTTGCTCTTTGGTGCCCGTGAGTGGGCTTGAGACAATTTATTGCCCTTGTTGGGCCTAGTTGATTAGTCTGCTTAGTTTTATTTGGCCCTTGTCAGGCATATTTTGGATTGATTGTGATGCTATTATTTTTCCTTTATTTAGATTATATTTTTCTTTACGTTTTACTTTGAGCTTAATTGTGCCCTCGTCGGGCTTGATGTTTTCATCGATGGTGTGCTGGGTTGGTCTTACATGCCCTATTGTTTCACTATCAGTGCCTTACAAATGCGCTAAATGCCTACGCTAAGGGTTGTTCTTGATTGATTCATGAGCGCGGAAAATTGTGGATTGCCTTGTTCATAGTAGTGTAGTAATAAACTCCGAGGGTTTTCTTAATACCACGGTTCTTTCCCAAGGAGAAAAAGTTTTGATTATTTTCTTTTTCTTCTCTTTTGTTTTGTGTGTCAAATCGGGTTGGTGTTTCCGTATGATAGATTGAGAGGTGATTTTCTTAAGGGAAAATGCCAAGTTTAGTTTAGAATTGAGTCCGTAAATGCTTGTCTCAAAATGGGCCCACCAAAAAAATTTCTTGGTAAATTGCTTTTGAAAAGGAAAGGAAGAAGGGAAATGAATTTTTTGAGGAAAAGCGTTCTCTTGTCATAACTTGCACACTCTCGCTTTGGCTTGATTGACTCACAAACGAGTGTGTAATGAACTCGGAATAGCTTGTCAAAAGTCATTTGCCCCAATTAATTGTGGGACTAATGGATGAAGTCTTGTGACATGATTCCTTGTGCGGTGAGGCTTTACCTTGATTCTTGTGCATAATTGTCGTCTAGAACTTGCCCCAAATGTGATTCAAGGTGAAATTCTAGGTGTAACCAAGCTTGGGAAATGACCTTAGGCCCGTTTTGATAGTCACTTCACTCAAATGACCTCCCAATGACATCAAATCCTAGTGAACCCCTTTGAGCTTGTGACCATTCTTTGACACCTTTGTAACACCGTGACCTTCTTGGAACCTCTATCTAGGCACCCATCCTCCCTAATTGCTTGAAAATGAAATATAGGCTAAAAGACTAAGTTTGGGGGGGATACAAAAGATGACATAGGCAAATGCCTATGTTTGGGGGTGCATGTGATCAAATGAGGAGAAGAAAAGGAATGCACTTCAAGTGCAAGGTAGCACCTTGAGTCGAGAATTGAAAATTGCTCCAAAAGATCAATCCAAATGAGCAAATTGAAAAGCAAAAAAAAATAGGTGCTACCAAGTGAAGGTGATATAAGGTGTGAATAATCATGAGGTTAAAGGAGAAATCTTGGGTTGTGTGAGGGAGAAATAAGGTGAAGTTGGAAATTGAAAAATGTGAGCGGCGTTTGAAATGACAAAACAAAGAGCATTAGGGTGGTGTAGTCACTTGAACCAAATGATATCTTCACCTGAGCCCTAACCAACATTATAACCCGCAAGTCCTTGGTGATTTCTAGCTTGGCTACCCTACATTAGTGGTGATCTATATGAAGGGCAAGCCTATGGTTCGACGCGTATGTACTTGAACTTCCTTGAGAGAGTGAGAGTCTTCTTGGTTCTCTTATAATCCCGTGTTTTGTGAATTGAATGATTGTGAGTAGGATTCTCTCTTGTGGTGAGTGGCATCATGCACTCGAATTGAAGCATAGAGTCTCTATTTCAATTAAGGGGAATGAATGAGACAAGTTGTGTAGCGAATCTCGAGGCAAACCTTAAAGGTCCATGCCAATGACTTGAGAATCTTAAATGTCTTGCTTTAAATTCCCTTGAGTTTTGAATGAAACATGATGTCCTTTGAACAAAAAGTTTTGAAATGAGCAATTGCCTTGAGCATGTGGGGTCCAAATTGAGATAAGCATAGTAGTTGAGTCTTTTGTTTGTTTATTTTTCTTAAATTTTTAGTGTAAAATAGTATTTGTGCCTTAATTGAGCCTTAGCATAATTCATTCCTTGCCATGTAAGTATCTTGCTTGAGGACAAGCAATAGTTCAAGTTTGGGGGTTTGATAAGTCGGTAACCTACCAACTTACTGAGCCTATATCCATGAATTATTGCTATGTTTTGAATTGATTTAGAATTTCTTATGACCTTTATTGATGTCTATGCAGGTACTTTAGATAGAAGAGGAGAAACAAGGATATGGACCCAAAAAGAAGCTAAGTGTGAAGAGTTGAGAAAAGCTCAAGAATCTGCCGAGAGGTGCGGTGGTTGTGCGATACGCACAAGTCGAGTTGCGGTTCGCATCTCCTCCATATAAAGCTGCAAAGATGACTGAAGATTCTTCTACAGCATGCGGTCTCTATGCGACGTGCAAATCTCATGGTGCAAAATGCATCACCCTCCGCACAAGGACTATCTAAGCGACTGAAGTCACTGGTCAACCTGAAGCCGGTGTGTGACGCGCATACTGCAATGTGCGAACTGCATGCCGCGTCGCACACCACTCGGAGGGCTATTGTCCTACATTTATGTGATAATTTTGAGAATATATAAAAGGCAATTTTAGGCTTGTTTTGTATATACAATTCAGAGTAGAGAATTTCAGAGAGAACTTGGAGATATTTTTGGTTTGTAAACACTTTTCTCCATCTCCATTGAGAGAGGGTTTTCAATCTAATCTATTGTTTAACAAATTTGTGTGCTAATTTGACTCTAGAACTTGAGAATCAACTACAATGGATGGGAATTTGATTTACCCAGCTAGTATATCTTCTTCTCCTTCTATGAGTTGCTAATTTCTCTTGTCTAAGGGTGTATTAATGATGGGTGCCTAGCTAATGGGTATGGGTGTTGCTAAATCATTCTTATAATTGCTTATCTGATATGGGTCTAGTAATTTCACCATGTTTTAATCTAATAATTTGTGGTTGTAAACATGAATTTACCTTACTTGGCTATTTAGTTGCTCGAGAGAGAATTTTGTAGTTGTGGATGTGAAATTGCTAGTGGGTACTTGGGAATTCACTTAGATTGGAGGCTAGACATAGCTCCAATCGTGGAATCTCCCATTTAAGGGTTCGAGCTAGAAATAGGATGACCTCCCCAAGCAAATGTTGGTTGGTTATTTAGCACACCGAATGATGTTCTAACCAAAATCATCGGATATGTAGATGTTGATCGAGAGATAGCATTTCACACTTATGACCAACGTTACCCATGTCAATAGGTGAAAATTTGAGTGAATTAGTGATCACCCTATCCTATAGCAAATGCCCCATCGGAAATGCACCCCTAGTCATCTAGTTCTTATTGGTACACCCATCTCGATTTTACAGCTTTTATTTGAATTGAGTTAGTAGTGACAACTTTCCCAATTCCCCCGTTTTATTGCTTTGGTTTTGTTGAACAACTACTCTAATTTTGAAATCGCTTCACACAATCTTTAATGATCTAAATCAGGTCCCTTGGGTTTGACCCCGACATCTGTTGGGTTATAAATTTTATTTTGACTACGCGATCGCTGTGACATCCTACTTGGAGAGCACGATTTGAGCGTTTATCATGCCCGACTCTAACTCAATAGAAAAATCAATATCTCTCTCAGGTGGAAGGCCTGGTAGGTTGGTAGAGAATACATCTAGGAAATCTCTAACCACAGGAACCGACTCAGTGGAAGAAGGGTCGGCACTATCATCTGAGACATATGCTAGATAAGACAAATAACTGACCCTCGTGGTCATTTTCTTATATTCATGCATATTTACCATTTTGACCCTTCTCATAGCTTCTTCATAGTTAGTTTGACTTACTAGGATGGGTGGCGCGCTTCTCAAAGCATTCAATTGAGATTTTGAAAACTTTCCTATTTTAGAACTCT
This sequence comes from Jaltomata sinuosa, assembly GCA_003996215.1. NCBI lineage: Eukaryota > Viridiplantae > Streptophyta > Magnoliopsida > Solanales > Solanaceae > Jaltomata > Jaltomata sinuosa. Next base: position 455,925 of record QJPP01001298.1, on the reverse strand, counting down.
TAAAGATGAAAGGTTTGACTTGGGTCAATATTTGGAGTAAATAGGCTCGGATGAAAATTTTGTTAGTGATGTTAGCTCTGGAACATGGAATTTGGACTAGTGGGACCTTTGATTTGGGTCTCGAGGCTTCCGGACTCATTTTGGGCACTTAGGTGACTTTTAAGTAAAATCGACAAGTTTCATTTTTGCTCAACATTTCATCAAGAAGACCTTTGTTGGTCATTTTGATGATTCTGCTGAGTCTGGAATGCTGTTTCCAGTTGGGTATCATGTTTTGTTTATGTTCACGGGGTTTCGAACAAATCTCAAGGGTCCGATCAGAGACTTTGATATTGTTGGAATGTGTTGGTGTAGTTGGTGCTGGTGCATCCACCCTTGTGGTACTTGTGTTGCACCAGCAAAGCTGCACCTGCGGTGAGGCATCCACAACTATGATGAGGCAACCATTGCTAAGAAGAAGGCTGATGTCAGCAGATTCCGCTTCTGCGAGCTTTTCCCGCTATTGCACGATCGCGACTGCAATCTCTTGGAAGCTCCAGTGAAGCTGGAGGTTTCTATTGATCTCCTCTCTTGTGCCCTTTTTCCTCCATGGCGTTGCCACTCCTATGCCTCTTTTTCTGCAGGAGCGATGATCGCAGTACATTTAATGTGCTTCCTTTTCCAAATTTCATAACTCTTTCAAAATATTTTCTCCATTATTAGAGCTCGGCCAAGAGAAGAAATTACCTATTCTCATAGTCTTCATATGGTTTTGAGCTAATTGTCTTCCCCCTCTCTTCCAATTACGAGTGTAGTTGTTAATTCCATCTTTCATTTCGATTTGGGTTTTTGTTTTTCATAATTTCCCTATCGCTTTAAAGTGACAATTTTGGACCTCTTGAGGTTTGAATCCACCTCTATTTTCTCCTAACTTTGGGGCATGCAATCCTTACCTTGTGGAGAGCATAATTATGGAGTTAGTTTCTATTTTTTGTTAGCAGGTTTGAGGGTTGATTTTTGACCCAATTTTTAGCCCTAAATTCCTAATATTAATTTGGGTGTCATTATTCTCGTCTTGACATCTAAAATATGTTTATAATAGCGTGGCACCGATCTGAGGATATTCGAAAGGGAAAGGTACACGAGTGATGGTTTGTGCTTACAGTTTGGCCCGAGGTAGGTTAAGGTTTACCTATGTTAGACTTAGCTCAGTCAGATTATATATTTTATAGGTTACATGAACGTTAGGGTAGGTTTTAGGTTAGAATTAGTCTTAATCCTATTTCCGCATTCTTGGCCATTAACAGGATCGTAGAATAGAATTATCCTGTTTATCCTTAGATTAGGGTGCTATAGCCTCATTTTGTTGAGACTAGAATCCTTAGTATAGGTGGGAGGATGATTTCATAGCAGAGTAGGCATTTTATGGTTATTTTTGTTTATTAGTTCTATTTTCTGTGTTTATTTTTGTTACTGTGTGAATGTGGTCCCGAGGCCTGAGCTTGGAATTGGATGGAGTTCTAGGTTTGTTGTTTTGTTTGGAGGGTTCCTTTGCCCTGTTTGTTGTATATATGCATGTATTCTATTATGGTGGCACACATATGCTCATACCTGCAATTACATTGCTAGTTGTATGGTTTGGAAGAAAATATGAGATTTTTAGTTTAAGAATGAAATTTTCTACTTTTACTACGGTCTTAAGATTTCAAAAAAGTACTTCATGGTTTTATCACTGTTTGGAAGGAAAACGGGATTGTACCACTTTATACTCAATCCGAGGGATATTCCCAGACCCTTTCTTTGTTTACTTTCTATTGATGAGCCAAAGGGCGGGCCGAGAAGCACATATCCGGGTTTTACTTATATTGCATTTGTTGATGAGTTCTAGGGAAGCTTGTGAGACAATTCGGAGAGCCTAACGGGCGGCCCATGAATCACATTTTGGGTTTTTTACTTTCCTATATTGGCCATATTCTGCACCATATCATTACACGATGCATTGCATTCTCTTATATGTATTTTTGAGTGGTTTGTTGCTTTTATTATTATTATCTTCACGTTTTAGCTCGGAATATACTTGCTTATAGTTACCTGCGATGACTAGATTTAGGTGGATCCGGATAGCTGGTTTACTTTTCTATCTATTATATTATATATCTTCTTCTGAGTTCGATTTGCCTATGATGCCTACTAAGTACCCCGTATTTTGGTACTCATGCTACATTTCTGCATCTTTTTCTGATGTAGTCCTAGTATGAGCTACCATCGTTGACCATCCACTCGTTCGAGGCCAATTTCTATTTAGATCGTGGTGAGCTTCCAGCGTCTGGTAATTTACTGCTTTCCCCTTTATTCATATTGTCCTTGTATAATGCTATTTTAGTACTTGGACGCTCTTGTACCGGTGACATTAGGTTCAGAGTTTAGTTCCGTGTATATATTTTGTCTTCCTTGGTCTCTTTAGTGCCTGTTATATATTTTACACCATTTTTTATATATCTTTGTTGGTGGCCCTTATCTCATTATTATTTTGCTTCTGTTTATCTATTTTAGCATGTAATTGTAATATCATTCTCTTGGGTTTGACTTTCCTACTAGGGGTTTTACTAGGCGCCATCATGGACCAAATTTTGGGTCGTGACAAATTACATCTAGAATCGCCTCTTTCTTTTCATATACAATAAGGGGTGGAGGGGCAGAACCTTACCTTAATTTTTCAGTAAATTTCGTATTACCTACTCCTCTTCAATTCCAATTTTTTTGTCTTCAGAACAACACTTTAAAACAACAAGAAAATAAGTCAAAAACACTATTATATTGAAAGAGGCTGCCAAGGAGTTTCTTTCTCCAAAGGCTGTCCAAACTCCCAAAACATGTGGACTTGATATCTATAACCATAACCATGTTAAAACTATGATTAAATATAGCCAAAAACTTACCTTTAATCCTTGGAAAAATTTGAAGGAGCAAGAACCCTATATTGGAGAAAAAGGGGCAGTTCTTTTTTTCAAAGAGAGAGAGATTTATGTCTTGTTTAACTTATGGAAAAATCTGAAACTTCAACAGAATATATGGATATATTTTGATTATTTCAGATGGGTATTGGGCCTTGACCCTTTACCCAGCCCACTCTTTCATTTAGCAAAAATTTGGGCCCAAAAACTCAAAGTAGGTTATCATCTACTTGAAAACTTTATGTTTTGAGCCTAATATCTTTTAGGTTTTGGGCCTTATTTCCTTTATTCCTTCCATTTAATTTAGGCTACATATACAAGTAGCCCAAGTAAGTAGGATGACAAAATAAATAACTTAACCATGTAAAAAGTCCAAACACGTAGGACATTCACGCTAGTAGGTGAAGCACATAACTTTAGCTAGTAGGTGATGAACGCTAAAATCGTGCTCCCCAAGTTGGAGGTCATGGCGATCGTGCAGCAAAACAAAATTTATAATTCCCAACGAGTGTCAGGGTCATACCCAAGGGACTTGGAGCTAGCTAAATTAAGATTGTATAGAATTGAGTTCAAAATTAGAGTAAGTGCTTAAACAAGAAAAGTAAAAGATTGGGGGAATTGGGATATTATCACTACAATCACAATTCAAATAAAAGCAAATAAACAAAAGGGGGTGAACCAAATAGAGTAGGAGACTAGGGATGTGTATCCGATGGGGCTTTAATCATGGGTTACAGTGATTATCAATTCACATTTATTCTTGATTATTGACATAAGTAGCATTGGTCATGGGTATGGATTGTTATCTCTCGATCAACAACCATATATCCGATGATCTTGGTTAGAGCATCATCGGTTTGATCGATAAACAATCAACCTAAGCATTGGGAGGTCACACTATCTCTAGATTAGACCCTTAAATGGGTGATTCCTTTGATAAGAGCTATTTCTAGCCTCAAATCTAGATGGAGTCCCAAGTTCCCACTAGCAATTTCACATCCGAAACCATGAAATCCTCTTTCAAGAAATCACATAGTCAAGTAATGAAAATTAATGTTTGCAACCACCAATTTTAAGATTAAAACTTGGTGAAACTACTAGACCCATGTCAAATAAATAATTATAAAGATGAATTAACAACACCCACACCCATTTGTCAAGCACCCATCATCAACATACTCCTAGACAAGAGAAATTAGCCACTCATAGCAAAGGAGAAAGATATACCAAATGGGTAAGTAAAAATCCTCTTCATTAGAACTAAATCTCAAGTTCCAAGCTCAGTTTGAGTACACAAATGTTTAACCAAGAGAATGGATTCAAACCCTCTTCTCTTTGGAGAGGAAAAACTTATTCTCAAGATAAAATGCACTCTAAAATATTTAGGACTGAACAAGAATATTTACAATTGTGCCTAAATTGGCCTTTTATAGTTTCCCAAAACGTCACTAAAATTTAAGACCAAATTTCCCCTTCATGTGTTGTGCCGCGTGATGTACGGTTTGCACGTCGTGATGTGTGTGTCGCATACCCTCTTCAGTTGGACCAGTGACTTTAGCTGACTTTAGGAGCTTCATGCAAAGGGGCTGCAACTCGCACCTTGGGATGTGCTCATCGCACAGTGACCGCATCCCTTAACAGATTCTTCAGTGGCTTTTGCAAATTCATGCAGAGGAGGTGCAGTTTGCACCTCGACTTGTGCATGTCGCACGACCACTTCATCTCAGGTCAGAATCTCCTGCTTTTCGAAACACTTCACACTTCACTCCTTTTGAGCTCTTTTTGGGTCCATTTCCTTGTTTCTCATTATTTATCAAAAGTACCTGCATAGACATCAATAAAGGCCATAGGAACCTCTAAATCTATTCAAAATATAGCAATAATTCATGGATTTAGGCTCAATAAGTTGGTAGATTATCGACTTATCAAACCCCCAAACTTGAACTATTGCTTGTCCTCAAGCAAGATACTCACAAGGCAAGGAATAAATTATTCTATAGACTCAATTAAGGCACAAGAGACTATTCTATACTAAAAAAAATAAAAAAAGAATAACCAAAAAACTCAAACAAAAAACTCAATTACGATGCTCATCTCAATTTGAACCACCACAAACTCAAGGCATTTGGCCATTTCAAAACATTTATCAAAAAGGACTTCATTCTCAATTGAAATCAAGGGAATTTTGTCATTCAAAATAAGGCATTTAAGCTTCTCAAGTAATTGGCATGGACCGTCAAGGTTTTCCTCGAGATTCACCACATAACTTATCTCATTCATTCCTCTCAATTGAAATAGAGACCTCATATTTCAATTTGAGTGCATGATGCCACTCACCACAAGAGAGAATCTCACTCAAATTCATTCAATTCACAAACAATCGGGATTATAGGAGAACTGAAAAGACTCTCACTCTCTCAAGAAAGTTCAAGTGCACACGCGTCAAACCATAGGCTTGCCCTTCATGTATATCGCCACTAATGTAGGGTAGCCAAGCTCAAAATCACCAAGGACTTATGGGTTACGATGTTGGCTAGGGCTAAGGTGAGGATTTCATTTGGTTTTACCCTCCCTAATGCTCTTTGTTCTCATTTCGAACACCACTCACATTTTCAAATTTCAACTTCACCTTATTTCTCCCTCACACAACCCAAGATTTCTCCTTTTTACTCATGATCATTCAAACTCCTTGTATCGCCTTTGTTTGGTAGCACCTATTTTTTTCTTTTCATTTTTCTCATTGGATTGAATTTGTGGAGCAAATTTTCAATTCAAACCGAAGGTGCTATCTTGCACTTTGAGTGCACTTCTTTTCTTCTCCTCATCTGATCACATACACCCCAAAACTTAGGCATTTGCCTATGTTATCCTTCAATCCCCCCCCCAAACTTAGGCTTTTAGCCTACATTTCATTTTCAAGAAATTAGGGAGGATGGGTGCCAAGATATAGGTTCCAAAAAGGTTATGGTGTTAACAAGGTGCTAAAGAACGGTCACAAGCTAAAGGGGTTTCACTAGGGTCGAAGTCATGGGAAGTCATTTGGGCGAAGTGGTTATCAAAAAGGGCCTAAGGTCATCTTCCAAGCTCGGTAACACCTATAATTTCACCTTGAATCACATTCGGGGCAGGTTCTAGACGACACTTATGTACAAGAATCAAGGTAAAGCCTCACCACACAAGGCATCATACCACAAGACTTCTTTCATTAGTCTTAAAATCAATTGGGACAAATGATTTTCGACAAGCTATTCTGAGTTCATTACACACTCGTTTGTGAGTCAATCAAGCCAAAGCGAGAGTGTGCAAGTCATGACAAGAGAATGCTTTTCCTCAAAAAAATTCATTTCCCTTCTTCCTTTTATTTTCAGAACAATTTGACAAGAGAAATTTTTTGGTGGGCCCATTTCAAGACAAACAATTACAAACTCGATTCTAAAATTAAACTTGGCATTTTCCCTTAAGAAAGTCACCTTTCAATCTATCATAGGGAAACACCAACCCGGTTCAACACTAAAACAAAAGAAAATAAAAAGAAAATAATCAAAACTTTTATTCCTTGGGAAAGAACCATGGTATTAAGAAAACCTAGGAGTTTATTTCTAAACTACTATTAACAAGGCAATATCTAAATTACGTGCTCATGATTCATTTTAAAACAAGCCTCGGCGTAGGCCTTTAGCGCATTCACAAAGCACGGGTAGTGAGACAATGGGGCATGTAAAACCAACCCGGTAGCACAATCTCAATCATCGAAAATCAAGCCCGGCGAGGGCGCAAGTAAGCTCAAAAATGAAAATAAAACATAATAAAAAGACCCGGCAAGGGCACTAGCATCACAATCATCGAAAATCAAGGCCTGACAAGGGCAATAAAAATTAGTATCTCAAGCCCACTCTGGGCAATAACAAAAGCAAGTAAAGCCACCCCCTCCCCATAAAAATAGCATTGCCCTCAATGCTAATAGTGCAATGGGAAGAGGGTGGAACTCCCTAGAGGAATAATACTCATTATCATCATCATCTGTAGTTGTCTCCTCATCTGAGGCTCTCCCACTCAGGCCAGCACCACCCTTTCGGGAGTGGGTAGAAAGTGTGGAGTTATGGAGAACCCTCTAAAACTCTGGATCCTTATCATTACCCAACTCTTGATCCTCATTTCTAGGAAACACCTCATCCGCATAGGCTGCAAATAAGCTATCCATTAAGGTGGAGGCAAGGTGGTCAAATCTGCTTCTACCACCGGAGCTTTACCTTTGCCCTTGCGAGCATCACCCTGAAGTGTCTTGATTGACCCCTATATGACATCGACCCTCTTTCATAGTGAGTTCAAGCTATCCATAACCCCTCGCACTGCGTCTTTAACATCCTTATTTATCATATCGGGTAGCTTCGTGGCTAGGTCGGCCAGCTATCGCTTATGGTTATGAGTATTGTCCATCATGTCTTGAAGGCTACTTTTGGTCATAGATGGTGCAGGGGCATGTGGGTGTGCCTCTGAAGTGGTCCGGGAGGGAGATGAAATGTTTTCTCTAGCACCAAGCTCATTACTGGAAACCCCATTCGTCTGCTCAACCCTTTTCCTCTTGAACCTGGGGGCACCCCTGTCTGTTTTCTTATCAAGGTCGATTGTCCCAATAGCATGAGTGAAGATGTCACAACTGAGGGTGGGGACATCATCCTTAGCATAAAGCTTAGTAATCATCACCATAAAGGGAAAGGAGTCATTTCCTCGATGAGCTTTTCTTCGTATCACCATAGCTGCAATTTCTTCAAAGTTCACATGCTCCCCATTATAATGGCCGCAATTAGAATGGCCCCATCTTGGGTAATCTTCTGATCATTTTGGGAAGGCAAGAAATGGTTGCGAATAAGATCATACCAAAGACGAGCCCCGAAGATCAAGGACCTCCTTGAAATATCCCCCCCCTCATAGTGGACAAAAGAGGGACATCTTGAGCAATGATGGGGGTTGTCTCCTTATATGGTTTTGATTTAGCCATCAACCTAGCTAGAATTACAGGAGTAGGCTCGATTGGATGACCCCAATAGATAGCATTGATGGCAGCTGGGGTAGTAGAAACTTTCTTGCCCCGAATGACAACTACATTTAAGTTTGGGAACTTTTCCTTGTTTCCTTTGTAACCCTTGGAATCTTGTGTGGCTTGATAGGCCGCAAAGAATTCTCAGACTATCTCCTCATAGTATCCTCCGGGTACATCCTGGAATGGCTGCAATCCTCGATTAGCAAATTGTTGGTGTAATTGGGCAGCTCACTCCTAATATCCCCCAGGTTAAAACTCTGCTCCACATTGAAAGTTCTATTCTTGTCCCGCTTATAATAGGCCTTCACGCCTTTCACCCACAAAATGAAGCTTTAATTCTTCCGTTGCAGTCATTTGCCAAGGTTGTCCTCCCATGTATCTCCTGCTAGAATACATGTTCTGCATCCTGAGATTGTGAGCCAAAAACACAAACAAAACCTAAGAAGAAGTTAGCAAATATAAAGGATGAAAAGCAACGGACTAGAAAAACAAAGTAGGAGATTGTCGGCTTGTGCGAACCATATGCAAAACACACCAGAGAGAGTGTGCATCGCATGTACAGTCGCACAAGCAAACAGAAACCTACAGGGATTTTTTCATTGAGATGCAAAGCTGGTGCGGTTTGCACCATCCAAAGTGTGTGTCGCACCATGCATTGCCCCTCGAAGCAGTAAATGACCTTCTCTTTTCAACTTGGTGCGATGCCTTATGTGACCCGCACATCAAGATCTATGAATCACATGCAAAACGCACAAAGGTCCAATTGGAATTTTTGGTTCCATGTGTTCTTGTGAATTCTGCATGTGATCCGTAGAGCAAGATGTGCTTAGCACTTAGCCCCATTCAACCAACCAATCAACAATGAACAAAGGGGGACAGGGGATATTATGACCACAACCTCTGGGTACTCAGACTTCCCCGTGTTTCCATTAACACAACAATAAGAAAGAAAGGAACTCAACGACTTCCTTTAAGATGGACATTACCCCGTCTATCATTGGAAATATCAAGCCCTCTCTTGCAATAATAGGTATAAACAGTTTTAGCAACAATTAACCCCCTCCCCGCACAAGATCATACACCCCAAATATAATACTTAACAATAATCGTGGGAATATAATCAGCAAAATTCATCCTCAAGAGTCAATTTCCAATCAAAGCCTCATGACACACGACGATTTGTCCTTAAGAACGACGTCACCCAATCTATCATCGGGCTAAATCATTCGTCAATCACAAGTGGGTTACTCAGACTTTACCCTAAACACATATTTCAAGTCTAAAAATTACTACTAATAACATGCATTAACAAGATTCAAGTTTTACCAAGTTGGAAGTAAGCAAAATCATCAATACAACTCAAAATTTGGGACCCAAATTTTTTTGGATCTCACCCAAAACTAACATGGCACTTCTACTGAGCATGCTTCATAATATGAGTTCCCAACCTCCATAAAAACAAGTATTTAATGTCGGGGAACTTATCACAAGTGAAGATTACAAAGGGAGAAGTGAAAATTGAAGCTTTTTGGACTTCAACAATGGTGACCCAAGCAAAACCTCACCGGGGAACGACGTCGGCAGCGGTGGTGTAGTGGTGGAGATGGTTGGGAGAGAGGAGAGGAAGATTTTGGGAAACATAGAGAGGTTTGTGGAAGGTTTGGGGAGAGAATTTGGAGAGTTTGAGAGAAAAGATGGTGGAAGAAGGAGAAGAGAGGTGGTTTTAAAAAGAAAAGAAGAAGAAAAAAAGGTTCATCTCCGGGTCGGGTTGGTCAATGGGTTAGGTCAATTAAAATTCAAATTTACCTTTCGGGCACCAAGACATGTGATTCGCACCAACCTTGGTGTGGACCGCATGGCTTTTCGCACATCGCCCCCTTTTTCTCCCCTAGTTTGCCCAGGCGTCTACTTTTCTATGCGATGGAGGTGCAACGCGCACTTGGGCTCGTGCAGTCCGCACGGCCCAGCGCACATCGCCTTCAAATTTTCAAATTCCTTCAGGCAGTCTATTTTGGTATGTGGTGCACTGTGTGACACGTACAATTTCTTGTGCGGTCCGCACAGTCTGCCTCACAACCCATTTTTTGCCCTACTTACTCTTGTCCATTTTTTTATCCATGTATTCCCTACAAACACACCAAAAACAACAAATGATAACCAAAAAAATAAATAAAGAAACTTGGGTTGCCTCCCAAGCAGCGCTTGATTTAACGTCGCAGCATGATGATACTACCTCAATTAATCATTCTTTGGGTTGGTGATGGTGTCGCTAGGCAAAGTCCTTTTCATCCTCGGGTTCATTTGGCTTGAGAGGTGGTTCATTTGGGCCTCAAGATGCTTGATCGAGGTTGAGTGGGAGCTCACAGTTTGGTGAAGTGTTGAGACTTCACGCTTTAACTCGCTCACTCCCATATTTGTGGTGTCCACCTTTTTAAGAACCAAGGATAAGATGTCCTCCAACTTACAATGGTCGGGGTTGCTTGTGCTCGGTTGGTAGAGAGAGTCCGCCTTGTTCGGAGGAATATAGGGATTCGAACTCCGGTGGTTGAAATGATCACCATCCTTGTCTTTATCCTGCCAATTCCCATCTCTTTCTTTATCTCAAATCCAACCTTGGTTCTCCTCCCTCGAGCGATAATACCCGAGATGAGAACCCACCGATACAAAGCATAGTTTGCCATTAACCACTGTCATTAATTCATCATCACTTGTATTGATTTCCGGTGTACTCACTGCATTCACTGTGTTAGCACCACCCACTCCCATCATATGTTTGACCATTAGATCAATTTGTGTCATTATTTTGGCCATTGTCTCATCACGCTCCTCATCGTTCTTCTTATTTCACTAACCAAGATGGATGAGGGTCCTCCTGAAGTTTGTACATCAGCTTCTCTCATATGCCAGGCTTGATTGGTTTTTGTCATTTGCTCTAACAGAGTCGAGGTAATGGGAAATTTTAAGTCCATGAAGGTGCCACCTCCAAGGTTGTCATCCACTGACTTATTTAGAGAGTTCAATGACCGATAGAAGCTTTGTAGCAATACGTTGTTTGACAACTCATGGTTCGGGCACAAGAGAAGCTTCTTTTTGAACCTTAACCAAACTTCATATAGAGGCTCATCCGGGAGCTGTCTAAAGTTGGCAATATCATATCTTAGCTTCATCATTCAAGATGGAGGAAAGAATCTCGATGTAAATGCCTCAACCAATTCGGCCCAAGATGGATAGAGTCATCCAGCAACTCTTCCAACCACGTTGTGGCTTTCCCCGTCAAGGAAAAAGGGAATAGGCGTAGTCGGATGGACTCTTGGGAGATGTTGAAAAATGAACGGTTGAAAAATATCCACAAAATTCTAAATATGTCGGTTGGCATCTTCATGTGCTGCTCCACTAAATAGGCCCTTCATTTGGATTAAGTGGAGCATGGTGCTAGTCATATGAAAGACAGCATTTCCCACTGGTCCGTGGGGGGTAGGCAGATTGCACCTACAACCCCTTGCATCATAGGCTCAGCCTCGTCGGCCTCTATGAAGCCGTCAATGCTCTCATTGTTGTCGTCCTCGTTCATAGGCTAGCCTGCTTAATCACAACACAAACATCACACAAAAATAAAAGAAGCAAGTACTCTCAAGGTGACTTTAAATCAACAATCAAAAATAGCTAGCAACTCAAGTCCCCGGCAATGGCGCTATTTTTTAAATCGTGCTCCCCAAGTTGGAGGCCACGGCGATCGTGCAGCAAAATAAAATTTATAATTCCAACGAGCGTCGAGGTCGTACCCAAGGGAATTGGAGCTAGCTAAAACTAAGATTGTATAGAGTTGAGTTCAAAATAAGAGTAAGTGCATAAACAAGAAAAGTAAAAGGTTGGGGGATTTGGGATGTTGTCACTACAATCACAATTCAAATAAAAGCAAGTAAAAAAAAGCGGTGAACTAAATAGAGTAGGCGACTAGGGATGTGTATCCGATGGGGCTTTAATCATGGGTTAGAGTGATTATTAATTCACATTTATTCTCGCTTATTGACATAAGTAGTGTTGGTCATGGGTATGTATTGTTATCTCTCGATCAACAACCATATATATGTTGATCTAGGTTAGAGCATCAATGGTTTGATCGACAAACAACCAACCTAAGCTTGAGGAGTCACACTATCTCTAGCTTAGACCCTTAAGTGGGTGATTCCTTCAATAAGAGCTATTTCTAGCCTCAAATATAGATGGAGTCCCAAGTTCCCATTAGCAATTTCACATCCGAAACCATGAAATCCTCTTTCAAGCAATCACATAGTCAAGTAATGAAAATTAATGTTTGCAACCACCAATTTTAGGATTAAAACTTGATGAAACTACTAGACTCATGTCAAATAATCAATTATAAAGATGAATTAATAACACCCATACCCATTTGTCAAGCACCAATCATCAACACCCCTAGACAAGAGAAATTAGCCACTCATAGCAAAAGGGAAAGATATACCAAATGGGTAAGTCAAAATCCTCTTCATTAGAGCTAAATCTCAAGTTCCAAGCTCAATTTGAGTACACAAATGTTTAACCAAGAGAATGGATTCAAACCCTCTTCTCTTTGGAGAGAAAAAATTTGTTCTGAAGACAAAAAGCTCTCTAAAATATTCAAGATTGAAGAAGAATATTTACAATTGTGCCTAAATTGGCCTTTTATAGTTTCCCAAAACATCACTGAAATTTAGGACAAAATTTCCCTTTTGGGTGGTGTATGGCGCGATTTGCAGTTCGCACATCATGATGTGCGTGTCGCATGCCCTCTTCGGTAGGACCAGTGACTTCAGCTGACTATGGGAGCTTCATGCAAAGGGGGTATGGTTCGCACCTTGGGATGTGCACATCGCACAACGACCGCACCCCTTAATAGATTCTTCAGTGGCTTTTGCAACTTCATGCAGAGGAGGTGCAGTACGCACCTCGGCTTGTGCGTGTCGCACGGTTGCCGCATCTCAGGTCAGAATCTCCAGCTTTTCAAAACACTTCACACTTCACTCCTTTTGAGCTCTTTTTAGGTCCATTACCTTGTTTCTCATCATTTATCAAAAGTTCCTGCATAGACATCAATAAAGTCTATAAGAATCTCTAAATCTATTCAAAACATAGCAATAATTCATGCATTTAGACTCAATAAGTTGGTAGATTATAAACTTATCAGACCCCAAACTTGAACTATTGCTTATCCTCAAGGAAGATACTCATAAGGCAAGGAATGAATTATGATTTAGGCTCAATTAAGGCACAAGAGACTAATTTATACTAAAAAAAATAAGAAAATGAATAAACAAAAGACTCAAACAAAAGACTCAATTATGATGCTCATCTTAATTTGAACCACCACAAGCTCAAGGCATTTGGCCATTTCAAAACTTTTATCAAAAAGGACTTCATTCTCAATTGAAATCAAGGGAATTTTGTCATTCAAAACAAGGTATTTAAGCTTCTCAAGTCATTGGCATGGACCGTCAAGGTTTGCCTCGAGATTCACCACACAACTTGTCTCATTCATTCCCCTTAATTGAAATAGAGACCTCATGTTTCAATTCGAGTTTATGATGCCACTCACCACAAGAGAGAATCCCACTCACAATCACTCAATTCACAAACAATCGGGATTGTAGGAGAACCTAAAAGACTCTCACTCTCTCAAGGAAGTTCAAGTGCACACGCGTCAAACCATAGGATTTCCCTTCATGTATATCGCTACTAATATAGGGTAGCCAAGCTCTAAATCACCAAGGACTTGTGGGTTACGATGTTGGCTAGGGCTAAGGTGAGGATTTCATTTGGTTTTACCCTCCCTAATGCTCTTTGTTCTCATTTCGAACACCACTCACATTTTCAAATTTCAACTTCACCTTATTTCTCCCTCACACAACCCAAGATTTGTCTTTTTTACTCATGATCATTCAAACTCTTTGTATCGCCTTTGTTTGGTATCACCTATTTTTGCTTTTCATTTTGCTCATTGGATTGAATTTTTAGAGAAAATTTTCAATTCAAACCGAAGGTGCTATCTTGCACTTTTGAGTGCACTTCTTTTCTTCTCCTCATTTGATCACATACACCCTAAAACTTAGGCATTTTCCTATGTTATCCTTCAAACCCCCCCCCCCCAAACTTAGGCTTTTAACATACATTTCATTTTCAAGCAATTAGAGAGGATGGGTGCCAAGATAGAGGTTCCAAAAAGGTTACGGTGTTAACAAGGTGCCAAAGAATGGTCACAAGCTCAAGGGGTTTCACTAGGGTCGAAATCATGGGAAGTCATCTGGGTGAAGTGGTTATCAAAAAGGGCCTAAGGTCATCTTCCAAGCTCGGTCACACCTATAATTTTGCCTTGAATCACATTCGGGGCAAGTTCTAAATGACACTTATGCACAAGAATCAAGGTAAAGCCTCACCACACAAGGCATCATGCCACAAGACTTCTTTCATTAGTCTCAAAATCAATGGGGACAAATAATTTTCGACAAGCTATTTTAAGTTCATTACACACTCGTTTGTGAGTCAATCAAGCCAAAGCGAGACTGTGCAAGTCATGACAAGAGAATGTTTTTCCTAAAAAAAATCATTTCCCTTCTTCCTTTTATTTTCAAAACAATTTGCCAAGAGAAATTTTTTGGTGGGCCCATTTTGAGACAAGCAACTACGGACTCGATTCTAAAACTAAAACTTGGCATTTTCCCTTAAGAAAGTCGTCTTTCAATCTATCATAGGGAAACACCAACCCAGTTCGACACTAAAACAAAAGAAAAGAAAAAGGAAATAATCAAAACTTTTGCTCCTTGGGAAAGAACTGTGGTATTAAAAAAACCCTCGGAGTTTATTTCTAAACTACTATTAACAAGGCGATATCTAAATTACGCGCTCATAATTCATTTTAAAACAAGCCTCGGCATAGGCCTTTAGTGCATTTGCAAAGCACGAGTACTGAGACAATGGGGCATGTAAAACTAACCCGACAGCACAATCTTAATCATCAAAAATCAAGCCCGGCGAGGGCGCAAGTAAGCTCAAAAATAAAAATAAAACATAATAATAAGGCCCGACAAGGGCACTAGCATCACAATCATCCAAAATGCGCCTGACAAAGGCCAAAAAAAATCTAGCAGAATGTCATCAAGGCCCGACAAGGACAATAAAAACTAGTATCTCAATCCCACTCCGAGCACTAACAAAAGAAAGTAAATCCACCTCCTCCCCATAAAATTAGCATTGCCCTCAATGCTAGTAGTGCAATGGGAAGAGGTTGGAACTCCCTGGAGGAGTAACCCTCATCATCATCATCATCTGCAGCTGTCTCCTCATCTGAGGTTCTCACACTTGGGCCAGCACCATCATTTCGGGATTGTCAGAAAGTGTGGAGTCATGGACAACCCTCTGAAACTCCAGATCCTGATCATCACCCAACTCTTGATCCTCATTGCTACGCAACACCTCATCCGCGTAGGCTGAAAACAAGCTATCCAAAGGTTCGGGAATGGAACAAGGTGAAGGCAAGGTGGTCAAATCTGCTTCTACCATCGAAGCTTTACCTTTGCCCTTGTAAGCATCATCCTGCAGTGTCTTGATTGACCCCTATATGACGTCGACCCTATTGCACAGTGAGTTTAAGCTATCCTTAACCCCTCACACTGCGTCTTTAACATCCCTATATATCTCCTTATAGTATCCTCCGGGTACATCCTGGAATGGCTGCCATTCCCGATTAGCAAATTGTTGGTGCATATTGGGCAGCTCACTCCTAACTTCCCCTAGGTTAAAACTCTGCTCCACATTGAAAGTTCTATTCTTGTCCCGCTTATAGTAGGCCTTCATGCCTTCCACCCCGAAACGAAGCTTTGATTCTTTCACTGCAGTCATTTACCTAGGTTGGCCTCCCGTGTTACTCCTGCTAGAAGACATGTTCTGCATCCAGAGATTATGATCCAAAAACATAAACAAAACCTAAGAAGAAGTTAGCAAATACAAAGGACAAAAAGCAACGGACTAGAAAAATAAAGTAGGTGATTGTCGGCTTGTGCGGGCCATATACGAAAAACACCAGAGAGAGTGCACGTCGCATGTGCTGTCGCACAAGAAAACAAAAACCTACAGGGATTTTCTCATTGAGATGCAAAGCTGGTGTGATTCGCACCATCCAAAGTGCGCGTCGCACCATACGTCGCCCCTCGAAGCAGTGAATGACCTTCTCTTTTCAACCTGGTGCGATGCATTATGTGACCCGCACATCAAGATCTATGCATCGCATGCGAAATGCAAAAAGGCCCAATTGGAATTTTTGATTTCTTGTATTCTTGTGAATTCCGCATGTGATCCGTAGAGCAAGATGTGCTTAGAACTTGGCACCATTCAACCAACCAATCAACAATGAACAAAGGGGGACAAGGGATATTATGACCACAACCTCCAGGTACTCAGACTTCCCCGGGTTTCCATTAACACAACAATAAGCAAGAAAGGAACTCAACGACTTCCCTTAAGATGGACGTTACCCCGTCTATCATTGGGAACATCAAGCCCTTTCTTGCAATAATGGGTATCAACA
This sequence comes from Jaltomata sinuosa, assembly GCA_003996215.1. Taxonomy (NCBI): domain Eukaryota; kingdom Viridiplantae; phylum Streptophyta; class Magnoliopsida; order Solanales; family Solanaceae; genus Jaltomata; species Jaltomata sinuosa. The sequence goes on along the minus strand of QJPP01001298.1, from coordinate 439,373 downwards.
ATTTTAGCAACAATTAACCCCCTCCCCGCACAAGATCATACACCCCAAATATAATGCTTAACAATAATCGTGGGTATACAATCAGCAAAATTCAGCCTCAAGAGTCAATTTCCAATCAAAGCCTCATGACACACGATGATTTTCCCTTAAGAACGACGTCACCCAATTTATCATCGGGCCAAATCATTCGTTAATCATAAGTGGGTTACTCAGACTTCACCCCAAACATAAATTTCAAGGCTAAAAATTACTACCAATCACATGCATTAACAAGATTCAAGTTCTACCAAGTTGGAAGTAAGCAAAATCATCAATACAACTCAAAATTGGGGACCCAAAATTTTTGGATCTCACCCAAAACTAACATGGCACTTCTACTAAGCATGCTTCACAATATGAGTTCCCAACCTCCATAAAAACAAGTATTTAACATCACGGAACTTACCATAAGTGAAGATTACGAAGGGAGAAGTGAAGATTGAAGCTTTTTGGATTTCAACAATGGTGACCTAAGCAAAACCTCACCGGAGAACGATGGCAGCAGTGGTGGTGTAGTGGTGGAGATGGTTGGGAGAGAGAAGAGGAAGATTTTGGGAAATATAGAGAGGTTTGTGGAAGGTTTGGGGAGAGAATTTGGAGAGTTTGAGAGAAAATATGGTGGAAGAAGGAGAAGAGAGATGGTTTTAAAAAGAAAAGAAGAAGAAAAAAAAATTTGGGTCATCTCCGGGTCGGCTTGGTCAATGGGTTAGGTCAATTAAAATTCAAATTTACCTTTCGTGCACTGTGATATGCGATTCGCACCAGCCTTGGTGCGGATCGCATGGCATTTTGCATATCGTCCCCTTTTTTCTCCCCTAGTTTGCCCAGGCATCTGCTTTGCCATGCGATGGAGGTGCGACGTGCATTTGGGCTCGTGCGGTCTGCACGGCCCAGCGCACATCGCCTCTAAATTTTCAAATTCTCTCAAGCAGTGTATTTTAGCATGTGGTGCACTGTGCGACACACACAATTGCTTTACAGTCTGCATATTTTGCCGCACAACCCATTTTTCCCCTTCTTACTCTTGTCCATTATTCCATCCATGCATTCCCTACAACACACCAAGAACAACAAAAGATAACCAAAAAAAATAAATAAAGAAACTTGGGTTGCCTCCCAAGATGCGCTTGATTTAATGTCGCGGCATGATGATACTACATCAATCAATCATTCTTTGGTTGGTGATGGTGATGCTAGGCAACGTCCTTTTCATCCTCGAGTACATTTGGCTTGAGATGTGGTTCATTTGGGACTCAAGGTGCTTGATCAAGGCTGAGTGGGAGCTCACAGTTTGGTGAAGTATTGTTACTTCACTCTTTAGCTCGCTCACTCCCGTATTTGTGGTGTCCTCCTTTTTAAGAACCAAGGATAACATATCCTCTAACTTGGAATGGCCAGGGTTGCTTGTGCCTGGTTGGTAGAGAGAGTCCGTCTTGTTTAGAGGAATATAGGGATTCGAACTCTGGTGGTTGAAACAATTACCATTCTTGTCTCTATCCTACCAATTCCCATCACTTTCTTTGTCTCAAATCCAACCTTGGTTCTCCTCCCTTGGGTGATAATACCCCAGATGAGATCCCGCCAATACAAAGCATAATTTGCCATCAACCACTGTCATTAATTCATCATCACTCACTTTGATTTCCGGTGTACTCACTGCATTCACTTTTTTAGCACCACACACTCCCATCATATGCTTGGCCATTAGATCAATTTGTGTCATTATTTTGGTCATTGTCTCATCACACTCCTCATCCTTCTTCCTCATTTCATTAACCAAGATGAATGAGGGTCCTCCCAAAGTTTATACATCAGCTTCTCTCGTATGCCAGGCTTGATTGGTTTTTGTCATTCGCTCTAACAAAGTTGAGGCAATGGGAAATTCTAAGTCCATGAAGGTGTCACCTCCAAGGTTGTCAGACACTGACATATTTAGAGAGTTCAATGACTGATAGAAGCTTTATAGCAATACGTTGTTCAACAACTCATGGTTTGGGCACAAGAGAAGCTTTTTTTTTAACCTTAACCAAACAACATGTAGAGGATCATCCGGGAGCTGCCTAAAGTTGGTAATCTCATCTCTTAGCTTTATCACTTGAGATGGAGGAAAGAATCTCGACGTAAATGCCTCAACCAACTCGGCCAAAGATGTGATAGAGTCATCCGGCAACTCTTCCAACCACGCCGTGGCTTCCCCCATCAAGGAAAAAGGGAATAAGCATAGTCGGATGGACTCTTGGGAGATATGTTGAAAATTGAATGGTTGGCAAATCTCCACAAAATTTTGAATATGGTAGTTGGCATCTTCGCGTGTTGCTCCACTAAATAGGCCCTTCATTTGGATTAAGTGGAGCATGGTGCTAGTCACATGAAAGACAACATTTCCCAGTATGGAGGGTAGGCGTATTGCACCTACACCCCCTTGCATCATAGGCTCAGCCTCGTCGGCCTTCATAGAGCCGTCAACGCTCTTGTTATCGTCGACCTTGTTCATCGGCTAGCCGGCTTGATCATAACACAAACAACACACAGAAGTAAAACAAGCAAGTACTCTCAAGGTGACTTCAAATAAACAATCAAAAATAGCTAACAACTCAAGTCCCCGGTAACGACACCAATTTTTATGAACGCTCAAATCGTGCTCCCCAAGTTGGAGGTCACAATGATCGTGTAGCAAAACAAAATTTATAATTCCCAATGAGTGTCGGGGACATACCCAAGGGAGTTAGAGCTAGCTAAATTAAGATTGTATAGAATTGAGTTCAAAATGAGAGTAAGTGCTTAAACAAGAAAAGTAAAAGGTTGGGTGAATTGGGATGTTGTCACTACAATCACAATTCAAATAAAAGCAAATAAACAACAGCTGGTGAACCAAATAGAGTAGGTGACTAGGGATGTGTATTCGATGGGGCTTTAATCATGGGTTAGAGTGATTATCAATTGACATTTATTCTCGCTTATTGACATAAGTAGCATTGGTCATGGGTATGGATTGTTATCTCTCGATCAACAACCATATATCCGATGATCTTGGTTAGAGCATCATTGGTTTGATCGAAAAACAACCAACCTAAGCTTGAGGAGGTCACACTATCTCTAGCTTAGACCCTTAAGTGGGTGATTCCTTCGATAAGAGCTATTTCTAGCCTCAAATCTAGATGGAGTCCCAAGTTCCCACTAGCAATTTCACATACAAAACCATGAAATCCTCTTTCAAGCAATCACATAGTCAAGTAATGAAAATTAATGTTTGCAACCACTAATTTTAGGATTAAAACTGGGTGAAATTACTAGACCCATGTCAAATAAGCAATTATAAAGATGAATTAACAACACCCACACCCATTTGTCAAGCACCCATCATCAACACACTTCTAGACAAGAGAAATTAGCCACTCATAGCAAAGGAAAAAGATATATCAAATGGGTAAGTCAAAATCCTCTTCATGAGAGATAAATCTCAAGTTCCAAGCTCAATTTGAGTACACAAATGTTTAACCAAGAGAATGGATTCAAAATCTCTTCTCTTTGAAGAGGAAAAACTTGTTCTCAAGATAAAAAGCTCTCTAAAATATTCAGGACTGAAGAAGAATATTTACAATTTTTCCTAAATTGGCCTTTTATAGTTTTCCAAAACGTCACTGAAATTTATGATAAAATTGCCCCTTTAGGTGGTGTGCGGCGCGACGTACGGTTCACACGTCCTGATGTGCATGTCGCATACCCTCTTCAGTTGGACCAGTGACTTCAATTGACTTTGGGAGCTTCATGCAAAGGGGGTGCAGTTCGCCCCTTGGGATGTGCGCATCGCACAGCGACCGCACCCATTAACAGATTCTTCAGTGGCTTTTGTAACTTTATGCGAAGGAGGTGTGGTTCGCACCTTGGCTTGTGCGTGTCGCACAGCCACCACATCTCAGGTCAGAATCTCCAGCTTGTCAAAACACTTCACACTTCACTCCTTTTGAGCTCTTTTTGGGTCCATTTCCTTGTTTCTCATCATTTATCAAAAGTACCTGCATAGACATCAATAAAGGCCATAAGAATCTCTAAATATATTCAAAACATAGCAATAATTCATGGATTTAGGCTCAATAAGTTGGTAAATTACCGACTTATTAGTAGGTGACTTTCTTGTTCCCAACTTGAATTGCCTTTTCAAGTTTCATTCCCTCAAACTATATTTTCCACTTTATTATAGTTGGATACTTAGGCTTTGACACCAATTCACCCTTATTTTTACATGTCCCAATAAATCCATCGATGTTACCTTAGTCGTACATATGTTTAAAAGTATGGGGTATTACAATATGTTACTCTTTCTATCTCAATTTATGTGACACAAATATAATTTTGAGAGTTAATAAAAAAGTTAGTTGTAATTTTTTTAAAACTTGAATAATTTTAAATTGTTAATTATTATGATTTATAATATTTTTAACTTAATTTATAAATATATAAATTATTGAAAATGTCTTTACTCCCCCTGTCCAAATTATGTGGCACATATAGAATTTGGAGAGTCAACGAAAAAAAAAATTTGACTATAATATTTTAAGTTATTAGTTATTATTATTTATGAAACTTTTTACGTAATTTCTAAATATATAAATTAGTGAAATTTCTTTTTTTAATGATTTAATATCAGAAAGACAAAACTACCCTTTAAAACAAATTAAATGGCAAGAAGCACACATGTCGTCCAAGACGTGTGTCTTCTAGCCTCTTATACATCTATGTCCTTCAACTTTGGGTATGCACAAGTAGGCACTTAAACTTATATAAATTTGGACAAGTAGACACACGAGTCTTACGTGGCATGATACACATAGAATGTCACGTAGGACATGAATTGCCATGTAGTACATCATGTAAGACGCATGTGTCTACTTTTTTAACTTTATACAAATTTAAGTGTCTACTTGTGCCACATATGAAATTTGGAGAGCCAATGAAATTTTTCTTTGACCATAATTATCACGCCCCCAGCTACGCCCTAGATGTAACACGGTGCTTAGAGCTACAAGTGACTCCAAGTTAACCCGTGATCTGGCGTATACTAAGAATTCTGAATAATAGCAATAACTGAGCGGAAGCTAAATTGAATTGAAAATGTAAGTTTAGAAATATAGACTGAAAATCTCTGAATATATCTATAAATGTAAGTCTGAAATATAAAGTGACTGAATAAGCTGAAATCTGGCTCTATGTCTGAAAGCCTCTACTACTGATGAGTTGCTGGGACAAGTCCCCAGCTAACTCCAAAATACTAAAATAGAATGAACTAACAAAAAAACATCATAAAATATGTCCTCAAATGATGAAAACTCACCACTGGCTATCACTAGGGTGGTGCTGAATCGAACTAATCGTGAGGCTTAACCTAAGATCTTGAACTTGCATCATGATAGGATGCAACATATAGAGTATGCGCCAGTACTTCGAATGTACTGAGCACGCAGGATGTGCAAGTAACTAAACAAGATAAAATACTAATATGTTTTTTAAAAATTTAAACTAAACTGTAGTACATAGGCCCAAAATAGAATCATGCATAAGAATCTGAGATGCAAGGATATTCTGAAAAAGACATAGTAAAATAGTAAAAACTAAAACTGATGGCCTAGTACCTAACTGCTGAATCTAATACTGCGGGAGAGCTTGTTAACTGATATAAACCACGTAAGCTAAACATAGAGTCCGATGTATATGCCTCATCGAGAGGACCTAATATACCTTGCCAGGGTATAGAGGCATGACTGACGTGATCACTAAACTGAGATCCACTAACGGGCTAAATAATCCTATGGTGGCACATAGTCCTGGGACTTTAGGGTATGTTGTATCCTAGTCCAACTCAGTTCTAAGTACTACTCCCAAAAACTTATATGCTAGCTCATTTAAACTGAGGTCCTAAATTACTGAGTCAGAACTAGACTAATTTGGAAATCATATTTTTCTGAAAAGCTATTACTGAAAGCTTACTAAATTTTGTTTAAAATTTCCATGCTAGTATTCTGAGTTAGATTTTGAAGTAAACTATTTCATGAGAAAATTCTGCAATTTAGAGCTAAGCTTTAGATTTCTCAATTCTTGTAAAAATTCATGCAAATCATCCAAAACGTGATACCGATCATTTAAATAATATAAAAATCACATTCTATATATGAGAATTGAATTTCATAAAAATCTGAATAGAAGGGTAAAAACCCTAGTTTCTAAAACAGTGAATTCAATATAAAAGCCTGAGGTTTTGGGCATAAGGGACAACAAGACCCTTACTGGATATCCACGTACCTGGTGGAAGATGATTCCTGAATTAGGGATGGAGTTCTGAAGCTTTGGAGGAGAAAGACCTAGGTCTGTAGCTTTGAGAAGAACGTTCTTTTTTTTTCTAAAACTGAATCGTTTGGAATGAGGGAAAAATTCCCTAAGTCTGACTAATAGCCTTCTAAAGTAGGCCTAAAATGATAGGGTATTAGGTTAAAAGAGGTGAGAAAAGTTTAAAATAACCCTCAGAATTTTAATTAAAAACTGCTGAAAATTTTTGGCTCAAGCTTCCACGGGCACCAACCATGGCCCGTGGACTGAACCGAGCCTCGTGGTTGGGGTTCGTGATTCCCTGGCAAAAAAGCTGGTCACGAGTTTAATTTCCATGGGTGAGGTTCACGGCCCATGGAACCTTCCACGGCATATGGGACCCTCCCGTGGTTCTTGGGGGATTGATGACCCTCAGGTCTGATTCCACGATGAGAAACCACGAACTGTTGTTTAATCCATGGTCCGTAGATCACACTCGTGGATCAGGGACCTGAGGCCTAATCTTCAGCTCTCATTCCACGGACACCATCCACGGCCTATGGACTGCTTCACGGTCCATTAAAACCGTCAGTGGTTCCTGTTATGTCACTTTGTCAGTTCACACTTAGGATTTCTGAGCTGATCCCAGTCTTAGAATTTTCTAGGGTGTTACAGTAATATTTTAAGTTATTAATTATTATAATTTATAATACTTCTTATGTAATTTATAAATATATATATAAAATTTTGTTTTAATGATTTAATATTAAAAATAAAAAAACTACCCTTTAAAACAAATTTAATGAGAAGAAGCACACGTGTCGTCGAAGATGTGTGTGCTTCTAGCCCTTATACTACTACAAGTAAGGATATCCCGGGCAACATGAGCAGCATTACAGATTTATCTACAAAATACTTTATACTCATAAGTAAAGTAGAGAAATTTATTTTCTATAACATCTGGCAGAAAACATTGATTGAGCTGAGCGCGTGTTTATTGATATGCACGAGGTGAAGATAAAATTATAAGAAAATGTTAAATGCTTAAGAGACCAAATAGAAAAGGCATACTTTGTCAACTTTTTGTTATATGAGTCAATCCTTTGAATAGAACACATTGTTACACTTTATGTAAGAAAAAGATTAAAGAAATAATATAATAAATCTTAGATAAGGATAAATAATACCTGCTTGTATAGAAATCCAAAAGCAAGTGGAGATTTCGGAGAGCAGTTGTAAAAACTACCAAAAGATTGAAAAGACAAATTCAGGAGAAATGAAATTAGAGAGGTGTAACACCCCGGAATTCGATTCAGCTTTTAAACTTGAAATTTCTAAAAAACTGTAAAATTCTCAGGGATCACTGATTAGATCACAGACCATAGTCCTGGACCACGATCCGTAGTCTGACCCATGGTCTGCTTGTTGGCAGTGTTCTTCCCTCAGTCTAAGAGTCAATCAATGGTTCGTGGTTTGAAACCACGGCCCATCCTATGGACTCGTAGTTCATAGTTCCATAGGACCCCCATAAAGGGTCCTGGATATGATAAGTTGGTTGAAGACCTTTCATCTTGAACCACGGGTCATCCTTTCATCCGTAGTTCCTGAGGATCAGAGGATCCCCAGTTCCCTAAGTTAAACCACAAGTCAACAAGACGGTCCGTCGTTCTGAATCACGGACCGTAGTGTGAATCGTGAAATGAATTTCTAGTAGACCCCCAGAAGTTCTTTTGGAACCACAGATCAGTTGGCGGGTCATCATTTAGGACAACGGCACATAGACTGACTCGTGGTCTCTGAAGCCGAGCCTTTTTACAGTTTTTTCCTAATTTAACCCTAGGGGTATTTTTGTAATTACTCGCCCTTTTAACTCCTAAATGAGGTCATTTTGACCACTTTTAGTAGGGTTTCTACTCTTATTAGCCTAAGTCATTCCTTATTCCCTCATTCATCTACCTAAAGAGGAAAAAGATTCCTTCAAGCTCCAAGTCTTAAGCTCCAAGATAAGGTCTCTATTTCTTTTCCACCTTGAATCAAGCAAGCTTCAATAAGGTATGTGGGTATTCAATAAGGAAATCCCTCCACCCTTATGCCCAATACCCCAATCTGCTAAATTGAATTTATGAATTTCTAAATTAGGGTTCTTACCCAAATTGGGGAAAATTGATGGGCCTTGTTCTAAAGTATTAATTCATGACTTCTTATTCATTATCCATGTTTTAATTAAGGTTTCTTAAGTGTTTACAAAAGCCCATATGTTGATGACGAATTCTAGCATGATTTCATTGAATTGCATATCTTCAAGTAAAATTGGTATGTTTAGATAACATGACCTCTATTTTTATGCATGCCAAATTCTTCAAACTATGATTTTAGAAAGGAAAGTATATTTTGAATTATGGTTATGCAAAGTTTTAAGACTCATGATTTATGAATTGCATGGCATCAGATATGTCCTTATGCTTTTCCAACAGTTTTGGATATTAAATATGTCCCTATGTTTTTTGAAAGGTTTGGCATCCAGATATGTCTACCTAAGTTATGAACAGTTTTGACATCAGATATGTCACAAGTATTATGAACTATATGTATATATTTTGGTAGTAGTATTTAGCACCGAATGATGAGGGTTCGATTACCCAAGTCCAAAAACTATGTGGCCAGCGTAGGTTATGTATCACCCGATGGGCTTATGAAAGTGGTTCCACTCTTTATTATCATGGTACCCTTGTCTTAGCGGGGCATAAGGCAACTTTTCCAACTACGGTGATATAGTTGGATTATGGTGTTCTTTACCTTGGCAGGGTTCGGAACAGCTTTGCTAACTAGGGTTATATAGTTAGATTCTATGTAGCTCACATGGTATATTGTCGGTTATAAAAAAACTCCCATATGAAAGCTTTTCAATTTAAGTTATATGATACTCTACTTTTGAAAGTTGATCTTCTATTTTTATGCCTTATGTTTAACTATGATTTTACTCATGAGTTCTCTTATTATGCATGGCTTCAGTCTTTTAAGCATGATTCAAGCACGTTTACAATTATTGTTGCATAGACTCATATATTCAGTACATCATATAGTACTGACGCATTTTGCACTGCATACTTTATGATGCTGATTCAGGTACCTTCCCTTAGACTCGTGGCTAAACTATGCCAGACATTCAGCTGATTATTGGTGAGTCCTTATTATTCGAGGACTAGAGTTAGAGAGTCCATCTTTATGCTTTCATTTAAGATTCCGAGGTAGCTAGGGTCTTATCCCAACAACTCTTTATGACAGTTAGAGGCTTTTCAGACATAGACAGTATGTGAGTCTCCTTTTGGATTTGTATTCCTATTCGACTTGATTATCTATACATTTGATTTTGAATCTTCCTATTATGCTTCCGCTTGTCTATTTGAAATATCTGAGTTATGCTATGACCAAAGGTTAGCTTGGGGCACTTGTGGTCCCAGGTCCCATGTTACGTCAAGGGGTTAGCCTCGGGGCGTGACAAACTTGGTATCAGAGCCTCAGGTTCAAAAGTCCTAGGGTGTCTAAAAGCCGCATCGAGTAGAGTCTCTTTCAGGTGTGTGAAGCACGCCACACTTATGAGAGGGAAGTTATGAGATGTCTTAGAAAAACTTTATTTCTTTCATGATCATATCATGCGATAGAGTTTAACTCTAATATCCCTCTAATTCTTTCCTTGTACATTTCAGATTATGCCTTGACGTGCTATGCCTCACCGAGTCACTCGAAATGCTACTCCTCCAGTTCCAGCCCCTGAGGTCACGAATGAGGAGTTCAGTAATGCCATTCATATACTAGCCTAGACTATGACTGCTCAGGCTAACCAGGCGGCTCCTATCCCCATCCATCCTCAAGGTGGGTTAGAGTTTGCGATTTTATTCTTATGAACATACCTGAGTTCTGGGGTTCGAAAGTGAGTGAGGATCCACTAAATTTAATCGATAAAGTGAAGAAAATCTTTGATGTGATGCAAGTGGTTGGTGTTGATAGTGTCGAGTTAGCATCCTATAAACTCAAGGATGTAGCTCATATCTAGTTCAAGCAATGGAAGAAAGCTAGGGCTAGGGACGTGGTCCCTATGACTTGGGAGTATTTCGAGAGGGATTTTCTTGACCGATTCTTCCCAAGAGAGTTAAGGCAAGCAAAGGCCGAGGAGTTTGTGAACTTGAGACAGGGATCCATGACTGTTCAGAAGTATGGGTTGAGGTTCACTCAGCTTTCCAGATATGCTCCTGATATGGTGGCTGACCTATAGGATCAAATGAGCAAGTATATATATAGAGTCTCGAATTTAGTAAAGAATGAGTGTAGATCTGCTATGTTGTTGAGTGACATGAGTATATACAGACTTATGACTCATGCTCACCAGATTGAGGGAGACAAACTTAGGAAGATAGCTACAGAAAACAAAAGAGTCAGATCTGAGGGTTCGGGATTTAACCATCAGAGATCCAAGGCAGACATCGATCTTCCTTTTAGAAGAGTTCATCAGTACCTATACATTCTACCGCTAGTGCTCCTTCTCAAACCTCCAGGCCTCATCATGATCAGTCTGGTAGAGGTGTGGGCTCTTATTCTTAGGGTAGTGGTGCAAAGGGGCCTTCCTACCCCATTTGCACCAAATATGAAAAGAATAATCTCGACGAGTGTCTAGCTAGTTCAGGTGGTTGTTTTGGATGTGTCCAGGTTGGTCACATGATTAGAGATTGTCCTTCAGCTAAGAAGGGACAGGGTGGTGGCAGGACTCAGTCTGCCCTAGCAGTCCCAGGAGGTCGACCAGCCAAGCAGGGCACTGCTTCTAGTTCTGGTGGTCAGTGCCAGAACTGCCTTTATGTCATGTCCTCTCGACAGGACCAGGAGAGTTCACCAGACGTTGTTACTTGTATGTTGAAAGTCTTCTCTTTGGATGTGTATGCTCTATTAGACCTCGGTGCCTCCCTATCTTTTGTGACCCCTTATGTAGCATGCAAATTTGAGATTTGTCCAGATCAGCTTTTAGAACCTTTTTGTGTTTCTACTCCTGTTGGTTAGTCAGTCCTAGCCAAAAGAATATACCAAAATTGCCCTATCTCAGTACTCCATACAGTCACTTCAGCGGATCTAGTAGAGTTGGAGATGACTAATTTTGATGTTATTCTTGGTATAGATTGGTTGTATGCCTGTTATGCCTCGATTGATTGTCGTACTCGAGTTGTCAATTTCAAGTTTCCAAATGAACCTGACTTAGAGTGGCAAGGTAGTCCTCCATTCTCGAAAGGTCATTTCATATCTTATCTTAAGGCTAGGAAGATGATTTCTAAGGGTTATGTTTATCATATAGTTTAAGTTATAGAGGAGTCTGAAACCCCGTCCCTTTAGTCTCTTCCTATTGTCAATGAGTTCCCAGAGGTGTTTCCCGAAGATTTACCCAGATTCCCTCCTGAGCGGGAGATCGAATTTGGAATAGATCTTCTTCTAGATACGTATCCTATCTCTATTCCTCCCTATAGAATGGCTTCCGTGGAACTTAAGGAATTGAAGGAGCAGTTGAAAGATCTCCTTGATAAGGGTTTTATTCGACCCAACATCTCTCCATGAGGTCCCCCAGTCTTGTTCGTGCGAACAAAATATGGTTCCCTCAGACTGTGTATTGACTACCATCAGTTGAACAAGGTCATAATTAAGAATAAGTATCACATTCCTAGGATTGATGACTTGTTGATCAGCTTCAGGGTGCCAGTTTCTTCTCCAAAATCGACCTTAGATCCAGTTATCATCAGCTTCGTGTTAGAGAGTGTAATATTCCAAAGACAGCCTTCAAAACTCGGTATGGTCATTATGAATTTATAGTTATGTCTTTTGGTCTAACAAAAGCTCCTGCAGCCTTTGTGGATTTGATGAACCGTGTGTTCAAACAATATCTAGATATGTTTGTAATTATTTTCATTGATGATATTCTTATCTATTCTCGGAGTGAGGAGGAGCATGCGGGCCATTTGAGAGTTGTGTTGCAAACTCTCAAGGATCGACAATTATTTGTTAAGTTTAGCAAGTGTGAGTTATGGATGCAGTCTGTTGCATTTCTAGGTCACATTGTGATTAGAGATGGTATTCGAGTTGATTCTTAAAAGATTGAGGCAGTTAAGAACTGGCCTAGACCCACTTCCCTATCCGATATTAGGAGTTTTTTGGGTTTGGACGGTTACTACAGGAGATTTGTAGAGGGGTTTTCTTCCATTGTTTCCCCTTTGACTCGATTGACTCAAAAGAAGGTGAAATTTTAGTGGTCTGATCTTTGTGAGAAGAACTTTCAGGAATTGAAGACTAGGTTGACCACAGCGCCAGTGTTGACCCTATCCGAGGGTTAGGATGACTTTGTTGTGTATTGTGATACTTCTAGAATTTGCTTGGGTTATGTTTTGATACAGCATGTAAGGTGATTGCTTACGCTTCTAGACATCTTAAGATCCATGAGAAGAACTACCCTACTCATGATCTTGAGTTAGCAGCCGTGGTCTTTGCTTTGAAGATTTGGAGACATTACTTGTATGGTGTGCACATGGATGTATTCACCGATCATAAGAATCTTCAGTATGTGTTCACTCAAAAGGAATTGAATCTTCGTCAAAGGAGATGGCTTGAGCTCCTAAAGGATTATGACATGAGTATGCTTTACCATCCAGGTAAGTCCAATGTGTGGCAGATGCACTTAGTAGATTGTCCATGGGTAGTGTGTCTTCGGTTGAGGACGGAAAGAAGGAATTGGTTAAGAAGGTTCATAGGCTTGCTCGGTTAGGAGTTTGCCTTATGGACATGACAGAAGGTGGTGTTATTGTTTAGAATGGTATCGAATCATCATTTGTAGCTGAAGTGAATGCAAAGCAAGACAGTGATCCTATTTAGCTTCAGCTAAAGGGTGCAGTCCATCAGCAAACAGTTGAGGTTTTCTCCCAAGGGGGAGATGGTGTGCTCCGTTATCAGGGTCGATTGTGTGTGCCAGATGTGGGTGAGTTGAGACAACAGATTTTGACTGAGGCTCATAGTTCCAGATATTCTATTCACCCTGGTGCCACCAAGATGTACCGTGAACTACGGGAAGTCTATTGATGGAATGGTATGAAGAGGGACATAGCCGGTTTTATGGCTAAGTGTCCCAACTATCAGCAAGTGAAGGTAGAGAATCACCGACCGGGTGGTATGACTCAGGATATTGACCTTCCTACTTGAAAGTGGGAAGCGGTCAATATGGACTTCATTACAGGTTTGCCTCGTACTCGAAGGCAACACAATTTTATTTGGGTGATTGTCGAGAGGATGACCAAATCAGCTACTTCTTGGCTGTCAAGACTACTGATTCAGCTGAGGATTATGCCATACTCTACATCTGCGAGATAGTCCGATTGCATGGTGTTCCATTGTCCATCATTTCAGATAGAGGTACTCAGTATATATCCCAGTTTTGGAGATCGTTTCATAAAGATCTTGGTACTCAGGTGAAGTTTAGCATAACTTTTCACCCACAGACGGATGGCCAGGTAGAGCGTACTATTCAAACTTTGGAGGATATGTTGAGAGCTTGTGTTATTGATTTCAAGGGTAGTTGGGATGATTACTTACCTCTTATTGAGTTTGCCTATAATAACAGCTTTCACTCTAGCATCCAGATGGAACCTTATGAGACACTTTATGGTCGGAGGTGTAGATCTCTTATTGGTTGGTTTAAGATAGGTGAGGCAGCTTTGATTGGTCCATATTCGGTTCATGAGACTATAGAGAAGGTTCATACTATTAGAGAGAGGTTGAAGACCGCCCAGAGTTGACAAAAATCATATGCGGATGTGAGGAGAAGGAAATTGGAATTTGAAGTTTGAAGTGGGTGATTTGGTTTTTCTGAAGGTGTCACCCATGAAGTGTGTGATGAGATTTGGCAAGAAAGGGAAGCTTAGTCTCTGTTTTGTAGGCCCTTATCAGATTCTGAAGAGAGTTGGTAGCGTTGCTTATGAGTTGGAGTTTCCAACGGATTTAGAAGCGGTTCATCCAATTTTCCATGTTTCCTTGTTAAAGAAGTACGTTGGTGATCTGTCCTTGATTATTCCTTTGGAGGATGTGGGTGTAAAGGATAGTCTCACTTATGAGAAGGTTCCTGTAGAGATCCTTGATCGTCAGGTTAGGAGGTTTAGAAACAAAGAGGTCGCCTCGGTTAAAGTCCTTTGGAGAAATCAGCTAGTCGAGGGAGCTACTTGGGAGGCAGAATCAGCCATGAAGGCCAAGTACCATCATCTCTTTCCTTCCGGTCCAGTTTCCGCTTGAGGTAGTAGTTTCCTCATTAGTATGTCTATCCTATTCTACTCCATCAAGTTCCCCTCATGATCTTAGTGTGCATTCATGTTTTTCGAAGTTGATTCAGTCATGTTTTAAGTTGCAAGCTCAGTTTTCATGTTTGTTCTTCAGATTTTATGTGTTGTTGATTGGTTGGGTTGTTTTCTCTCCAGTTTTCCTTGCTTAGCCTTCATTCAAAGATGAATGATCCCAAGGGGGAGATATTGTAACACCCCAGAATTCGATTCAGCTTTTAAACTTGAAATTTCTGAAAAACTGTAAAATTTCCAGGGATCACGGATCAGATCACGGACCGTAATCGTGGACCACAATCCGTAGTCTGAACCGTGGTCTACTTGTTGGCAGTGTTCTTCCCTCAGTCTACGAGTCATTCGACAGTTCGTGGTTTAGAACCATGGCCCATCCAGTGGACTCGTAGTTCATAGTTCCAGAGGAGCCCCATAAAGGGTCCTTGATATGACGAGTTGGTTGATGACCCGTCATCTTGAACCATGGGTCGTCTTTTCATCCGTAGTTCCTGAGGATTAGAGGATCCCCAGTTCCCTAAGTAAAACCACGAGTCAACAGGACGGTCCATCATTCTGAATCACGGACCGTAGTGTGACTCGTGGAATGAATTTCCAGTAGACCCCCAGAAGTGGATTTTAGAACCACGGATCAGTTGGCGGGTCATCATTTAGGATGACGGCCTGTAGACTGACTCGTGGTCTCTGAAGCCGAGTCTTTTTATAGCTTTTTCCTAATTTAAACCTAGGGGTATTTTTGTAGTTACCCGTCCTTTTAACTCCTAAGTGAGGTCGTTTTGACCACTTTTAGTAGAATTTCAACCCTTATTAGCCTAAGTCATTCCTTATTCCCTTATTCATCTACCTAAAGAGGAAAATGATTTCTTCAAGCTCCAAGTCTCAAGCTCCAAGATCAAGTCTCTATTTCTTTTTCATCTTGAATCAAGCTAGCTTCAATAAGGTATGTGGGTATTCAATAAGGGAATCCCTTCACCCTTATGCCCCAAACCCCAATCTTCTAAATTGAATTTATGGATTTCTAAATTAGAGTTCTTACCCAAATTGGAGAAAATTGATGGGCTTTGTTCTAAAGTATTGATTCATGACTTCTTATTCATTATCCATGTTTTAATTAAGGTTCCTTAAGTATTTACAAAAGCCCATATGTTGATGACGAATTCTAGCATGATTTCATTGAATTGCATGTCTTCAAGTAAAATTGATATATTTAGATAACATGACCTCTATTTTTATGAAATTGCATGCTGAATTCTTCAAACTATGATTTTAGAAAGGAAAGTATATTTTGAATTATGGTTATGCAAAGCTTTAAGACTCATGATTTGTGAATTGCATGGCATCAAATATGTCCTTATGCTTTTCCAACAGTTTTGGATATTAGATATGTCCCTATATTTTATGAAAGGTTTGGCATTCAGATATGTCTACCTAAGTTATGAATAGTTTTGACATCAGATATGTCACAAGTATTATGAGCTATATGTATATATTTTGGGAGTAGTATTTAGCACCGAGCGACGAGGGTTCGATTACCCAAGTCCAAAAACTATATTGCCAGCGTAGGTTATGTATCACCCGATGGGCTTATGAAAGTGGTTCCACTCTTTATTATCATGGTGCCTTTGCCTTAGCGGGGCATAGGGAAGCTTTTCCAACTAGAGTGATATAGTTGGATTATGGTGTTCTTTACCTTGGCAGGGTTCGAAACAGCTTTGCTAACTAGGGTTATATAGTTAGATTCCATGTAGCTCATATGGTCTATTGTCGGTTACAAGAAACTCCCGTATGAAAGCTTTTCAGTTTAAGTTATATGATACTCTACTTTTGAAAGTTGATCTTCTATTTTCATGTCTTATGTTTAACCATGATTTTACTCATGAATTCTCTTATTATGCATGGCTTCAGTCTTTCAAGCATGATTCAAACACGTTTACATTTATTGTTAGATAGACTCATATATTCAGTACATCCTATAGTACTGACGCATTTTGCGCTGCATCCTTTTACGATGCAGATTCAGGTACCTGCCCTCAGACTCGTGACTAGACTACGCCAGACATTCAGCTGATTATTGGTGAGTCCTCATTATTCGAGGACTAGAGTTAGAGCATCCATCTTTATGCTTTCATTTCATATTCTGAGTTAGCTGGGGCTTTGTCTCAGTAACTCTTTATGACAGTTAGAGACTTTTCAGACATAGACAGTATGCGAGTCTCCGTTTGGATTTATATTCCTATTCGACTTGATTATCTATACAATTGATTTTGGATCTTCCTATTATGCTTCCGCTTGTCTATTTGAATTATCTGACTTATGCTATGATCAAGGGTTAGCTTGGAGTACTTGTGGTCCCAGGTCCCATGTTACGTCAAGGGGGTAGCCTTGGGGCGTGACAAGAGGAATAAAAATTCACCGTAAGAGAACCAAAACAGAGAAAATGAACACAAAGAAAAAAATTTGAATAGTAACTGAGCTTACCAACTGTGTTATATACTCAACAGAACAAATAGAAAAGGCATACATGCAAACTCCAAGAAAAGCAACCTTACAAAATCTTTTTTATCATTAAAATCTCTTCCCTTTTCTTCTAAAGTATTTTATCTCATAGATTCTTCAATTTTTTTCCTGGACTCCTCGCATAGTGGCAACTTTAGTGCATTGGATTGCCCCTTTTATTTTACCAGAATACCAACTATCTTGTACGATACATGTGTATAGAAGATGATTCTTGCCAATATTGGCAAACTGTATGCTATTCTGGCCTATGTTACTCAGACTCTCAAAAGTGTTGCAGTATGTGAATTTTCATTTCATTGTTTACGCTCATTTTGTATCATTATTAATGATTAATAAATTCAAAATATTAGCATTCATCAAGAAGCCGTAAGAAGTTGTAAACTTTTTTTCTACAGGTTCCTATGAATAGTGAGGATAAGCTGAAGTACAATTCTCATTCTCTGAGCTGCAAGTGACACGTAGAGCAATCACCGTCTTTCAATTGACTGTCATTTACCGGAAAAAATTATTACTCGTATGTACCAACATATTTTTATCACCAAAAATTCAAAATGGGTCTTCAAAAATACTACTAATTTTTAACAAAAAAGTTAAGATAATGTGAGTGTTGTCCAGCTAAGATTTTCTTATAAATGGTTATTTGATAATTCTTCAAGTTCATAAAATCTATGTATAAGAATTATAATAGCAAGCATAACATTACTACTACCAAAATTTTCACCTTTTCCTATAGGTATTTTTTGAAGCAAACATTTTTATTACCTAAGTTAATGTATAATGTGTTACAACTTAATAAGCTATTACATTGATTTTGAGTAGCTAAGTGTATATTGAAAGATGCATGCTTCACTATAAACACACCATAACAAAGTCAAAATTCTTATACATACAGAAAAATTCAGCCAAGAGACCGTAGAAGATACAACCTCTAAAGAATTTTCTAGTACGTGAAATTGAAATAATACCAAATTGCTTGAGATCAAAATAGCTCAAAAGTTATTGGGACAATTATTATAAATTGAACATCATATAAGACTACTATTAGTGTTATTATTGCATATAAGGTACTTGTTATGTTCATTAAACCTATGTTAAAATCTATGAAAATCTCAAAATCAGATATTTTTACTCTCTCATATATATGCATTGTCAATGTTGTAATGCAAGTAAAAAGAACATGTCTAATAGCTACTGAGTCTATAGTCATGAAAATAAATTCAATTTATTTGAAGCCCTCATATCTTAGAACATCTCAGACTCTTCCTTCGGAGTGAGGCCCTCATCACTCGTTCTGATAAACTATTTAGCACTATAATGTTCTCCTCTTTTCACACTTACCTGAAGGTATATAAAGACAAATATCAAATGAAACTGAGAGCTATGAGATCAAAATTGAAATTGAAAAATATGTGATAAAATCCAAGAAAGTTATTTTTTTCACCTGGTACAATTACAAGCAAACAAGTTGGTCTCTTATAACCTTGCAGTCAAGTATTACCTTCTCTCCTTACAGTCAAATTTTGGCAAGCACAACGACAAAAATAAAATAATTCAAAGGCTTATTTAGAAGTTTATCAAGCTAATATGTGAATTGTGAGACAATAAAGTGTTGACGATTGGAATGTATTTGAGTTTTACAAATGAACTCAAGAAAGGTAACCAGATAGTCGCAGAACTACTTAGTTTAGCTGCGAAACTGTAAGAACAATTTGAATAACAAAAATAAACACACGAAAAAATGAATAACAAAAGAATTACAAAAATAATAGCAGGCATCAGAGCTAGATAATAAAAATAAAAGCGTCGGAAAGACCCCAAAAAATGAATAAAAATTGTCACAAAACAACACCTGAGATACGACGAAGCTCTAATTCTACTGAAGCGCAAGGTTAAGAACAAGAGGAGAAAGGGAGAGAGTAACGTTTGAAGAAGGAGGGGTTCGGCATGGGTGTACTTTGCAGGAGACGTTAAGATTGATATTAGGAAAAATAAGGAATTGCATGTGTTCAAGGAGCGCTGCAGCTATAAAGTTAATTTTGAATTGAAATGATAATAATACCCTCCAACTTAAAGTTAATTTTGGGAAAGCAGACATGTTGAACAGGTGTCTACTTTCCCCTTTATTAGATAGTAAAAAAATATAGAAATATATTAATTATTATGTATTACTCCTATTATTTTAGTGAGTAGTATAAATAAGTATAAAGTAAAGTGGGCGTGGGAATGGCAGTGGGACCAATATCCAATTTTGATTTTCCAACAATACCCCTGCTAGAGGACGAACCCATGTAATACCGCCGACGATGATCTTTACCGCCAATGAACCCGGCGACGTCCTCCGACAGTCGCCTTCTCCAATCTTTATCGCCGACGAACCCATCTTTACCGGCGACGTCCTCCTGCAATCTCCTTCTTTGCAGACCATCACCATCAGCTCTGCACCGGCCAGATCTGTCCCGGCAAGATCTGTTCCGGCAAAGATCTGCTTCTTCTCCTTTCTTTGTTTTCTTTTCTTTTTCTTTTGTCTCTATTTCTTCTTCTTGCAGGTTCCTTTCCCGAGTCAGATCTAGCATAAATTCCGGCGACCAACCAGATTTTGGCGAACAACAAGATTCCGGCGACCAATTTTGACACCTCATCTTGCCGAAATCCAACCACTTTAGCAAGCAGACCGTCCTTCTCTCCTCCCAGCTTGACCCCGGTGACTTCTAGCCCTAGGATTTATTTTTGTCCTCAGTAGTTGACATTTTCTTGGATTTTTTTATCGCATTCTTGATAGACTATTTAGGTTGACATTTCTGCCATTGCTTTATCACTCGCTGTCTAGTTTTTTACATTTTATATTGACTTTGGCGTGTATTGTATTCTGGAAGCAAATTATTGGCTCTATATCGTGTTTGGTAGTGTAGTTCTTGTCTCTTGTATCGTATTTTGCTTTTCTTGTGATATAGTTGTTTAGTATAGAGTAGTTGGTGGAGTTGGTTTATCCTTGATTATAGCGCACGTTTTTTAGTGGCTTTGGTGGATGATGGTCGAGTAGGGTCATGTCATCGGTCGCACTCGAGTTTGGGGGCAGGGTCGGGGGTGAGGCCGGGGGCGGGGGCGGGGGCGAGGGGAAGGAGAGGTAAGGGGGTTAAGAGAGCATCTAGGTTGAGAATAGGGTCTTGGAACATAGGGACTTTATCCGGAAAGTCCATAGAGCTAGTGAAGGTTCTAAGGAAGAGGAGGATTAGCATAGCGTGTGTCCAGGAGACTAAATGGGTGGGAACTAAGGCGCGAGAGGTAGACGGGTATAAGTTGTGGTACTCAGGAGGTGTGAGGAATAGGAATGGGGTAGGTATCCTAGTGGATGAGGAGTTGAGAGAGAAAGTGGTGGAGGTTAGGAGGGTCAACGATAGGTTGATGTCAATTAAGTTAGTCCTTGGAGGGTCTACTAAACATTATTAGTGCGTACGCACCACAAGCGGGCTTGGATGAGGAGGAGAAGAAACGCTTTTGGGAGATTTTGGACGGGTAGTTGGAGGTTTGCCTGATACTGAGAAGCTTTTCATTGGAGGAGATTTCAATGGGCACATCGGGGAATCTTCGAGGGGTTATGACGATGTGCATGGAGGCTTTGGTTTCGGGGATAGGAATGAAGAGGGAGCCGCACTCTTGGATTTCGCTAGAGCCTTTGGGTTGAGAGTAGCTAATTCTAGTTTCCCGAAGAAGGAGGAGCACTTGGTTACTTTCCGTAGTTCGGTGGCCAAGACTCAGATAGACTTTTTGCTCCTTAGGACGGGTGATAGAGGACTTTGTAAAGACTGTAAGGTTATCCCAAGTGAGAATCTTTAGATCCAACATAGACTCTTAGTGATGGATTTAGAGATCAAGAAGGAGAAAAAGAAGCGGATTGTGGATGACCGGTCTAGGATTAAATGGGGTAGCCTGACTATGGCCAGTGCACTGGAAATAGGGTAGAAGTTGATGACTAGGGGGGCTTGGGGGAGTAGTGGGGATGTGGATAATATGTGGGATATGACTGCTAGTTGCATAAGGGAGACGGCTAGAGAGGTGTTGGGCGTCTTGAGAGGTCGTTTTGGCAAGCATCGAGGGGACTGGTGGTGGAATGGAGAAGTAAAAAGAAAGGTGGAGTCTAAGAAGGAGGCATACGCGAAGTTGGTAGAGAGTAAGGATGAGGAGGAGAAGCGAAGGAATAGGGAGGAGTATAAGAGAGCTAGGAAGGAGGCTAAGTTAGCGGTAACGGCGGCTAAAACGGCAGCCTTTGAAAGCTTATACGCGGCTTTAGAGGATAAAGGTGGGGATAAGAAGTTATACAGGTTAGCAAAGGCTAGAGAGAGGAGGACTCGGGACCTTGACCAAGTGAAGTGCATCAAGGACGAAGATGGCAAAATACTAGTAGATGAGGTACTCATTAGAAGGAGATGACAGTCTTACTTCCATGGACTCTTGAATGAAGAGGGGGACAAAAGCTTTGTGCTGGGAGATTTGGCACACTCAGAGAGGCGTCGTGACTATGATTATTGTAGCCGTATTAAGGTTGAGGAGGTTAAGGTTGCGATTCGTAAGATGCGTAGGGGTAGGGCGACGGGGCCAGATGAGATTCCCGTTGATTTTTGGAAGAGCTCGGGTGAGACAGGTGTGAAGTGGCTAATCGAGTTGTTTGATGGTATTTTCAGAACGGCAAAGATGCCTGAAGCTTGGAGATGGAGCACGATGATTCCTTTGTACAAGAACAAGGGTCATATTCAGAGTTGCAACAACTATAGGAGTATCAAATTGCTAAGCCACACTATGAAGGTCTGGGAGAGGGTGGTGGAGTTGAGGTTGAGACAGATCGTGCCTATTTTCGAGAACCAGTTCGGCTTTATGCCAGGACGCTCGACTATAGAAGCTATTCATCTCCTTAGAAGACTGGTGGAGCAGTACAGGGAAAGGAAGAAGGACTTGCACATGGTGTTCATCGATCTAGAAAAGGCGTATGATAAAGTCCCTAGGGAGGTCCTTTGGAGGTGCTTGGAGGCTCGAGGTGTACCCGTGGCGTACACCAGATCAATTAAGGACATGTATGAGGGGGCCAAGACTCGCGTTAGAACTGTGGGAGGAGATTCGGAGCATTTTCCCGTGTTGATGGGGTTGCACCAGGGATCGACCCTTAGCCCCTTTCTATTTGCCTTGCTAATGGATGTATTGACACGACAAATACAAGGTGAGGTGCCATGCTGCATGTTATTTGCGGATGATGTAGTTTTGGTTGACGAGACTCGCGGAGGAGTTAATGCTAAGTTGGAGGTTTGGAGACAGACCCTCGAGTCTAAGGGGTTTAGGTTGAGCAGGACCAAGACTGAATATATGGAGTGCAAGTTCAGTGAGGCGACTCAGGATGATGACGTAGAAGTGAAGCTGGATAAACAGGTCATCCAAAAGAGAGAGAGTTTCAAGTATCTTGGGTCTATTATCCAGGAAAATGGAGAGATTGATGAGGATGTCACTCACCGTATTGGTGTTGGGTGGATGAAATGGAGGCTCGCATCTGGAGTCTTGTGTGATAAGAAGGTGCCTACTAAACTTAAAGGCAATTTCTACAGAGTGGTGGTTCGACCAGCTTTGTTGTATGGAGTAGAGTGTTGGCCAATAAATAACTCCCAAATTCAAAAGATGAAGGTGGCGGAGATGAGGATGTTGCGATGGATGTGTGGGTTTACAAGGAGAGATAGGATTAGGAATGAGGATATCCGAGATAAGGTGGGTGTGGCGTCGGCGGAAGATAAGATGCGGGAAGCGAGGTTGAGATGGTTCGGACATGTGAGGAGGAGAGGCATAGATGCTCTAGTGCGGAGGTGTGAGAGGTTGGCTATAGATGGTTACAGAAGAGGACGAGGTAGACCGAAAAAGTATTGGGGAGAGGTGATTCGACAGGACATGACACAGTTGCAACTTACCGAGGACATGACCTTAGATAGGAAGGTGTGAAGGACGCAGATTAGGGTAGAAGAGTAGTAGGTAGAAGTGTGTGTAGGCTAGTAGGTAGGAGTGTTTTTCCTTGTTGTCCCGACTAGTAATCGTAGTGCTACGCTTATAGTTTCTTGTTCTTGGATTCCTCGTAGTAGTATTTTGTGGCAGTGCTCTGTTTGTCTGTTGTTTGTTACTACATATTACTTCCTATCGTCTCTTGTAGTTTTATCATGTATTTTTATCCTGTATCTTTGTTACGTCCTTTTTAGCCTATTTTTAGACTGTTTTTGTCTTTGAGCCTAGGGTCTATCGGAAACAGTCTCTCTAACTCACCTCTGAGGTAGTGGTACGGACTGCGTACACTCTATCCTCCCCAGACCCCACGTTGTGGAAATACACTGGGTATGTTGTTGTTGTTGTACCCCTGCTAGAGGACCTTCAAGTTCCATATCGCACAAAAGAAGTAAAAAAAAAAGAAATACAGGTATATGAGCTCGACTGTTGAGAACAAGATCAGTTTTCCACTTTCCAGCACAACCACATTCTCCAATTCGTAAGGATCAGTTTTCTTGAACCCCAATTGAGGTTTTCCTCATTGTCAATGGCTGCTTCAATTCAAAATTTTGTACCAGCATTTTCTTGGCGGCGTCCGAGCTCGTTTCCATCCCCTTCATCTCCTATCGTCATTTTCCGGAGAGGGAGAAGCAGAAATGCAAGAAAAATGTTGAGGGCTTGTAGAGCTATGGCTGAGAAGACAGTACAAGGGGCTTCTTCTACTTTTGCTAAAGAAATGGAAAGGCTTTCAGCTAAGGAGTCTCTGCTTCTTGCGGTGAGTCCTTATGTCTTTTTAGTTCCATTTTCTGACTAATCTTGCCTCAAGTTCCAATTTATTTTGTCTTTTCTATATTAATGAGTACAAGTGTCCATGTTTTACTTATTTAAGTGTAAGAAGAAACAGGTACTTATACATGATAATCTATTTAATCAACTGGTCAAGTAAAAAAATCAAGTACATCTTAACATGTGAGTTTTGCAAAGCATCACTAGTTCCATACCCAGTTAAAAGAGGAGGGCTACGTCAAGTTTATGGACAATAGTTTAAAAGACTGATTTACTGTTAGCCGGAAGAAAGAACTTAACTCTGATCAAATTGTAGAAAATGTCATCAAAAGGGATGAATTTTTAACATTTGCCTTCTACAACTTTGGGTTGTTGTCTTTCATCCTTTCACATTAATTTTGGGAATACACAGTGGGTGATCAGTCCATAGAGCAAATACTAGATTCTTCACCTCTGTAGCTGTTGGAGTGTCACACATTGGTTGAAGGAATGAGGAGTTGTCTCCTTATATGGTTTTGAGAAATTCTCATTTCATGAGTTAGATTTTGGATTGAGTTAGGCCCAAGGTTCATTTTCTCAACATTGTATTAATGACAGAGTCATCCCCATTCGTTTGGTTTTCCCAATGTTGTCCCCCATGTTCCGTTGTCCACACTTCAAATATCCAGCCCTACACGTGACGGGAGTGTTAGAGTGTCTCACATTAGTTATGTGAATAATTTGTTGTCTTCTTGTATGTTATTGGACATTCCTCACCTCGCGAGATAACTTTTTGAATTGAGTTAGGCTTAAGGTCTATATTCTTAACAATATTTATGTTTATGTTTGAGTTGCTTGTTTTAATTTAAAGAGTAGTTTGTAAATCCAAACTTGTACTAGGTAAGCTTAGGGATCTTTTGGGACTCTCATGGACATCCTCTGTGCTACTTGTAAATTATTGTCATGTATACTACTTATTTAATGTCCCATCCTATTTGTCAATTGACTTAAATGATAGAATTCACAAGAGTACATAAACAAAAGAACTAAAAGGAAAATCAAGAATGATGGTGTAGACTGACAGAAAAGATCTACTCTCTTTGTTTCATTTTACTTGACACTATTTCTTTTTTAGTATGTTCCAAAAAGAATGACATCTTTCTATTTCTGAACACATTTAACTTTAAACTTCTCATTTTACCTTAATAACATGATTTTATAGCCTCATAAATGTCATGACATGTTTAAGGCCACATGTTCCGTAACACTTTCTTCCATAAATTTCATGTACAGGTTCACATAAAATAAGACAGGGACTATATATCCTCTCGTCTCTTTACATTTTTCCTACAATTCATAATTTTCCTTTAATTAGTTTCATCATTGTTTCTTCTATCATCGACTCAATCAAAGAAATGGCCTTTGGTAAACTGAATGATCTTATATATCCCATTTCAATTTGAGAAAAGGCTCAGGGAATAGTGGAAAGAGTGTCACGGGAGTTACAAAGTTATGCAGGAGGGTTAACTTGGTGGGGCCGGGAGGTTTGGAGAACAATATCATTGATTATGTTGCACTGCTTATTTTCAAGAAATTGCTCTCTGTACTTTCTATGTGTCCCTTAAGCACTAAAAGAGGCTATTTACTCTGTTATAGTTCAAAGATGCTGGTGGATTTGAGGCATTGGTCACTGGGAGGACAACAGATGTACAATGCATTGATGTGAATGAGAGGATCATTGATCTCGAGAGGCTCAATCCGACGTCTCGTCCCTCAACGTAAGGTGTTATATCATACCGACAAACTTAATTTTCAAGATTCTTGACAAGGTACTCATTGGTGGTTCCATTGCCCAGGTCTCCCAATTTGGAAGGTCGATGGAATTTTGAGTGGTTTGGAGCTGGTAGCCCAGTTCTTATTTTTGCCAAATTTTTGTTTGGGTGAGTTCTATTTTTCTGGATAACATTCAATTTTATTTTTCCTATTCCAACTTACATCAACTCTTTAGTGTATGAACTAAGTAAATGAAATGAAGTAGCTGTGCAAATAATGAATCTATTTTACATGGAGCAGTTTATCCTTTTTCTGAAACCTGCATTGTGCTACTGATAAACAATTGTCATACTGGAGATCAAATAGAGACCATTTCTTGAAGACTAACAATTTAGAGAAGAAAGTTTGAACCATGGGTATGATGGTTGCCTTCCACTATCTAAAGTGCATGCTGAATGTTTAAAAATCTAATCATTCCCCTCCATACCTTTGACCAGTGGCAAATTAAGCAATAGCTGACTGGGGCAATTGCGCCTACTGAAATTTGATATAATTACGCTACATGCCAGCGCTTTTGCTTAGAATTTTGAATCTTTTCCATCTTTGAACCTGATAATTTCCTAGAAGAAGTCAGAAATTGGTAGAATAGTTTTATCCGAGGTGTCTTGCGTGAGGGCAAAAGTAAAATGCTAAAAGAAATGCCTTTAGCTTCTTTCATCCAACTAGAGGGTCCTCCCTTTATCTTTTCCTTTTCTTTCTTTCTTTCATTTCAGATGACACGCAGTATTTGAATTACTTTATTTTTTTAAATGCACATGTTTTTAAGCTTAGAAGTCACAGCTAGCCCACAAAGTTGCTTGGAAGGGCCACTTTATAAAAACAACAAAATTGCTTGAAATAAGGAAGATCCTTTTCAAGTTTGAATTTGTTCATTTGGAATCTGGGTTCTTCTACTTCATATTTATTTAATATGAATATTTTCCCTCTCTTTTTTTTATATCATTCCTTAAGTCCCATAGGTTTGATCCGGTAGAATTTGACCCATTTTCTCATTGAACGAAAGGTACGAAATAAATCAGATTGACTTTCAAATTAAGTTCCGAATTAGTGGATGCTGCCAAAGGGAGTGGCGATGCCATACACAAAAAGGAAGAGACTCATAGAATGGCAGAGGCAAATAGAGCTTTTGCACATTTTCGTTAATCCATGAACATGATCTATACATCTCGATCGGAAAAGAATCAAGAGAAAAAGAAAGAATCGGAATTGATCAATAGATTTCTCGAAACAAACGAAAAGGCAACGAAAGATGAGCTATCTTTTGGCTATCTAAGATAAAAATAAAATTTATGATTTGTTTTGTGTGAATGTACTATTTAGTTAGAAAGTTACGCCAAGATGGGTAGAATTATTCAAATACTTGTATTAGTGGGAAGATGCAGGTACCCAATGAAATAGCCGAGATACCCGTAAGCTTGCTTGGACACTATGGTTATTCCCCCAAAAAAACAAAAGAAAATTCCACAAAGTGACGAGATGAATCACTCTTTAGTCCACCAAACTATAGAAAGGTAAGGGAATAATCTTTGCTCTCACTGGCGAAAAAATTCTGATTGCGAAGAAAAGGTAAGGGAATAAGAAAATAGGTCCAACCTTTTTAAGGAATGCAACAGATTTTATGACATTGAATTTTGAAATTTGGCGAACGACCAAACTAAACCTCCATTCATGGAGGCCAATTCCTTCCCTTCAGCTATGTCTTTACTATTTTAGTACATTATTGTCCTCTAGGTATTTGCCTGATTTTTTCTTTTGTCATATTCGGGTTTCCCTTTTATTATTGAAGCAAAGAGAATACATTAGCATAATTGGTTGAGATTTCCTTTCCAAAAATTGAAAGTAAATATCTTTCATATTTAGTTAATCTTTTTCTTGGAGAAAATAATTCTGTACTTCTATAAATTGTGGTTCTTTCCTTCTCACTTGGACTTGGTAGCATCCACAATGCAACTTTTAAAGGGGTTATAGAGTTTTTGGAGAGAGAATTGTGAAACACAAGTTTTTATTTTGAAACTAGTAATGTTGTATTCCTCAACATTAAGGACATGCTGGAGACCTTCAAAAAGGAGGAAGCAGTAATAAAAGTAATACTTACAAAAATCCTAACAAATCTACAAGCTCATATTTATCTTTCTTAAATTTTCACCATTTTTCTCTATTTAAAATTTGTAAACAAAACCGGAAAAAAGTGAAAACTTTTCAGAAAAGTTGTGTCCTAATTAGTGACTAATTTTGTTTCCTCTATACCTTTCTCCTTACACCAAAAATAAAATGATACAATACAATTCCATTTGACTTTCTGAATGGAATTGAAATTTGAACCTATCTTCAAAGCATCTACTATTCCTTTCTCTCCAAACAGTCCACCGGATGAAATGTGGAATTATCCTCCATTATTTCTTGTTTCTCTAGTTACCCCCTCTTCTGATCCAGCAGCTCAACAGATCTACAGTATGCTCAGGCATGGTCCACTTTGTCTCTGCGAGACTGAGGAAGATTGCCCATATCTGTGTTGTATATGTGCAGTGCAAAAATAGGTGGCTGTTTGCTTCGGCCTAGTATGCATCTGGATACAATATTTAACCCCTTTCTTTTTAAAACTTCATGTGTCAAGCAAAATCTGCTAGCTTCCAACCATGTAAAACATTTTACCTTAGTTGGTGCTAGGTTTTCCAAATATTCCTCCGCATTTTTTGATGGTCTCTAGATTGCTGAGCATTTTCCTTTTTATAAGCATTGTTGGTTAATATCCCATCTTAACTGTGTTTCCACCTTAAAAATATCAGAATCAGAAGTGGTACCTTTGAAATCCTCTATCCCTTTTCGAAAACAGCTGCAAATCTGTGGAGCATGTTCTTGTGTATACTTGGAGTGAGTTGGGTGGTTCCCAAAACTACTAAATGTATGATGGACTGCTGGAAAGGGATTGGAAGAAGAGAATCAGAAGAGGACTGGTGGGAATTGATTCCTGCAAGCATCTGGTGGACATTGTGGAAGGAAAGAAATGCAAGATGCTTTGAAGATAAAAGCAACAACATGCAAAAAATCAGAATGAATTGCCTTAGTCTTTTATATTTTTGGTGTAAATAGGATATGGTGGGGGATATAGAACTTTTTGTTGATTTTATAGGGAAATTGTAAAGTGACATAGACTAGTTCCTATGGCTTTCTGTTTTTTATCCTATGGGATGTTAGTGCTCACTCTCATCATTGTTTGGATGATGCGGATTTTGTGAATATAAAGTTACCCTTTTCTCAAATATTGGCCACTCTATCCACCTTCCGGTCATTCAATAATTTCCTAACGGATAAGTTCCATCTCTGTGGAGTCCAACATTAATTCACAGTAGCCTCAGGATTATTGCACAAGATAAACATATCAGGAAAGGATTCCTTTAGAGGAGTCTGTTCATTCCAAGCATCCCTCCAAAATTTTATTCTTCTGTCATCTCCCACTTTTACATACATGTTCACTTCTAACTTGGGCCACAAAGCCCTGATAGTCCTCCATACCTCAACACTATAGGTATTGGAGCTCATATTGCTGCACCAAGGGCCAGACTCACCAAATTCGCATTTAATAACATCCTTCCATAAGGCTTGTCCCTGTCCATTGTATCTCCATAGCCACTTGAACAGTTCCTGATGCCCAAACCCCCCAAATCTCGCTAAGTTGTGCTGTCTCCCATTTAGCCAGATTATAGCCTTTGGTTTCTTTGCATCCTTGGCAGGGGAAGTTCCTTCTTAGTTTGTCTAGTTTATTTAGCACCTTAGGAAATAAGGACATAGCCTAGAGAATCTAAGAATGAGTTGATGAGAGAGTCTTCCTCCCAATGATAGATACGGAGCCTTCCATATTGCTAATTTCTTTTTTGTCTTCTCCACTATACCATCCCATATTTCGACATCCTTGTGCTTGTTGTCTAGAGGCATGCCCAAATAGACTATAGGCATGTTTTCCACTTTGCAACCTAAGATATCTGCTAGATTTTGTATATTGGCCACCTCCTTAATTGGGAACAAATTGCTTTTTTCCCAATTCACTTTCAAGCTTGAGGAGGCTTCAAAGATCAGCAAAATCATTCTGATGGATCTGATTTGTTCCACCTAAGGCTCACAAAATCCTACTTCCACCAATTTGGAAGCCGCCTTTAATCCACCTGTTTTGGAGTGCTATCCTCATCAAACTGTCAAAATCTTCCATAGCCCTTTCAGAGGCTTCACCATTCACAAGGACAGAGAACCTAACCGTACTTATACAAAATTCAATCCATCTCAACCATTTCTTACCAAAACCCATTTGTCTGAGAATATTCAACAAATACTTCCAACTTACATGGTCATATGCCTTTTCAGTGTCTAGCTTGCACATGACACCAAGTTCAACACCTTTCAACCTAGAATCTTCACTCACTGGCAATGAGTGCAACATCAATTATCTGTCTCCCTTTTATGAAAGCCATATGATGTTTGTTGACCAACCTGTCCACAACCTTTTTCCGTCTTTCCGCCAATATCTTTGCCACCACCTTATATATGCCACTGATAAGACTTATTGGTCTGAAGTCCTTCTGCTCAGAGGCACCTGCTTTTATAGGAATGAGTGCCACACTAAGTTGCTCGGACTCGGGTGCAGGTGTCCGATACAGGTGCATATCTAGAGGTGACATCCTTCATGATATTAATTTTAAGATTTGGGGATACGGATCTAGGTATGGATACGGGTACAGGAATTCGGCTAAAAACAATTCAAATATCTAAATATAGAAATATAAAGTCTAAATTATGAGATATTATGTGAAAAACATGAGGAAAATATTGATCAAGAGGAAAAGCTTGGAAGGTGATAAAAGGAAAAGGAGTGACATAAATTTCTATATACAAAATATTCCATTTTCTTCAATTTCACCTTAGCTTTTGTTTGTATTACAAAAATCATTGAATCTGTTCAAAATTTCTCCGTCGATTTTGGTCAAAATACCCAAAATCGGTTGACCAAATTGGGTACGAATCCCATACCCAAACCCACAACCACACCCATGTAGTGTCGACACGGTGTGGCACCGGAAGTGAGGACTCCGAGCAACTTAGGTGCCACATAGGTAGCATTAAAACTTCGTTCAAACCTTTGATTAGCATGAAAATATTTGAAAATGCTCTTGGGGGGCGTTTGGTAGAGTGTGTAAGAATAATGCAGAATATGGTGTATTAGTAATGCTTGCATTAGTTATTCTGAGATTTTTCTTATGCAATGTTTGGTTTGGTGTATTAAAAATAATATGCATTGCATAATTTTTCTTAAAAAATATTTATTTACAAAAATACCCTCCATAAATATGGTGGAAAGGGTGTGGAAAAAGTATTGAGGGACAATTGTGTCTTTCACCATGCTAATGCATGCACTAGAACCTATTGCATTACTAATACATGGAAATCCATGGTATTAGTAATGCATACCTCAATACACAATAAAATGTATTAGTAATGCAAGCATTAGTTATACATGGACTGAAAAAGTGTACCAAACGAGGTACTAGTAATACATAAAGCTAATGCATGCATTACTTTATCTAATACACTCTACCAAATGATCCCTTGATGTCATCTTTTTGTATATCCCAAAAAGAAAGGTAGAGGGTCATGGGGAAGACATCTGGCCGAGGTGCATTTTCCATAATACATATCCTGATGCATTCCAGAATCTCTACCTCTTCAAATTGTCTCTCTCTAGTTGTGACCCTGATGCACTCAATTGTCCTAGCCCACATACTATCTGCGTCCCCATTCCTCCCCCAAGCCCCAAAGCCGCCAACTGCAACCCAATCCTCCTGGGCTCTGGCCGTAGTTAAGCCTCCCCATCTAATCCTAGGTTGGTCACATGCAACCCTCTTCTTCTTCTTCTTCTTGATAGCTAGATCCATAAACACGAGCTTATGTTTGGTTGTAAGATCCTCACTCGGAATAACCTTACAGTTCTTGCACAAAACTCTATCGCACTTCCCAAGGAGCATGTAATCTATCTGAGTCTTTTTTTCCCCTTGCAACGCTTGACCACCGCCGACTCCGGCGTTCCTCCGGTGACCAGGTAAGAGCCCCTCCCCTCTCTCTCTTTCTCTTTTTCCTTCACCTCGACTATCCTCCCCCGATCTCGCTCCTCTACACTCCCTTCTTCTCTTTTCCTCTTGCAGTGCACCATCGGGACACCACCAGCGGTCACCCAGTAGTTGCATACACTGACGTCGACCACACTCAGGCAACCAGACTTACACCAAAGACCGACGACCACTTTGAATGCCAGTATTTACTTCGCATTGAACCGAAATCCAGCTAATCCCCGGTGATTTCTACTCCTTTAACCCTCTCTTCTCCTTTGCATTTGACTTCTTGCACTGGTTTTGCTTGGATACATTACCGTATTTCAATTTCGTTTTCTGTTGATTGTATTGAATTGAAAAATTGATTCGCACAGTTTGCGTGTCTTCGGTATTTTGTTTTCTTGCATTTTTCTCTTTTTTGCCTTTAGTGTTGTTGATCACTTTGCTTAGCAAGGTTAGTGGTTTCTCTTATTTTTGATTTCTTTTAATTGGGTTTCTTCCCGTTTGTGTATTTTAGAAGCATTTTTTGATAAGTTGCTTCATTGTTCTTACTTTGTATATGTTGCATTGTTTCTTTCTTGTTAGTTGCATTATTTGCACTTTAATTAGAGATTCTTGATAGGCTTGGATTATTTTAGAGCCAATTTTGGATCACTCTTGACTATTATACATGTGATTTTCATCCTGCGTTAGTGGCCTCGGGGTTTGATGGTAGTTTAAGGTCATGTCCTCGGTTGGGGGCGGGTGTGGGGCTCAGGGGTGGTAAGGGTTCCAATGGAGCTTCTAGGATGAGAGTTGGGTCTTGGAACATAGGCACATCGACTGGAAAGCCGATAGAGTTAGTGAAGATTCTTAAGAAGAGGAAGATCAATGTAGCCTGTGTCCAGGAAACCAAATGGGTAGGAATCAAGGCTAGGGATGTCGACGGGCTTAAGTTGTGGTACTCAAGAAGTTTGAGGAGTAAGAATGGAGTGGGCATTCTAATAGACATGGAAATCTGGGAGCGAGTGATAGAGGTTAGGAGGGTGAATGAATAGGAATGACCATTAAGCTAGCTTTGGGAGGGTTTACTTTTAACATAATTAGTGCTTATGTGCCGCAGGCGGGTTTGGATGAGGAGGTCAAATGACGCTTCTGGGAGGAGTTGGACTAGGTTGTAAGGGGTATCCCGGGTGCCGAAAAGCCTTTTTTAGGAGGAGATTTTAATGATCATATACGGACTACTTCAAGAGGATATGATGATGAACATGTCGGTTTCGTCTTTGGGGACAGAAATGAAGGAGGGGTTTCACTGTTAGACATCGCGAAAGCTTTTGAGTTTGTCATAGCGAACTCGTGCTTCCAGAAGAGGGAGGAGCACTTGGTGACCTGACTTTCTTCACACAGTACATAAAGTAAGGCTGCTTTTGGTTATCCTAGCTTTAACTTTATTCTAGGTGTTCATACTATAAAATGCCCTTGCTTTTTTTTTTTTAAAACCCAAATAGAACTGCTAAGCAATGCCTAGGGCTGTCATCTCATGAACTATTACCTGCCAATCTGTGAAGAAATATTGGACCAGTGGGCTGTTAGTTTGATCTGAACTGATGTCGCTTCCAGTAAACAATCTCCTTTTCGTGTCCACTACTGTTTGCATTGACATATTGGATCAAGGTAACATAATGTGCATGTATATAAAAAAAGTAATCTGATAGGTGATTGGGTCCAAGACTGACGACTGAGACTAGCTAAATACCACATATAGGTCCCGTGGACTATGTAGCAGAAACTGGTAGCATATACTCCCTTGAAGCTTAACACCTAAGACAAGAAACTCTATTTTACATACCAGGTTATATTGGGTGGCCTTCTTGGGCAATTTCTGTACTCCAAGGGAAAAAAAGAAAAAGAAAAAAAAGCAAAAATATAAGAAATTTATGGAACTAGATGTAACTCGCGATATTCCCAATTGCTGAAAACTGTGAAACGGAAAACTGGACTTCTCTAAAACTATCGATAACACCCTACATGCAACTAAAATAGCGATGATATTTTACATTGTTGAAAAATCCCACGCTACAACTCTAAGAAACCATATGGTGACATAGCGTCCTGATCATGTTTGTGCATATTGTTCCACTAAGATACCTGCCCCCTTATGTTTTCTATAAATGCTATCAAGCCACTGATCAAGTCAATGAGCTTCCTCCTAGAGCCATATTTCTTAATTTAATTAAATCGCCATATTTAAAAATATCTTGACTTTGAACAAATGTCGCCATATAGCTCCTGCTACGATCATTGACCTCTATTCTTACTAAAAAATAAGATTCAACAAATCCATCAAAGAGGTGATACAGAGTAAATGTTGCTGAAAGAAATGTGTAAGCTGGATGAGCTGTGAATGAGAATCTCTAGGCTTGATACTTTATTTGCAAAGCATTTGTCTTTATGGGGCGTAGAGTCTTAAAAGTTCTGTTTGGCACCTTACTTAAGCGGTCTGAACATGCACGCTTGTTCACTTTTAGCCAATATGCTAATTTCAGTTGATATCTTCTCAACATTGAGAGGAATGATCGTGGTTTTGCTTTTAGTTTAGTTCGATGAATGTCAGCTTATAATATTTCTACCCGAATCATGCTGTTGCAGGAGAATTCCTCCAACATTGGCAAATTTATCAAAATTGGATGTGCTGATCAAGGATGGATGTGGCACTGCTACCGCACAAGTCAAATTTCTAAATTCGGTAATTTTTCTTTGTCAGGATATTTGATATGTAAAGCCCGTGCTCTAGTATTCAGAAAGTAATCTTCCTCTGCTAGTTAGAGAGTTGGAAATAAAAGAATACTATTGTTTATGTTATCTACAAACAAAGGAGTCATTTGGTTCACAAACTAGTTATGCAGGGCAATAACATAGGGATTATTATGCGGTGAATCATAGTGTAGTGATTTTCACACGGTGAGTAATGATCTATTGACTGTTATACAATGAATAATAATATAAGGATCGACTGACTAGGCATGATGAAGGTGTTGGAAGGTTTGGCCAATAACAATAGGGAAATTCGAGAAACACAGGTAGGCATAAGGGGAGCATTAGAACAGATTTTGGAGAGGCTAACTGTATTGGAGAGGAGACCAGCACCTGCTCCAGATCTGAACCGGCAACAAGGAGATGGCATTTTACCCATTCATGGGCAGGATGTGAGGAATTTGAGGCATCAAGAGCAGCAAGGGGTTCTCATTCATCCTCCTAAGTGGGTATTACCCAGTTTTGAGGTTCATGAACCTAAGGTTTGGCTGAGGAAATGCGAAAGGTATTTTAACTTGCATAGAACTGCTGACAACTTAAAGGTGGATGCAGCATCACTTTACCTTAATGGAGTGGCTGAGACATGGTATAATTCTATAGTGTTGAGCAGAGGGGTGTTAACTTGGGTAGAGTTCAAGGAGGAATTATGTATCAGTTTTGGGGAAATCTTAATGGAAGATATTGTGGAAGAATTCAACAAGTTGGACCAGGAAGGATCTGTAGATGAATATTTGGGGAAGTTTGAGGATCTAAAAGCTCAGATGATAATAAGAAATCCTGCACTGAATGAGGCATATTTTCTGTCCAGTTTGATTGGTGTGCTCAAGGAAGAAATCAAGTATGCTGTTAAGATGTTTAAGCCTGCTACCCTCAGTTTTGCCATTGAACAAGCCAGGATGCAAGAGAAAGCTATAGCAGCAGCACTCAGGAAGGACAAAACTGATCGTAAGCCTCTCAAGGCCACTGTGAGTAGTTTTACCCCCAAACCCTCTGCCATGACTACCACTAGACCAACCACTTACAGGCTGGTCCTGAAGTCTATGAGCATAGGAAGAACAAACCATCTTTGTTTCAGATGTAGAGACAAGTGTGTTCCTGGCCACAGATGCAAGAGTAGGCAATTGAATTGTATCATTGGAAAGAGTGAGGAGGAGCAAGTAGCGAGGGTGGTACCATCTGAAGGAGAAGAAATAGTTGAGGATCAACCATTAACTGATTTGATCAATGAAGGAGAATTTCCACAGGAGATGCAGGAAGCTATATGTTTGCTGACAGAATGATTGACACTCACATCTCTCTCATTTCCAGTGATTTTGCTACAGTTTACTAGCGCATTCCTAGACTAAGACTACGGCATTGAAGAAGCAAGCTCACTCTCATTCCAGGAATCAGAGGAAGGCATTTTGTCCGGTAATGAAGTTAGAAGTTTCCGAGTGCATTTGTTGGCAATGACAATGGGGTGAATTATTTCAGTTAGAGGAATAGCTAAGAGTAGGAACCTAACTGTGCTGGTGGATTCAGGGAGCACACATAGCTTCATTGATACATAAGCTGTGGTGGAGACTGGTTATGTGGCCACTTAGGGGTCGTTTGGTTGGGAACAAGTTATCCCAGGATTAGTTATCTCGGGATTAACTATCCTGGGATAATTTATCCCACCATATATATGGGATAACTTATCCCATCACTATGGTATAAATGGTGGGATAAGTTATCCCAAACTTGGCAACCAAACAAGATATCAAAAAATTATCCCTAGACAATTTTTTATCCCATGACTATTTATCTTTATCCCTCACACCAAACGACCTCTTATAGTTCTCCTATGAGGGTCACTGTTGCTGATGGTAACTATGTACTGTGTACTTCCATTTGCACTTGTTTTAGCTGGAAAATGGAAGGTAAACCACTCAAGGAAGATCTAGGAATTATCAAGTTGGGAGGTTGTGATATAGTTTTGGGAAATGACTGGATGAAAAAATACAACTCACCAAGTTTGACCATGAGAAGAGGAGTGTTACAATTTGCAAGAAGGCCAATAGGGTGGTACTGCATGCCATTCCTGAAGAGGTAGTTGATAGCATCCACGGTGGCATACCTCCATTAAAGTTGATGGGTTTTAGTGAGAGATCAAGAAGATGTTTATAGTAAAAGAAAGATCCGAGAATGAGCCCAAGAATTACGATAACAAGTGGGCTTAGTAGTACACATATTCCATAATCCAAGTTCAAGCTAAAGAAGAGGAAAATTTAGGCCTCATTAAACCCAAAAGGAGAGGCCGAAGAAGCTGAATTTCCATTGCCACATGAAGGCCCAAAGGAGAGTCAAAGGAGATGCCACATGGAGACTCAAAGGAGTCCAGGAGAGGCTGATTTGCATGCTCAAAGGTGCTGAAATCTCAAGCCCAAAAGGGCTGAAATTCCTTCCCAACGTGGGGCTGCTTTGGGGTGACTTTGGTGTCAAGTTTTGACACTTTTTCCCTTTATTCTTGTTAGCTAATTTTAGGAAGAATTTTGGTATTATTTTACTTGCTTTCCTAGTTTAAAGTTTCCTAGTTAGATTTTGTTTATTATTTTCATAAAAGTAGATCCTAATCCCATGCTATTTGGGATAGTTTTTCCCTATAAATACGGATGAATTTTATTATTTTCATAAGACAACATTATTATTAATTGAGAGTTTCTCTTCTTTACACCTTTGTGTGGCTACTTGGGATTTATCTTGCAACCTTATAAGAACGATTCTTTAAGAGGTAAGATTAATTCTTTAACTTGATATCTTTGGTTCTTGTTCGTAAATTAAAGAAGGTAATTAGTCTTATACTAATTGTTGTCTTTAATTTCTTCGAAATAGGAGTCTAGATCACTTTTGATCTAAGTTCTTGAATTGACTCTATTAGTATTATAATTAGTCTTAATCCGCTAATTTATGAATACTAAGATCAATTAGGGTTCTTAGCACTAATCTTGAAATTTGGAGATTTTATTCTCAACTTTCACATATCTTTTAATTTCTTGTCTTTAATCCTAGTATTTTCGCTTCCGCATTATTTTCTTGTTTATTCAAGTAACTCGATTCTTATCAAGTGGTATCAGAGCGGTTCTATCAGGGTTCTGTTCTTGATAATCTTGGGAGTTTCAAAAAAAAAAATCCAACAAAAAAAAACCATTTTTTTTTGTGTTTTTTAGTAATAGCTTAAAGGGAATACATAGCCAAAAAAAAAGGCAAAAAAAAAACGAAAATAAAGAAAAATTAAAAAAAAAAGAGGAGAAAATTCAAGATCTTGAAAATTAACTTGCTTTTAGAAACTCCATGTTTATTGTGTTTCTTGGTTTCCAAGATAAAGAATAAAATCAAGAAGAGGGAAAATTGGAGTTTCTTTTTGGTATACAAATTGGTCTTTTTCTTGTCTCATCAAAACCCAATCCGTGTGGGTATTGGTAAATTCTTTTTCTTTCTACATCTTACTTCTAAAGTGTTGTTACTAGTAGGGTTTGTGCATAAATCCATAAGGATCCAACCAAAGGTTGTAATTTGAGTGAAAAAAGACGAGAGAGTGAAATCAATAGAGAGGGAAAAAAAGGCCAAATTGAGAGATATTTATTTCTTTGATATTTTCTTGAGATGTCTCAAACAGGTAAGGAAACTGAAGCTAGAACTCAAAATAACACCAACTTAGCTGAAGTACTCTGTATGAGGACCACACCATTGGAGGATGTGAATGACATTGTAGTTGATTTAAGGAGGAAAAATATTTTTCACACAAGGTGTGGAATAAATGGTAATATTTGCTCTATGAGTATTGATAGCGGGAGTGGTGCTAATGTGGTGAGTTCATACGTGGTGGAGAAGTTGAAACTTACATGCATAAATGATTTTGGTGAGCTTCAGGTGACTCAGCAATGCATGATTTCTTTCTCTATTGGGAGGTATTCCGATGATGTTCTTTGTGATGTAATTCCAATGAAAGATTGTAATATCATGCTTGGGCGTCCATGGCAATTTAATAGGAATGCAATTCATGATAGGAGAAAGAATAAAGTGTCTCTTGAGCTAAACAAAAGAAAATATATACTTGCACCTTTAACTCCATCCCAAGTTTATGAAGATCAGAAACGTGTGAAAGAAGCAATGAAAGTTTTTGAGAGAGAGGAGAATGAGAGGAGCAAGGAAGTGCATGTTGACATCCCAAGAGAGGAAAAAGGAGAGGATGTGTTGTGTGAAGAGAATGGGATGTCAAGTGAGAGAAAAAGTGAGATCTAGAGAAAAGAGAAGAGAGATGATCATGAGAGTAAAAAGGAGAGGGATGATCGTGAGATAGAGAGAGAAAACAAGAGAGTTTGAGTGAGGTTATTTCTTATTCTAACTCTAATATTCCTACTACTTCTTTTAGTTGTTTTGACTCTCTTTTAGGTGCTCATGAGAAAGTTTGCATTGAAAAATCATCATTGGATGAACTTAATCCTAAGGTGGTTGAAACTATATGTCTCATTGAGGAAGTGCATGTTGGTGAGAAGGATGAAGGTAAAGAGAATTATTTTGGGTCTATCGGTAAGACTGATCATGACAAAGAGTTCAATAAGGCAAATGTGAATCTAACACTCATGCAAAAGGAAAAACAAGGTGTCCTTCCTTTGTTACATAAGACCAAGTACGATATGTATGATTGGTTTATTCACATTCTTGGGATTCCTAGAACACTTAAGATCTTTTTGGAGGTGATGAACTACACTCTTAATTCTTACATTGGTGACTTTATTAATTTTGAGGATGATGATATTTTGCTCTATAATAAGTCATTAATTGCAACCTCTTCGTTCAACTATAAGAGTAATTCGTTCCCTTTTGAAATTGAGCATGACATAGTTGATTGTGAATCCCCACTTGTTGAAAAAAAGCATGTTGTTTGTGGGAGGAGGATTACAAATAAGTTGGAGTTTAAGGGTTCTTCTATCCTTTTTGAAAACTCAAGTGCTTATGTGACTTGCGTGTATGGGAAAGAATCTGTGAGAGGTGTAATTGAGGATGCTTGGCTATATCATA
Organism: Jaltomata sinuosa; assembly: GCA_003996215.1. NCBI lineage: Eukaryota > Viridiplantae > Streptophyta > Magnoliopsida > Solanales > Solanaceae > Jaltomata > Jaltomata sinuosa. The sequence goes on along the minus strand of QJPP01001298.1, from coordinate 399,616 downwards.
AAAGTGTTCACAATTCGATGCATATTCTCGGGATCTTAGGTCGTCTGTGTCAAGCCCATTGGAGTACCTTATTGATAGTGTTGAATTGGAGAGGCATGTATCATTGCCTATGAAATCTAAACGAATTTTTTGCTGTGCTTATATACGTAGAAGAATTTTCTACTGGGATGATGATGTCCACATGCTTTATAAGGGTGTATTTATACATGCTAGGATTAATTGGGTTAAGTGGACACATGGTCACTATGTTGTTTTATTCCTACCATTGTTGCTTTCAAGTAATGGATGTTGTTTACTACTGCAAGTCTTCTTAATTTTGCGAGATTCAAATTCGAGGACGAATTGCTTTCAAGAAGAGGGGAATGATAGCATCCACGGTGGCATACCTCCATTAAAGTTGATGGGTTTTAGTGAGAGATCAAGAAGATGTTTATAGTAAAAGAAAGATCTGAGAATGAGCCCAAGAATTACGATAACAAGTGGGCTTAGTAGTACACATATCCATAATCCAAGTTCAAGCTAAAGAAGAGGAAAATTTGGGCCTCATTAAACCCAAAAGGAGAGGCCGAAGAAGTTGAATTTCCATTGCCACATGAAGGCACAAAGGAGAGTCAAATGAGCTGCCACATGGAGACTCAAAGGAGTCAAGGAGAGGCTGATTTGCATGCTCAAAGGTGCTGAAATCTCAAGCCCAAAAGAGCTGAAATTCCTGCCCAACGTGGGGCTGCTTTGGTGTCAAGTTTTGACACTTTTTCCCTTTATTCTTGTTAGCTAATTTTAGGAAGAATTTTGGTATTATTTTACTTGCTTTCCTAGTTTAAAGTTTCCTAGTTAGATTTTATTTATTATTTTCATAAAAGTAGATCCTAATCCCATGCTATTTGGGATAGTTTTTCCCTATAAATAGGGATGGATTTTATTATTTTCATAAGACAACATTATTATTAATTGAGAGTTTCTCTTCTTTACACCTTTGTGTGGCTACTTGGGATTTATCTTGCAACCTTATAAGAACGATTCTTTAAGAGGTAAGATTAATTCTTTAACTTGATATCTTTGGTTCTTGTTCGTAAATTAAAGAAGGTAATTAGTCTTATACTAATTGTTGTTTTTAATTTCTTCGAAATAGGGGTCTAGATCACTTTTGATCTAAGTTCTTGAATTGACTCTATTAGTATTATAATTAGTTTTAATCCGCTAATTTATGAATACTAAGATCAATTAGGGTTCTTAGCACTAATCTTGAAATTTGGGGATTTTATTCTCAAATTTCACATATCTTTTAATTTCTTGTCTTTAATCCTAGTATTTTCGCTTCCGCATTATTTTCTTGTTTATTCAAGTAACCCGATTCTTATCAGTAGTCTTTACATGATCAGTAGTGGTACTATGAGTAAAATCATCAGACCTTGATGGCTCACTTGTTCATGGTCAGCATGGACTCAAGTCTAAATTCTTCTTCCCTCTTCTTTCTCCCCAAGTCTAAATTCTTCTTCCCTCTTCTTCTCTATTTGCTGATCTCGAGCTCAGCTATGGCGACCAGTAGCTTAGTTTCAATTCAGTAATTTTGCACTTCCTTTTTAGTTGCAACCGTTCAGTTAGTTAATATAAACCAGAAAATCGTCCCAAAAAAGTTACTCCCTCCGTTTCAATTTGTTTGGCCTATTTTGACTTGGCACGGAGTTTAAAAAAGTAAAGAAGACTTTTGAATCTTGTGGTTAAAAATTAAAGATATGTCAAATGTACCAAAAGGCCCTTTAATCTTGTGGTCTTAAACATGCCATGTGGAAAATTGAAATTGAAAAGTTGCTAAAAAGGGAAAGAGGCATTTTTTTCGAAACGTACTAAAAAGGAAAGTAGGCCAAACAAATTGAAACAGAGGGAGTATTTTTTTTTTCTTAAGTTCTGATCTTAACACAGTACCAAATTTCTTTCTTTCTCCTTCCTTTGATGTCTCACTTTTCGTTGATAATTTGTACACCATAAAGACACATTGAAAGCAAGTAACATTTTGATCATGTTACCTAGAAAGAACAGGTGGGATGAGATACCAAGTGCAAGATGCATAGATGTCAACTTTGACATTATTACAGTACCAACTTACTGAAACATAAAAAAACAGCTTAATAACAGCAACTTAGTAATTGAGGCTATTAACTGACTAACAAGGTGGTGATAGTTTTTCATTTGCATATCACTTTTTTTTCAAAACCTTATTTTGTATGGCTATGTCTGTTTGGTATCTTGAATATCCTTTTGCAACAGAAAGTAAAGCTAAGGGGAATAAAAGTGATAGGGAATGATATCAGAAAAGCTTGGCTTTATGGGGACTACCATTCTTTTAAGGTCTATGAGCTTAAGCTGCTCGAAGCTCTAGACAACAGCATCTGGTCTGCTCTTCCAGTCGGCATCTAAGTGGCCGCTTAGAGTAGCTCATGCTGGGACCCAAAATTTCTTCCCTTTTTGTCTGCCTGCATCAAAGCAAAGGTTACATGCTTAGCTTAAACCAACTAGGAATTAGGTTCACAAACAACATACATGCTCGTTCAGTCTCAAAGTTTACAGAAGCCTCTGAGTTATTCAATTTTAGGTCAACTGTTCTCAGACTTCATCTAAATTAAGAATTTCATGAAGTAATTTTGTGTAGCTAAAAATTTCCATAGCCAGTGAAGTATCAGGATAGCTGCAATAGCAATATTGTAATTCAAAACACAACAACAACAACATACCAGTGAAATCCCACAAAGTGGGTTCCGGGGAGGGTAGAATGTATGCAGACCTTACCTCTACCTCGTGGGGGTAGAGAGGTTGTTTTCAAAAGACCCTAGGCTCAAGTGAAGCAAAACAAAGTAGTAATTAAAAGGAAAAACGGCAGTGAAGAAAAATGGCAACTAATCGAAAAGGAGTGCAGAGCATACATGCAAGGAACAATAACATTAACAAAATAGTGCAATCACCTAATCATAATAAACAACACATGGTAACATATAACAAAAGCAAGAAACTACATGAATAAGACTGTTACTACGACAGACACGGTGTCCCAGACTACCACCAAACCTAATCCCGTCAAAAAACAAGGCCTCACTCAACTACCTACTAACCTTCTACCCTAATCTGTGACCTCCATACGCTCCTATCTAAGGTCATGTCCTGCTAAGCTGAAGCTGCACCATGTCTTGTCTAATCACTTCTCCCCAATATTTCTTCGGCCTACCTCTACCTCGTACCCACTATATCCAACCTCTCACACCTCCTCACCAGGACATCTACACATCTCCTCTTCATATGCCCAAACCATCTCAGTCTCCCTTCAATATCTTGTCCACCACGGAGGCCACTCCCATCTTGTCCCGGATATCCTCATTCGTAATCATATCGCTCCTAGTATGCCCACACTTAAATTAGAATGTTATTTTAGTTACAAGCTCAAATTCTAGACTTGCATACAGTTGTCAAAAGAAAAGAAAAGAAATTCAACATCAATAGTACCATATATTAATTTAAAATAAGGAGGAGAAGATGAACAAAATGCTAGGTCTTAATAAGCTCTAAATGAAAAGTATTTGCTCTTATGATGGTGGTAACAAGGCTAGCTTGTGCCACCTCGTCTATTTCACCAGGTACCTACTTCCTCCAACCAGCAGGTATCTGGTAATTCCTGCCCACCCTTAGACAACCTCGCTGTGATTTGAAAACTCTCAATGAGAAGTGTTTTAATAAGGTAGGGTCAACATTACTTAATATTCTTATTTTTAATGGAGCAGAAGTGAATTACGGCTGATCATGTGTTGATTCTTGATTTACACTCAGTTTGAAACTTGGAGGCTCATGCTCAGTTGCCTCGTAATCACTTAGGCCTTTGCCCTTGATTCTTTCAGGCTGGCAATTAGTTCTAGGCTGGTCAATATCAGTTGAGTCGTATTCTTGATATTGAGTCTTACACAAGGACTCAAGGTGTTGCTTCTTTCAATTTACCGGTTGAGATCATTGTGAAATGTTAATGAATTTATTAGTATATCTGATCATACGTATCTGAGGAAGTGAAAATACTTCTTGTGAAATGCAGATTGAGAATAAATTTATCATCTCCACCAAGTATAGTGTTGAAGGGCCTCTTCGTATGAAAGAAGAGTATGTTGAAGGGGCATTTGAATCTCCAAAGGTCAATGAGGAAGTTGTACCTGAACAACTAAGAGGTGCTTTTGGCCAGGCATTTAATACTGTGCAACAACTTCCTGTCCCCATTAGAGATGCTGTGTCCAGTGGCATGAAAGTTCCTCTTGGTGAGATTTCAGTATTTTTGTAGGATTTGATCTTTGTTATCAACTAAAACATACTTCTTACTCGATGCAAATTTATTTTATTTTTCTAGGGGAGCTAAATCTATGGTGTACAGATATTAGTAAATGGGCTAATGCAGTTTGACGTGCTTACATTACATGAAGTGTGATCACACCAAAGGACATCCTTTAGTGACTTACCTTTTTCTAGTATGATAACTTAGTAGCACTTTGTTGGTTTCTTAAAAGATGGTGCAACAAAAAGAGTTGAAAGTATTGATTGAAAGTTGTCTCTCAATAATTTTATTAAGCACAAGAGGGCTTTAAATAGCCAACTTAAACACAAAATCTGCATAATTTAAAACTCAAAAATCCTAAAATATTTCAACCACCTAAATTATCTAACAAAAATTCAAATTTAAATAAATTAGACTCCTCCTTTAACTAAACTGTTTATTATTCAAATTAGCAGTAACAGAAGTAATTTTCAACACACTCATACACGAAATGGAGATGCGGCTGACGTGGCCAAGGGACCATATTCATCACAGTCAGCTGATGAATCAGCTGCTGCATAGGCCAATTCGAGTGGCAGTTATTTGGCGGGAAAAGTGGTTATTTCATTTTCAGCTCAATTTGCATTTCAAACATTTTAATTGTTTTGCGTGAAGATATGGATCGCAGGCAAAATGAGCTACTGCATGTTCTTAAAACATCATTAGAGGGAGTTCACCTTAATCAGCATGCTACTAGCCATGTTCCTTCTTCTTCTGGCAAGGATCAAATCCATCAGTCTTGTACAGGAATTGTAGGTCCAAATCCCTTCCATGCTCAATCTAATCGTGGATACAATTTGAGGTTTCCTTGTTTAATGGTACTGATCTAAAGACATGGTTATATCTTATTGAGCAATAGTTTTATGTCGATGAAGCTCCTCTCACACAGAGAGTGAACTTAGTTGCTATGAACATAGAAGATGAAGCACTGGTGTGGCATCAGTCTTACCTGAAACATAGGGAGAATCCTGTACTACCTTGGGATGAATACTAAGCTGCCTTAACAGAAACCTTTGGAGATGATTTCTCTAATCCCATGTTGAAGCTGAAACAACTAAAACAGACTGGTACTGTTAGAGAATTTCAATTTGCTTTTAACAGTTAGTTGTCTCAGTGCAATCTCTCTACTGATCAAGCTATATCCTGTTTCCTAGGATGGTTGAAGGAGGAATTGGTTAATCCTATTATGATGCATGACCCTCAGACATTGCCAAGACCTATAGATTGGCTAGGTTGGCTGAAGCAACCATAGCAGCTAATAATAGGTCTATGAAACATGGGCTTCCCTCTGGTTCAGTAGTTGCACACAGGAAAACCAATTTTGATGCAAATCCCACTAGGTGTCATGCTTATACTCCTTATCCTCCAGCTAGATTGGCTTTACCTTCTGCTCCTAATCAATTTGATAATAGGGCCAGAAGGACAATTTCACCAGCTGAGATGCAAGCCAAAAAGGCTCAGGGATTTTGTTATTTCTGTGATGAAAAATACACACAGAGTCATAAGTGTTTCCTTCCTAAATAGTTGTTTGTGCTGGAGTTAGAAGAGACAGATATTGAAAATCTGGAGGAGTTGACTACTCCTGTTGCAGATCAGTCTACTAAGCCTGTAAGATTGGCCAGGAGCTACTGCAGAAAGTCCTGTGATTTCCCTTTGTGCCTTGAGTACCACAGAAAGCGCCCAAACCATCCTTGTGATTGGGTACACCAGGAAGAAACCATTGCATAAACCCTTGCTACGTATGCTTCTGATTTGATAGTTTTCCTGTGGGAAAATATGATATTGTGTTGGGTGCATTATAGATGAAGACATAGGGGCCAATGACTATGGATTTCAATGAATTGACCATGTCCTTTAACAATCCAGGGCAATTTCATTTACTTAAGGGGGTCCCCGAAGGGTGTAAGTTGTCCAGTTCTAAAGCTGTGAATAAACTTTATGAAGGAGAATATCAGCTGTTTATGTTGCAGGTATTGAATGCTACTCGAGAAGGACACTTACAGGACCACTTATGTGCATTATAGATGACCAAGGATGAGGTCTTGGCAGAGCCTCTATGTGATCTGCTTATTCAGTATCAGGAGCTGTTAGCTGAGCCAACTACACCATCCCCTTCTAGAGGTCCATTTGATCATAGCATTCCCTTGCAGCCTGGATCTAAGGCTGTTACCACAAGGCCTTACAGATATCCTTCTATGAAGAAGGACATCATTGAGAAGCTTATCCAGGATGTGTTGCAGCAAGGTGTAATTCAATACAGTAACAATCCATTTGCTTCCCCTGTAGTTTTGGTGGGAAAAAAAGGATGGAACCTGGAGATTGTGTAGATTACAGGGAACTCAATCAGAGGACTGTGAAGGATAAGTTTCCCCATACCTATCATTGATGACTTGTTGGATGAACTAGCAGGGACAGTCATGCTCTCTAAAATTGATCTTTAGGTTTGGTTATCACCAGATCAGAATGGTAGCTTATGATATTCACAAAACAGCTTTTAAAACTCATATGGGCCACTATAAGTATTTGGTGATGCCTTTTGGTCTAACCAATGCACCATCAACCTTCCAAGGCCTCACGAATCACTTATTCCAGTCTTTTTTAAGGAAGTTTGTTTTGGTTTTCTTTGACGATATTTTGGTATACAACATGAGCTTGCAGGACCATGTCTACCAGTTACAACAGGTGTTTGAAGTCATGAGACATAACAAGTTGTTAGCAAAGAAGTCTAAGTGTGTTTTTGGGGTTGTAAGGTGGAATATCTTGGTCATTTCATCTCTGCAGATGGTGTTTCTACTGACCCAAGAAAGATTAGTGCCGCTAGACAATGGCCAATTCCTACTACTCTCAAACAGTTGACAGGATTCCTGGGTTAGCTGGATACTATAGGAAATTCATACAGGAATATGGACACATTAGCAGGCCACCAACTGACCTATTGAAGAAGGATAATTTTCACTGGACAGTTGGTGCTACTCAGGCCTTCTATGCCTTGAAGGCTGCCTGGGTCTCTGGCACTCTCTGCTCCTGTATTAGCCTGACCAAATTATTCACCTCCTTTTGTTGTTGAAACAAATGCTAGTGTTACTGGTATTGGAGCAGTATTGATGCAAAATGACCATCCTATAGCCTTCATTAGTAAGGGACTAGCTCCTAGACACATGGCCCTGTCTGTTTATGAAAAGGAACTACTAGCCTTGGTTTTTGCTGTATCTAAGTGGTCTTACTATTTGTTGGGACAACATTTTGTTGTCAAAACTTACCAAAAGGCCCTTAAGTACTTGCTGGAGCAAAAACTACACACTGATGGCCAGATCAAGTGGTTGGCCAAATTACTTCCTTTTAATTTTGAAATGTAGTACAAGAAGGGCAAGGACAATGTGGCTGTTGATTCCTTATCTACACTACCTGCTGCTGAATTAATGGCTCTTATGGTTTCTTCAGTCCAGTCTGACTTGTGGACTGAGATTCAACAGAGTTGGTGTACTGATCCTGAGTTACAGGCTCTCATTACTTCTCTTCAGGTTACGCCCTAGAAACAATTTACTTGGCTTAACAACCAATTGAGGAGAAAGGGTAAATTGGTAGTTGGCAAGGATATTGATCTCAATCATCTCTCTGTGGCACTCCACTCCTTACACTCCAGAAACAATTTACTTGTCTTAACAACCAATTGAAGAGAAAGGGTTAAATTGGTAGTAGGCAAGGATATCGATCTCAGGCTCAAGATCATCTCTCTGTGGCACTCCACTCCTGCTTGAGGGCATTCTGGCATAGACTCTACTACCAGGAAGTTGATGGCTTATTTCTATTGGAAGGGCATAGACTCTACTAACAGTTTGTGTATAACTGTTCTACTTGTCAAAGAAACAAGTATGATACTGCAGCATCTCCTGGTTTGGTACAACCCCTCCATATTCCTCACCTACCTTGGACAGATATCACCATGGATTTTATTGAGGGACTTCCACAAACCCATGTTAAGACTGTCATTTGGGTCATTGTTGATAGACTCACTAAGTATGGCCACTTCATTGCTCTTTCTCACCCTTATTCTGCTCAAACTCTAGTTCCTATATTCCTGGACTCTGTCTTTAAACTTCATGGTTTTCCTGCTTCTATCACTAGTGATAGAGCTCCAATTTTCATTAGCTCCTTTTGGCAATCTTCCCTTTCTGCTCAGGGGGTCACCATCCAAACTTTCACAGCCTATCATCCACAAACAAATGGCCAATCTCAAGTCCTCAATAGGTGTCTTGAAACCTACCTTAGGTGTTTTTGTACAGACTCCCCTATGACTGGCTCTCTTTCCTTCCAGTTGCTGAATGGTGATACAACTCCAGTCCTCATTCTTCCATCCAATTGCTGAATGGTGGTGGTCTCTTTGAGCTTTTTCATGGTTACCCTCCTCCCCTCCACCTTCCTTACATTCCACATGACTCTGACATCTCTTAATTAGACGACATTCTCCTTCTTAGGGAATTTAAACTTCAGTTGTCTAAGCATCACCTTGCAAGAGCTCAGCAAAGAATGCAATCCCAAGCCAATGCCCATAGGATTGATAGACACAGTTCCAAGTTGGAGACTGGTTTTTTGTCAAACTCCAGCCTTATAGACATTCTTCTCTGGCTTGGCTTCCTTATCACAAGCTTACTTCTAGGTACTTTGATCCCTATCCCATTGTTGCTAAGGTAGGTGCTGTTGCCTACACCTCACTCTTGCCTCCCGAGGTCCTCATTCACACACCTTCCATATCTCTCAGCTCAAATTCTGTTATGATGTTCCCTCTGAAATTGTCCACCCTCCTGTTATCCACCTTTCCAGTTCCTTGTGTCCCTTCCCTGAGTCGTTTTTGGCCAGAAGGATGGTTAAAAGAGGTAACAAAGCTGTGGCCCGATGTTTGATCAAAGGTCTGACTTAGATGCTTCCTATGCTACTAGAGTTTGCTACTGCATTAAGGACCAGGTTCCCTTCATTCTTCCTTGAGGACAAGGATGTTCTTCAGCAAGGGGGTATTGATACACAAAATGGAGATGCGACTGACATGGTTAGGGGACCACATCCATCACACTCAGCTGATGAATCAGCTGCTGCATAGGCCAATTCAATGGCAGTTATTTGGCGGGAAAAGTGGCTATTTCATTTTCAGCTCAATTTGCATTTCAAACATTTGAATTGTTTTTACTTTCAATCCATTAGTATAAGTAGTGAATTGTAAATGAAGTCACTCACTTCGAATGATAATTGTTCAAATAGGAATAGGAATATGATTGTATATAGTATCCTAATTGGAGAAGGATTGTCATGTAGTGTCTATAAATAGCAGTGTGTAATAATGTAGATGCACAATTCAAATAATTTCTCCTATATTTCTCACATGGTATCAGAGCAATTGTGAGAAAAGTATCGTTGTGCATCATTCCAGCGAAATCAGCGGTCAATCTGTGAATTCCAGTGACTACTTGCAGCTATCTTTGTTTCCGTTGGCGTTGTGCAAAATCCAACACCACCACAAGGTCCAGTAGGTCCCGGCGACCAAACCCCAACCAGATCCGCCGTGAACCGGCGTCCCATGCGCCGCCACGCGTTGCACAGAAGGTCACCACCTCTGGCGAGATCTGCCCACGCGCCGGTGCGTGAGCTCTCTTCCGTTCAGTTTGCGGCGATTTTCTCCCTCATCATACTCTTTTAAGTTAGAATTGGAATATGAATATGATTGTATATAGTATCCTACTTGGAGAAGGATTGTCATGTAGTGTCTATAAATAGGACTCGGTGTAATAGTGTAGATACACAATTCAATAATATTTTCTCCTATATTTCTCACAATAATCTACTGGTTTCTCTGATTCTATCTCTCTTCTTCTTCTTCCTAATTCTCTTCTAAGTTCTCTTCATTTCTGCCGATATCTCAATTTGGTGGTATTACACACTTTAAATGTCTGTCAATTCTGTTTGAAACCTTTTTGATGTGCTGGCTATTTGAAGCCTCTCAATCATGCCAATTCTTCAAATGTTCAAATCTAGGATTGGTAAAAGCAATTCAAAGTGAATTTTCTGCCTGATCTGTCCTTCAAGCAAGATTTGTTTCAGGTTATTTTGATCTTATTCAACTTATATTCTCACTTGTATCAGCCTCTGCCTCTCGAGAACTCGTTTGTACTTCAGCACATTGATGTTTCTTGAACTGCCATATTTCGTCTATTTTGGTTACTTGTGTTTCTTAAAGTCTTCTTGCTTTTACTTCCTAGGGCATATCCTAATGTCTTAAAAAAAAAAAAAAAAACTAAAGTAGATAAGAAAGATAGCAGATTGAAGAAAATAACCTTTGTAGATTTATGATATTTCTACTGTTTAGGCATTTATTTATGTTGCTTCTCACTCTAAGCTGTTACGATATCAGGTGGAACCTTCCAGAGACTTATTCTGATTTCTTACCTTGACGACGAGATCCTGGTGAGTCCTCTCACTATATTCTTTTCTTTCTAAGAGGCACAATTACTTGAATTTTCCGGACACCGTTAGTATAAAACACCACAATATCTTCACACGAGTGCTGGAATACAACCATCAGTAATTGTTTTAAGTAACCTTCTAGCTTTCACTAGATTGATATTGAGATACTTTTATAACATAGATTGTTCAAACTTCATATATCTAGACTATTATAACATCGAGGAAAATGGTTATTGATTCTAGAATCTGCAGTAGTTGTAAATTATTCAGAGAGATCTGATTGTCGTGCCTTCAAATGCTTGCATATAAACTATGAATCAAGCATTGCTGCTATTACAAGCCAGAAGTTAGTTCGATGAATTGAACCTCAATTTTTTTTATCATACTCTAATAATCTGCTGGTTGGGTGCAGATCGTAAGGAATACTGCAGGAGAACCTGAGGTTCTAACAAGGTTGGAGGCAGCACCTGACCCGGAAAAGATAACCGAATACGAGAGTTAAGTGACTGTAGGCACATTTTGCATGAAAAAACCAACTTTGTTTTTTTCCATTCACATTTCTATGTAACATATATAATACATTGGCAATACCTTGCATATAAAAAATTTCACACTGTTAACACCCCACATCGATGAGCAACGAACATGAGCTCACTCCATAGTGGAAAGAATTGGTAAACATGCCATGGTTTTGTGAATGAGTCTTCTTGGCGCAAAAGAAGTGGTTGTTAGAGTTGGTATTAAACATCTCCTTCTTCCGATTGTATGTTTTTTTTTTGACATGTTTGGTTCACACATGTTACTACAATTTGACAACAATATATATATATATATATATATATATATATATATATATATTAAACATCTCCATCTTCCGATTGTATGTTTTTTTTTTTGACATGTTTGGTTCACACATGTTACTACAATTTGACAAGAATATATATATAAATTCTCATAGCGATGGTGCGCCACGATTCAGTAAGTTGTCAATTTGTGAAGTATCTTAGCAGATAAAATTTTCAGACAAACAAGAAATCTTGGAAATTGCTGACTTAGTGTGAAATGTGAATCAACTTGACTTGGGTTTCACAGCAAAAACTTTTTTTGCATTCTCTTTTTGCTTTTTTAAGTCTGGTGTTATTATATTTAACCAGTAAACTTGCCCGTGCAAAGACCTAAAATCATTAACAAAGATATAAAAGATTAGCAAGCAAATAACAAATTTAGATACCATCCCTCTAGCCGATCAAAGAATAAAACATTAACCATACCATATTGTAGTTAGGGATGGCAACGGGCGGGTGCGGGGCGGGGTGTGTTTAAGGCTTATGCGGGGCGGGGCGGATTCAAATAATATTTTTCAAAATTAATGCGGGGCGGGGCAGATTGCGGGTCTATGCGGGTTTAAACAAAAAATACTAAATAAATAAATTCTTAACACTAAACTTCCTTAGGCGTACAAAGACATTAAAACTTAGATTCAAATTATTTTTATGTGTGGTTAGTTCTTAAAAACGTAATTCTCTATATCAAGTCTTATATGATACATAACATGAATGATAGCGGTTCTTATTTACGGTAATTCTTTTTAGGGAAAAAGTTGATGTCCAGGTGAAGTGAAGGGGTTGTGCAGGAGGTAAAGAGAAACTCTACAAAAAAGAAATATTCTTACTACTAGTTGTCCAGACTAATTAACTAGTTGTATAGTTTTTGTTTCCTGCAATAATAATGGATCTACAGAACAGGGTAGACTGCAGCTAGGGTGTTCACGGTTTGGATAAAAATCGATCAAAACCGAAAAATCGAACTAAATAGATTAAATAAATCAATTTTTATTTGGTTTGATTTGGTTTGGTTTTACATTTTTAAAAACAGATAACATTTGATTTGATTTTGATTTTGGTAAAAAAAGAACCGAAGAAATAACCGAACCGAACCGATAAATTATATACATATTTTTTATAATTATATATACATGATTTATTATTTTCTATTAATAATTTTTATTATCTTATATATGTTTTCATCAAAATTTATTTATAATTTAAATATCTTGTATTAGAGTATGCCATTTTATTGTTTTATGTGGTAATCTCACAATATATTTTTTTTCTTTTTGAAAGAATTATTGTCTTTTTTTTTGTTTAAATGAATCGTTTCTTTTATTTTCGTGTATAGTTAATAACCGAATAACCGAATCAAATCAAACTGAAATCGATAACAACCAAACTGATAAATATATATTATATTTGGTTTGATTTGCTTTTAAGAATTTAAAAACTGATTATATTGATTTAGTTTTGATTTTGACCAATAACCGATCCAAACCCACCCGTGAACACCCCTAACTACAACTACTATTAATTGTGGTATCATGTAAAAACTTTTTGTTTGAGTTCAGGATTAAAATTAGGAAAATGCACTCTCTTTTACTAGTAAAAGTTCAGTTGATACATTTTTTTTTATTTAAAAAAAGTAAATTATGCAGGGCGGGTTTTGTTAAGTGGTGAATTTACCAGTTATTTACATCTCTTTTCTTATGCTTTTGCATCCTCTAATGACGATATGAGATCACTTATGTCGTGTTTTGGTTGTATTTTAGGTGAATCTTATTCATGCGGATATTGCGGAGCAATTGGGACAAAAGAAGCAAAAATCAAAATAAAAAGGAGAAGAGCAGCACTGAAGCTGCGAGGTCTACTGCTCCTGCGTCCTCTTGGGACGCAACAGTGGTCCCGCAGCCGCGATGAAGGCGCCACACCTGCGGCTTGTGTCTACTTGGCTGAGAGCGCCAAAACGCTCAAAATTCTGCCACGGCGGTACCGTACTCGCGCTAGTCTGTCGCCATAACGGCCACGCACCTGCGGTGAAAGTTTCGCAGGTGCGGCTGACGAGTCCAGTCAAACTCAAGTGGGTTATTTCACACTTTTGGAAACCCCAATCCACATAAAATATCTTTCAGACGTTTTGGAGAGATAATTTTGGATCTTGCTACTGTTCATCAATCAATTTATCCTTAACCTTAGAGTGAATAACTTTTGGCTAGCTTTGAGAGCAAGTTCATCATCCAACACCATTGGAGTGAAGATTGGAAGCTTTTATTGTGAAATTTTTAGTTCCTTTCTTAAATTCTTACTTTGTATTGCTATATTCATAGGTGTATTGGTTGATTTGAGATATGGATATTGTGTTAGAGATAAACAATATTTGAGTTTGATTTCCTATCTTGTGTTTTTACAATTTATTAAATACTTTCTAGTTTATGAATTGGGTCTTTAATTTTTTAATTAATTTTGTGCTTGAATTGATTCTAAAGGGAGTGATCAACTTTTGGACTTGCCTCTTTTACCTTGATTTGACTTGAAAGAGTGAATTGAGGTGGGGAAAGGTTAATTGGAACTAACTTGAGGCTTTAACCTCATTTAAGGAATTGGCTAGGAATAGTGATTCTAGTGTTGCCATTATTGGAATAGCTTCGTCAATACTTGACTGGGTTCAAGAGAACTGGTTGAGAAATATTTGCCAATGGTCGAGAGACGTTGGTAGATAATTGAGATTCCAAGGCTTGTGTCATTTGGTCCATGATTAATTTAGTAAGTAGTTGATAAACTTGTAACGGATCCTATAGATTTGAAGTAATTCCCATTCCCAAATCTCTCTTGCGATCCTTACGTTGGGAAGATTGGTCAACTTCGCACTTGCAATATCGTTCGTGTTTTTAAACAACAAAACCCCCAATCTTTTTTATTTCTTTTTGCTCCTTGAATTTCAATAAGTTGCTTTAATTCTTTATTATCTCAATAGCCTTTACATTGTTCTCCGTGGGATCGACTCCGACACTCGTTAGGTTACTTATTTGTTTTGTACGATGATCGTAATACCTCCTTCAGAAGAGTGCTTTTGAACGTCATCAAAAATGGCGTTGTTGCTGGGGAATAATTTGGCGTATTGAGTTAGTTTATAATTTGAGTTTACTTACTTTAGTTCAACTTTGTGAATATTTGTTTTTGTTTTAGTTAGTTTTATTTTATTGATTGATTGGTTCTATGGCATCCCAAAATGCTAGAGGTGTTGGTGGTTGCAACCCCTATTATAATGATCCTTGTTGCTATTGTGGAGGATCCCACTATTGGCAAAATTGTTGAATTGTCCCTAGGAGAGGGAGGTATTCACCATCTCACTCCTTTGATGGGCGTAATTGCTATTTATGTGGTGGTCGTGATGGACATTGGGGCAATTGACCTAATGATCGTCCTCCTCCTCCCTCTTATGCTAACAATGGTGCTAGTGGTGCTTGTGACCTTGATAGGAAACCTAATTTGGCAAGCGAAGAACACAATACTGGCTTAAAGAGTATGTATGTCATGCTCCAAACTCTCTTGGACAAAAAAAATAGCATATAGGAGGGATTGAAGTGCATAAAGCAAGGGCTCTTGGATGAAAGGGCTAAGGAGAAAGAGGAGAGAAATCATGCTAAACAATCCATGGTGGATTTGTCCACTCCTCTTGATCAAATTGGTAAAGAAGAACCTCCAAGCTTAACAAATGAGCATGTATTGAACATTGGGGTCAATCAAATTCACTTTGGGGATGATGATGAAAATCTTCAAAATATAAAATTACACGTGAATGAAATTTCACCGGTTGTGCTTGAACCCCAATAAGAAGTAAAACTTAACCTAGGTGAAATTGTGAGCCAAGAATGGTTGTTAAATCGATCTCACCAACTTAAAGCCTATGGAGAACAACGTGAAAGAATTTTACCAATGTTTGAAAAATTTCTCAAAAGGCATGCCAAGAGAAGTCAAAAAGAGGGGTTACTTGAAATTGCTATCCAAAATTTAAACACCAAAGTGAATACTCGTGTTGAAACATGCACAATCGTGGATAGTAGTTTTGAGTTGTTCCCTATTGAAGAGGAGGACACATGGGATTCTCATGCATTAAAGGTGTTGTGGCAACCAACCATGACATACATATACCAAGATGCCAAGATCAAAAGAATGATACTAGAGTTGCAAGGCAAAGTTCAACGTTTCATTTTGAAAGGCTCTAGTTCATTTGAAAGTGAGGATGTCACAAATAAGGCAAAGTTGAGAGTGGAGACACCCAAATCTCACTCCAATCATTTTTCAAGATTAAGTTTGGCTGAATGGACGAAAGTCAAAGTAATCAAGCTTATGGAGGACTTTAAGAGGGGAAAAGATCGAGGTGTATCAATTTTGAAGTTTGTTGTTGATAGAAGGCAAATATCCTTCCTCACTTGAAGGCGAAAAAGTGCAAAATGCGACACCAAAGAAATGGCCGCCTCATGTTCTTACCTTCACCCCGTGATTATCATTGGAGTTTCGATTTAAATTTGGGTCGAAGGTTCAAATCCTCCAAGTAGAGATCTAAATAGTAAGGTAACTTGCATCATACTGCGATGTTAAATTGAGCACTTGATGAGAGGCAACCTATCGTTTCAAAACTTTGAAGTTTGGTTGAAATTTGCTTGAGGAAAATCAAGAAATTAAGTTGAGAGTGTTGATAAGTGGTGAATTTACCACTTATTTACATCTCTTTTCTTATGCTTTTGCATCCTCTAAATACGATATGACACACTTATGGCTTGTTTTGGTTGTCTTTAAGGTGAATCTTATTCATGCGAATATTGCGGAGCAATTGGGACAAAAAAAGCAAAAAGGAAAACAAAAAGGAGAAGAGAAGCACTGAAGCTGCAAGGTCTATCGCTCCTGCACCCTCTTGGGACGCAACAGTGGTCCCGCTATCGTGATGAAGGTGCCACACCTGCGGCTTGTGTCTACTTGGCTGAGAGCGCCACAAAACTAAAAATTCCACCACAATGATACCGCACCCGCGCCAGTCTATCGCCACAGCAGCCACGCACCTACGGTGAAAGTTTTGCAGGTGCGACTGACGAGTCCAGTCAGACCCAAGTGGGTCATTTTACACTTTTGGAAACTCTAATCCACATAAAATATCTTTCAGCTATTTCGGAGAGATAATTCTTGATCTTGCTACTGTTCATCAACCAATTCATCCTTAGCCTCAGAGTGAACAACTTTTGGCTAGCTTGGAGAGCAAGTTCATCATCCAACACCATTAGAGTGAAGATTAAAAGCTTTTATTCTGAAATCTTTAGTTCCTTTATTAAACTCTTGCTTTGTATTGCTATATTCCAAGGTGTATTGGTTGATTTGAGATTTGGATATTGTGTTTGAGATAAACAATATTTAGGTTTGATTTCCTATCTTGTGCTTTAACAATTTATTAAATACTTTCTAGTTTATGAATTGGGTCTTTGATTTTCTAATTAATCTTGTGCTTAAATTGATCCTAAAGGGAGTGATCAACCCTTGGACTTGCCCCTTTTACCTTGATTTGGCTTGAAAGAGTGAATTGAGGTGGGAAAAGACTAATTGGCACTAACTTGAGGCTTTAACCCTCATTTAAGGAATTGGCTAGAAATAGTGATTCTAGTGTTGCCATAATTGGAATAACTTTTTTAACACTTGGCTGGGTTCGAGAGAAGTGGTTTTGCCAATGGTCGAGAGATGTTGATAGATAACTGAGATTCCAAGGCTTGTTTTATTTGACCCATGATTAATTTAGTATATAGTTGATAAACTTGTAATGTATTGTATAGATTTGAAGTAATTTCCATTCTCAAATCTCCCTTGTGATCCTTGCGTTGGGAAGATTGGCCAACTTCGCACTTGCAATATCGTTCGTGTTTTTAAATAACAAACCCCCCAATACTTTTTATTTCGTTTTGCTCCTAGAACTTCAATAAGTTGCTTTAATTTTTTATTATCTCAATAGCTTTTACATTGTTCGGGAAAGTGCTTTTGAACGTTATCAGGTTTATGCGGGGTGGAGCAGGGTGGGGAAAAAACACAAAATTATGTTATGCAAGGTGCGGCGGGGCGAAGTCTATGCAATTTTTTGCGGGTTTGCTCGCACCCACCCTATTGTCATCCCTAATTGTAGTTTTCCTTTTCCCGTCCATAGCCTTGGTCATAAATATAATTTAAACCATTGTAAGCAGGACCAAATTAGTTAAACCCATTGGGTACTCTAGCAAAGTTCGTTTCAACTTCAAATCTTTCCACATATATTTTCTCAAGGAGTTTCTTTAATCTTACCTCGCCCTTCTGCAATCTATATAGTCCTTATCCTCCTATCCCTCACGACTCTTTCAAGGATTCCTTACCTTACTATGCTCCACTATATATTACAAAATTTATTTCAATCACAGGTGGCTCTTTTGATTTGCCGCGATCAGTGTTAGACTCTGTTATATTATATAAGTATCAACTTTTAATGGTTAATTAATTTGACCGTGCTTTCCACGATCATCAAAAATCTCATCAAATTTATAAACAACACTATTTTCTAATTAGAATATTTAAGGTTTTTTTAGTCTTCACCCAATCTCATCAAGTTTTATGTTTTTCTCTAACTTCTCATCACCAAACCAAATTAAATCAAGTAATAATTCTAAAAATTGTAAGTAAAGTTTTTGAACCTAATCACACTAACATATCCAAGGGCATTTGTGTGTCACATAATAGATAATATTAGCATTAATGCTTTCGTATAGTCATGTAATCACCTTGATCTAATTGATAGGAATATTTTTTTGCTAGAGAATAAAATCTATAGAAATCACATGATACTATATAACTTAAAAAAGTTTTCATCAATTTTAAAATATTGATAACAATCGAAAACATTAGTTTACGAAATGAAAAAATGACAAGAAATAGAAAAGAAACAATATGGTTTGACAGAGTAATCGTTCATCGCAAACAGATGCAACCCAATTAACATATTGAACTCTTATCAAGCAGTACTATTGATATAACATAACATCCAAATATTTCACCTTTGCTAATAAGTAAACCTACTTATATAGTTTGAATTGTCTAATCATTATATCTATTTTTTTCTTTACATAGTTCCTCAACTTTATAAATAGTTATTAAAAAAGTAAGTTTTGACTTTTTTCCTTTCACATATTTGATCCTGCATATCGCAACCTCTAAAATAAAATTACCCTTGTCAAAATAAACTGTAATGACCCTTCCGGTCATGTTTGCTTTTTTGCCTTTTTTGCACTGTTAGAGCTTGTCTGTAGTGGTTCCAAGTCATTTCTGACTTGTTGGGACTGGGAGTTTGGTCTCGGGCCGTTTGTTAGGTTGTTATAACTATTTTCCTATTTTAGAGCTTTAACTTAGAAAATCGTTGACTTTAGTCAACATTCTTAGAAAGCGTGCTCAGAATTAAATTTTGACAGCTCCATTATCTTCGGAGCATGAACTTTGGTCTAGTTAGACCCTTGTTCGGGGCTTGGGAGCTTTTAATTTGGTTTTATCTCACTTTCTGAGATTTCAGGCCAGTTGAACTTAGAAGTTTGACTTTGATCAATATTCAGAGAAAACGACCTCATATGGGAATTACATCAGCACTGTTAGCTCTGGAATATCGACTTTGGGCTAGAGGAATCTTTGATTCGAGTCTCGTGGCTTCTGAACTCATTTTGGACCATTGGGTTTCGTTTTGGAAAAGTTAGCCATTTGGGCGTGAGGCCCACTATTTATTAAATCGACCTCCATTAGGAATTTTATCAATTCCGTTGAATTCAGAATGTCATTTTTAGTTGAGTAGCATAGTTTGTGTACATTCATGGGACTCCGAATGAATTCTGGGGTTCCATCCGATGATATTTTTAGTTGCCAAATATTGTTGGTTGTTGGTATGGCACCAGCCAAGCCTTCGCCATGCGTAGGCAGGCGGCGTGTGCGCAGAATGCCTACCGACCCCTTTCCTCTTTTTCCTTCGCCTACGCGGTAGCTAGGCTGCGTGCGATGGTGGCTAGTCCGCGTGCGTGCTAGCTTAGCGCCTGGCCGTGTGTGTGTGCTTGGCAGTGTGCACGAGGCTACATATACTGGGACTGGCTGCGTGTGCACAGGCCAGTGGCTGGCAACATATATAGCTTGCCTTCTTCATTTTTAAACCCCCAACACGTTTTACTCTATTTTAATTTGAGATCAAGCTCCAAATTCTTTGTGGGAGCATCCATAAGCATTGGGGTGATTAATTTCCTATCTATGGTAGATTTTGTGTCGCCATTGTAAATTTTTTCCTCTTTATTTTCGTTAATTACCTCTTTAATTCCCTCTTGAGAGTGTAGGTTGTTTTGGTCCCTCCCTTTACCCATTTTCGCTCAATTTTTGAGCATGTGATCCCGATAACATTGGGAACCTCATGGTAACTTTATTTTTTAGTTTCGAGTTGTGAGGACCATGGGCCTGCTTTTGACTCGGATTTTGACCTGGCTAAATTGTTAGCATCATGGGTATCATAAGCATCATTTTAACGAGGAGAGTTTGTTTTTGATAGTTTGATTGCTATTCGGGGCTTTGCAAAAACATTCAGGCTTGGGCAACGGCTTTCCAGCAACAAATCATCGGACACCAGGTAGGTTACGACTTACCCACCTTAGACTTTGTGTATATAGAATATAATTATACTATTTAGCATCTTTGGGTTCGGTTTACTAGGTTGGTACCCCAGACCTTGTCCACTTTCTTCAGTCCGCTCTTACTTACTATGTTTGTCTTTAGTATTTGAGCTAGTTGGTAGAATTATCCCTTGCGGCCCCGTATGGCCTTTATATATGCCTCTGGACCATAGTTGTGGGGTATTTGGGAAATGTCCATGAGACCTGGACATTGATTCACGATTCTGAGCTGGTTATCTATGTTGTAGAGCAGATTGAGCACGTGGAAGGCCGATAGGTTGATTGTGAGTTGTTGAGCTATGTGTTGTATTTGATCATATCATCATCATCATGCAAATAGTTTTCTGCATTGATTTTTTACTACTATGGCTGTAGGCCTATCTTTCACCAGTTTTCTAAACATTGCATGGCCCCTAGGGTCTGTTTTCAGTTATAAAATGGCTATAAATGGATTTAAACTGGTTTTATGGATTTCTTTAGATAAAAAAGGTTTTATGATAGTTTTCACACTTATACTAGACTCGGCTGGGCCAGAGTGCTAGACATGAATTCTCTACTATTTTTGAACTGATACTAGACTCGGCTGGGTTGAAGTGCTAGACATGATTTTCTACTGGTTTGAGATAATACTAGGCTCGGCTAGGACAGAGCGCTAGACGTGAATTTACTTATTGATTTTAGACCTGGATAGAATATAGGCTCGAATATTGAGTTACTGAGAGTTTGTATGTGATCTCAGAGACCTCCATGGACCTTGCCAATCTGGACTAGGGGCTACTAGCCGAGAGTTCCAGAGGAGGGGTATACAGGGGAGTAGAGGTATACGGAGGAAACCTTCCATGGGTCCTACCTGCTTGGCCTATGGGCGTCGGAGGAGGTGCATACTGTATCACTGGCACTTCACATCATATCATACATTGTTTGCACGGTTTCATCCTTATTTTCTATTTGTTAAGTGTATGCTCTGGTAGTATGGAATGCCGAAGGTTTTTTTTCACTTGTATGTGTTCCTCGGGTGTATGGGCGCCGATTGGGATTGTAGGTAGATTAGTTTACTCGATCCTATTGTAGTACTTGTTAGTTTACCTTTTCGATCATCCTTACCTTGTGAGTTGTATTGTTAGCATGGTTATGTTTAGTTGCTTGTTCTTTCCCTTTATTTGAGGTTGTCGGTATACCTCCATGTTCATTAAACTCTCTGTATATATTGTTGTTGCAAGGATCCGGGTGTATTCTCTACTCTTTCACCTGTGTTCTGTGATATATCTTCTGTGGCTAGCGTAGTATACTTGTATTCTCCTTTCCTTTATCTGTTGCTAGCTTGCGTGTGTTTTCCTCTGTTTTTTTCTATGACTACTTACTTCTTATCTTCTATTTAATGCTTTTATATTTTATATATGCTCAGCCGGCCTATGATGCCTAGTGAGTACCTGTTACTTTGTAATTGGTGCTCATACTATATTTCTGCATCTTTCTGGTGAAGATCCTAGCGTGGGCTATCACCGTTGATGCAGAGACTCGTGCAGTGCTTTTGGACATCCGAGACTTAGGGTGATCTCCTGATGATCGGGGTTTGGCTTTTATCTCTTCTTTGGCTCTATGTACTCTTTTTGCTATTCAGAGACAGTTATATATTCTTCTTTTGCACTCTCTTGTACTATGTTCTTTTTAGTAGTGACTTCTATACTATGATACTAGGCCGTGGGATGGTTTAGCTTCTGTCTATATATATATATATATATATATATATATATATATATATATATATATATATATATATATATATATATATATATACAGAAGCTAAACCATCCCACGGCCTAGTATATATATATATATATATATATATATTAGGTTGTCTCCTCTTTTTATGCCTTCTTTACATTCTTCAGCTTATTACTCTTTTTTGTACGTGCTTTGCATTATTAAGGGCCCATTACTAATCGTTTCAAGCCACGGGGTTTGGTACACCTACAAGGGGAGTCTATGTGCCATCATGACCTAAGAAATTGAGCAGTGATAGCTTGGTATCAGATCCTAGGTTTATCAGTGTCATCAATATAGAAGCCAATATCTAATAGAGTCCTACGGACCGGGCCGAGATGTCTGTACCCTATCTTTGAGAGGCTACAGTGGAATTTTAGGAAACATGAATCTTTTCTTGCTTTTATATCGTACGCCCTATCTTTGACGGTTTTCTGGAATATCATTTGTTTTAGTTCACTCTTCTGCAGATGGCGCGTACGAGATCTTCAGCAGCGGATGAGGGTGAGCCTTCATCACCAGCACACCCAACTCTAGCTAGGTGTCGGGATGTCATAGAGGTAGGGGTCAAAGACGTGCCCAAGCAGCGGCACCAAGTAGAGCTCTTGAGGCAGAGTATGGGCCTGAGCTAGTTCTGGATCAGCATCTCATGGACTAGGTGGCAGCCCAGGTGCCACAAGGGCCAGTAGAAGCATCTATATCAGTGCCAGCACAAGACTCAGCTCCTTCACTAGATATTTGGAGTGTACTTCTGCAGTTATTGAGTATGGTAGGGGGTCATCCTTCAAATATATCACATATATCTGCTCAGGGGGCATCCCTAGGTGTTTAGAGTTCAAGAAGACAACCTGCTATTATGGATCCCCGTGCACAGGTTCTTTCAGTGCCTACAGTTGCTCAGCATCTTGCTCCTCATCGAGTTATGACAGAGTGAGAGCAGAAGGCTTTGGGCCAATTTTCTGAGACTATTCCTGCCGATATTCTCTGGTGCTCCTAGACAAGATGCTTATGACTTCATTTCTACTTGCGAGGAGATGCTTTATCATCTTGATTTATTAGATACTCGGGGACTGGGTTACACCACCTATCAGTTGGAGGGCCTAGTTAAGCTTTGGTGGAAAACACAGGTAGCTTGCAGACCTTCTCAGTCTCCTCAGTTGACTTGGAGAGAGTTCTATGAGGCCTTTATGACAAAGTTCTTGCCTCAGAGTGACCGTGAGAGCCGTAGATAGTAGTTTACCCAATTGATGCAGGGATCTATGTCATTGGCTGAGTATGAGACCCGTTTCCACCAGTTGAATCCATTTAGGGCTATGATTATACCTACAGATCTAGATATGGTTCATTAGTTTGTTTGGGGGTTGAGGACCGAGCTTCGACAAACTATAGAGATACTAGTTGTTAGTGGGCGACCATTTCAGGCTATAGCGGACCATGCCCGCACTATGGAGGATTTGCATTATCAGGACCCTAGAGCTAGAGATAAGAGGCCATGTCATTAGGAAAGTTATAGTGGTTCTCACTCCGGTGGTAGAGGTTTAGGTCAGTAGGGCGGTGGGTATCAACCACAGTAGCATCAGGGTCAGTTTAGCCAGCAAGTTTAGGCATCACATCAAACTTTTGTCGGGCCTCAGTTCGATCAGAGTTATAATGGTCAGCATGGTTACAGTGGTCAGTCATCGAGGGGTACATTTTAAGGGCATCAGGCTGTGGTGGCCATACAGGTTCAGCCAGTTCATCTGGACAAGGTGGGATTTCAGGGCCTTGCTATGAGTGTGGTATCATTAGGCATTTTGCCAGAGAGTGGCCTCAATAGGTACAGTTTAGCCAGTTGCTCAGTCAGCTCAGCTTTTGAGATTAGTGCAGCCACCGTTCAGAGGAGATAGTGTCTCTAGTAGAGGTGGTGCCCAACATGGCAAGACAGGTGGTCAGGATGGCGGTCAGTCAGGTGAAGGTTGGCATTTGTTCTATGTGGTCCCTAGTAGACTGAAGGCAAAGGCCTCAGATGCGGTGATCACATGTACGATTTCTGTCTACCACCAGTCAGCTTTAGCATTATTTGATCCTAATTCTTCATGCTCGTATGTATCTGCCTACTTTGTTCCTTGTTTGGGGTTGGCTAGTAAGCCATTATCTATTCATATACCTATTGCTAGCCCGGTAGGCAATTCTTTAGTAGTGGATCAGATTGTTAGATCTTGCTTGATAGCTATTGATGATCTTGAGGCTCGGGCTGACTTGATGATTTTAGACATGTTAGATTTTGATGTGATTCTGAGCATGGACTGGTGATCCCCTCATCGAGCAGTTTTGGATTGTTATGCCAAGAGCATTACCATAGTTGTTCCCAGCATATCCTCGGTTATGTGGCAGTGTTCTGTTAGCTGCGCACTATCTGGGATCATTTTTTGTCTTCAGGCTAGGAAGTTTATTTTGTGCGGGTGTTTGGCTTATCTAGCTTATGTACTGGATGTTAGAACCGACACTTCTTCTCCCAAGTCAGTCTCTATGGTTAGGGAGTTCTTAGATGTGTTTCTGACCGACCTTCTAGGCCTTCCACCTGAGCGTGATATAGACTTTGACATTGTGTTAGAGCCGGGTACCAGTCCCATTTCCATTACCCCGTATCGTATGGCTTTAGATGAGTTGAGAGAGCTTAAGGTTCAGCTTCAGGACTTGTTAGCTAAGTGTTTTATTAGGCTGGGTTGTCACCTTGGGGTGCTACAATTCTGTTTGTGAAGAATAAAGATGGTTCTATGCGGATGCGTATTGATTATCGATAGTTGAATAAGGTGACTATAAAGAATAGGTATCCGATGCCGCGTATAGATGACTTGTTTGATCAGCTTTAGGGTGCAGCAGTGTTCTCTAAGATAGATTTGAGGTCAGGCTACCACCAGTTGAGGATTAGGGGGGAGGACATCCCTAATATAGCATTCAGACGCGTTATGGCCATTATGAGTTCCTGGTGATGTCTTTTGGGTTAACTAATGCCCTAACAACTTTCATGGACTTGATGCACAGGGTTCTCAAGCCATACTTGGATTCATTTGTAATAGTATTCATTGATAACATATTGATATACTCACGGAGTGGAGAGGAGCATGAGCAGCACTTGAGGATCGTACTTCAAACTTTGAGAGATCATTGGCTTTATGCCAAGTTCTCAAAGTGTAAGTTTTGTCTTGAGTCAGTAGCATTCCTAGGATACATGGTGTCTAAGGATATGATTAGAGTGGACCCAAGGAAGATTACAGTCATTTGTGATTGGCCAAGACCTACTACTCCTACCGAGGTTCGCAGTTTTATTGGATTGGCAGGATACTACAGGCAGTTTGTTGAGGGGTTTTCTTCCATATCAGCACCTTTGACTAGGCTAACTAGGAAGGATGTCCCATTTCAGTGGTCTAATAAATGCGAGGATAGTTTCCAGAGGCTCAAGGCCTTATTGACTTTAGCTCCGGTGTTGACATTGCCAGTTGAGGTCAAGGCTTCTCAGTGTATTGTGATTCTTCATCTTTGGTCTTGGTTGTGTGTTGATGCAGCAGGGTCGAGTGATAGCATATGCGTCGAGGTAGCTGAAGGATCACGAGTGCATCTACCCTACTCATGACTTGGAGTTGGCGGTGGTAGTCTTCACGCTCAAGATCTAGAGGCACTATTTGTTTGGAGTTCACTGTGAGATTTACACCAACCACTATAGTCTTCAATACATCATGAGTCAGCGAGAGCTGAACTCTAGGCAGCAGAGATAGGTTGAGTTATTAAAGGACTACAACTTCACTATTCTGTACCATTCGGGCAAGGCAAATATGGTAGCAGATGCCTTGAGCCGGAAGACAGTGAGTATGGGTAGTTTGGCTTCTCTTTCAGTTTTAGAGCGACCATTGTCCTTGTACATCCACTCCTTGGCTAACCATTTGGTTAGACTTGACTTATCATATCCCAATAGAGTTTTTTCCAGCATTGAGGTTCGTTATACTCTTGCTGATCAGATTCAGCATCATCAGTATGAGGATCAATGGTTGAGTGATATTCATGATCAGGTTCTACGGGGTTAGGCCAGCAAGACTGATTCTGATAGTGTTCTGAGATTTGATAGTCACCTTTGTGTTCTGAGAGTTGGGGATTTAATTCAGTTGATTCTCCGTGAGACTTATTGTTCTAGATATTCCATCCATCCGAGTGCAGCTAAGATGTATAGAGACTTGAGACAACTTTAATGATGGAGTGGTATGAAGAGGGACATAGTGGAGTTTGTATCTCGGTGCTTGAACTACTAGAAGGTTAAGTTCGAGCATATGACACCTGGTGGATTGATGCAAAGACTTCCTATTCCTGAGTGGAAGGGGAGGAGATCATTATGGACTTCATAGCACGGTTTTCACGTACTTGTTGAGGGTTTGACTCTATTTGGGTTGTTTTCGATAGGATGACTAAGTGTGCACACTTCTTACGAGTTCATTCTTCCTATAGTGCAGAGAGGTTGACTCAGATATACCTTCATGAGGTTGTCCATTTTCATGAGGTTATAGCTTCTATTATATCAGACCATGTCACTTAATTTACCTCTCAGTTCTAGAGGACTATTCAATGAGATATGGGTTTAGAGGTTTAGCTTAGCATCGCATTCCATCCTCAGATAGATGGCCTATCCGAGAGGACTATCCAGGTTCTGGAGGACATGTTACGGGCCTGTATTCTTAACTTTGGAGGTTCATGGGATCAATATGTGTCTTTGGCGGAGTTTGCTTATAATAAAAGTTATCACTCGAGTATTGGCATGGCGCCTTTTCAGGCATTGTATGGTAGGCATTGCAGATCGCTAGTGGGTTAGTTCAATGGTTTGGAGTCCCGGCTGTAGAGTACAAAATTACTTTACGATTTCTTAGACAAAGTCTGGGTGATTCAAGTCAGACTTTGGGTAGCCCAGAGTAGGCAAAAGAGATACACAGATCGTAGACTTTGTTCCTTAGAGTTTAGTGTTGGTGACCTAGTGTTTCTTTGAATGTCGCCTATGGAGGGCGTGATGAGATTCAACAGGCGGGGTAATCTTAGCCCCATGTATATTATGCCATTTGAGATTCTTCAGAGGGTTGGTAGTATTGCTTATCTGTTAGCTTTGCCTCCTATGTTCTCAGCTATGCACCCAGTGTTCCACGTATCTATGTTGAGGTGTTATGTTTTGGATGAGTCACATGTGTTACATGTCGATAGTCATTTTAGCCAGAGATGTCAGGAGATTAAGGTTTGGAGATATTCCTATGGTTAAGGTTTAATGGAGGTACCGTTCGATCAAGGAGGATACCTGGGAGACAGAAAGAGAGATACGGGCTCTGTATCCGCAGTTGTTTGAGTCTTCAGGTAATCCTTCTTTGTTGACTTTTGAGGATGAAAGTCCTCTTTAGTAATGGATGACATAATGACCCTTCTGGTCATGTTCACTTTTTCACCTTCTTTGTACTGTTAGAGCTCGCCTGTAGCGGCCCCAAGTCATTTATGACTTGCTGGGATTGGTGGTTCGGTGCTCAAGCTATTCGTTAGGTCGTTATGATCATTTCCCTGTTTTAGATCTTTAACTTAAAAAATTATTGACTTTAGTCAACATTCTTAGCAAGCATGCCCAAAATCAATTTTTGACAGCTCTGTTTGCTCTGGAGCATGGACTTTGGTCTAGTTGGACCCTTGGTCGGGGCTTAGGAGCCTTCGGTTTGGTTTTATCTCACTTTCTGAGATTTCAGGCCAGTTGAACTTAGAAGTTTGACTTTGGTCAACATTCGGAGAATATAGCCTCGAATGGGAATTTCATCAGTGTTGTTAGCTCTAGAATGTCAACTTTGGGCTAGAGGGACCTTTTGTTTGGTTCCCGAGGCTTCCAAACTCATTTTGGACCATTTAGTTTCATTTTGGAAAAGTTGGCCATTTGGGTGTGGGGCCCACTTTTTGTTAAATCGACCTCTATTAGGAATTTTGCCAATTCTATTTAGTTCAAAATGCTATTTTTTATCGAGTAGCTTAGTTCACTTGCGTTCGCGTGTAATGACCCTTCTGGTCATTCTCACATTTGCACTTTTTTTGTACTGTTAGAGCTTGCCTTTAGTGGCCCCAATTCATTTATGGCTTGTTGGGACCAGTGGTTTGGTGCCCTAGCCGTGTGTTTGGTCTTTATGGCTGTTTTCTAATTTTAGAGCCTTAACTTAAGATATTATTGACTTTGGTCAACAATCTTGGTAAACACTCTCAAAATCAAATTCCGACAATTTTGTTAGCTCCGAAGCAGGGATTTTGGTCAAAATAGACCCTTGGTCGGGGTCTGGGAGCTTTCGATTTGGGTTTGTGTTGGTTCTTGTGTTTTTTAGCTAGTTGAACTTAGAAGTTTGATATTGGTCAACCTTCAGAGAATACGACTTTAGATGAAAATTTCATCAGCGCTGTTAGTTCTGGAATGTCGACTTTGGGCTAGAGGGACCTTTGGTTCGGGTCTCGAGGCTTCTGGTCTCGTTTTTGGGTATTGAGTTTCGCTTTGGTAAAAGGTTGGCTATGGGCGTCAGGCCCACTTTTTGTTAAAGTGACCTCCGTTGGGCTTTCTGTCAGTTTTGTTGAGTCCGAAATACTGTTTTTGGTATGTTAGCATAGTTCGTTTGCAAGCGCAGGGTCCTGGATGAGTCCTGTGGGCCCATTCAGAGACTTTTTCCCCTTGGTCTTCTGTTGGTTGTTGTTGCAGGTGCAGGCCTATGGCCTTAATCGCGACCATAAGGGAAGCCATCGCGATCGTGATGGTCTGCCTCGTTGGTCATCGCGACCGCGAGGGTCTTTCCACGCTATCGCGAGGAAGGGCCTGTGGACCAGCCTCCCTTTGGTCTACGCGATCGCGAGATCCTCCCTCCATGACCGCGATAAAGCTTTTCCCCTCTTATTCTTCATAACGGCGTGGCTAGTCCTCGCAACCGCGATGGTCTAGCCAGCGTGGTCCTTGTGACCGCGTGGGGTCCCTTCGCGACTGTGAAAAAAGACCCCTGGGCAGTATATAAACTTCCTCCTTCATTTTTAACTCTTCAAAACCGAAAACCCTATTGATATTCAGCTCAAGCTTCATATTTCTCTGTGGAACTTCAATCCGTGGCATTTGGGTGGAGATTCTTGGTCCCGTGATCATTTTCTCATCTCCAATTCGGTAAGTTCCTTGTTAATTTCCAAAATTCTGCTCTTTGATTCCTTAGATTGTTCTTATCAATGGTGGGCTGTTTTGAGCTATTTATTTGACCAATTTCTCCTAATAGTCTGAGCATGCACTCACGAGAGTGTGGTGATCATTGTACGCTCTTTCATTTCCAGCTTCAAGTTACGGGGCCCATGAGTCCGCCGGTTACCCGAATTTCGACCCGGCTATACCTTTAGCAATATAGGTATCATTAGTCTTACTTTAATGCGTAGTTTATGTTTTTGGTAGTTTGATTTTGTTTTGGAGCTTCTAGGAGCGATTTGGGCTTGAACATCGTCGTTCTAGCAGCTTGTCGTCGAACGACAGGTAGGTTACGATTTAACTGTTCTAGACTTTGCGTATATAGGCTATAATTGTACTAATTAGCATCCTTGGGTTGGATTTATTAGCTTGGCAGCCCCATACCTTGTCCATTTCTTCAGGACCATCTTATTTTTGCTTCGACGATTGTAGGATTTATTGTAGTTGATAGTATCACTCTTTTGGTCCTGTGTGGCCTTGTATCTGACTCTGGACCATAGATGGTGGGTTATTTGGGAATGTCTGTGAGTTTCGGACGTTGATATTAGTTTATAGAGCTGGTTATCTATGCTGTAAAGCAATTGGAGCCCGTGCAGGGCCAATAGGTTAATTGTGAGCCGTTAGGCTACTGCTTGTGATTGAGCATGCCATTATCATGCATATAAAGTGTTTTCTACATATTTTACTACCATTTTGGCTTTGAACCTACTTTAAATGGATTTCTAAACCTTGCATGGCCCTAAGGCCCCCTTTTTGGTAAAACTAGTTATAAAAGGTTTAGAACTGATTTTCATGGATCTTCTTGGGGTAAGAAAGAGTTAAAAGATGATTTATCCCTATTTTCACACTTATACTAGACCCGATTGAATCGTGGTGCTAGACATGCTTTACTATTGATTGAGATGATACTAGACTCAGGCAGGCCGAGTGACAGACTTGTTTTATTGTGGTTTTAGACTCGATTATGTCCGTGCACTATTTTTGGGGGGTTTTTGAGACTCATTTCACTGATTTAGACCTGGATAGACTTTGGGCATGCATTTTTGAGATTTGGTTACTAGTTTAGATTCAGACACACTCTGGACTATTATATTGAGACTTGAGATTTAGTATGTGGTCGAGGACCTCCATTGACCTTGACGATCTGGACCAGGGGCTACGGACTGAGTGTACTGGAGGAGGAGTATACAGTGTAGTTGAGGTATACCGTCCGTGTCCTTCCATGGATCCTACCTGCTGGGCCCATAGGCGCCAGAGGAGGTACATATGAAGTTACTGTTCTACCTGGTTTTCATTATTGCATCATGTTATTCATTTGCGTGAGATTCCACCCTTGTTTGTTGTTTGCTAATTGTACGCTCTAGTAGTATGGGATGCCGGAGGATTTGTCTTCACTTGTATGGGCACCCGTTATGACTGTAGGTAGACTTATTGTTATTTTGTCGCGATATTGATCCTTATTATGGTTACATTCGATGATTGGTAATTGAGAATTGTATTATGTATGTCTTGTTCTCTTGATGATTAAACTTGGGCTATCGACTAGGTTGATTATTCCTGACTTTAGGATATTACTAGCGTGACTTGGTTATTAGTCCTTTTTTCGAGCATAATTATCGTTATTTCCTTTCCTTATTCCCTTTTTACTTGAGGTACCGGTATACCGCCTCCTTCTTAACTCTCTCTACATATATATTGTTATTGCAAGGACCCCAAGTGCGTTCTTTCTTTCCTTCACCTTTGTATGTGAGATATATATATATATATATATATATATATATATATATATATATATATATATATTCTATTTGCTAGCCTAGTATGTTGCTTTCTTCTTGTATCCTTCTATGCTAGCTTCCGTGTACCTATTCGTTGTTTCTGTGACTACTTGTTTTTTTTAGCTATATTATTGCTCTTATATCTTATATACACCCAGCCGGCCTACTGGGTACCCATTGCTTAGCAATTGGTACTCATACTACACTCTGCATCTTCCTGGTGTAAATCCTAGTGTGGGCCATTGCCGCTGATTCATGGAGACTCGTGCAGGCTGATTTTTGGACTATCCAAGGCTGAGGGTGAGCTCTTGACGACCGAGCTAGCTTTTAGCTCATCCTTTGTATCTTGTACTCTTTTTGCTATTCAGAGACAAATGTGTATATATTTTTTTGGATCCCTTGTACTCTATATATTTAGTACCGACTCTTATACTATGATACCTGGTCGTGGGTTTTGGTTTAGCTTTTTCTTATATATATTTCTTGTTGCCTATTTCTTCACTTATTTCCTTTTGCTTCTGCTATTTATATCGTTCTTTCGCTTGCTTGTTAGATAGTAGCCTATTACTAACTGTTCTGGGCTATGGGGATTGGTTCGCCTATAGAGGGTTGTAGGTGCCATCATGACCGAGAAATCAGGTTGTGACATAGCGGGACCCCAGATGAATCCCTAGGGTCACTCTGATGGCATTTTTAGTTGACAAATATTGTTGGTTGCTGGTTGCAAGTATGGCACCAGCCAAGCCTTTGTCCATGAGTGGGTAGGCAACGTGTGCGTAGAAGGCCATCCAGCCCCTTCCCACCTTGCTCTTTGCTTGTGCGGTAGCTAGGCTGCATGCGCGTGCCTGCGCACGTGGTGGCCAGCCCGGGTGCACGCCGTCTTAGAGCCTGGCCTGGCCTCTGCCTGCCCTTGGCGTGCGCGTGCGTCTGGCCGCGTGCGCTGGGCTTGGCCTCGTGTGCACAAGCCAGCGACTGGCAGCATATATAGCTTGCCTTCTTCATTTTCAAACCCCCATCACGTTTTACTCCATTTTTCTCTTGAGATCAAGCTCCAAATTCTGTGTGGGAGCATCCATAAGCGTTGGGGTGATTAATTTCCTGTCCGTGTATGATTTCTTGTCGCTAATTGTAAGTTTTCTCCTCTTTATTTTCGTTAATTTCCTCTTTAATTCCCTCTTTGTTCTTGAGAGTTTAGAGCTGTTTTGGGCCCTTCCTTTACCCATTTTCCACTCAATTTCGAGCATGTACTCCCGGTAACATCAAAAATCTCGTGGTAACTTTTATTTTTGATTTTGGATTATGGGGCCCATGGGCTCGCTTTTAACCTGGATTTTGGCTAGGCTAAATTGTTAGCATTATGGGTATCGTTAGCTTCCTTTTAACGAACAGATTTTTTTTTGAAAGATTGATTGCTATTCAGGGCTTCACGGAGCAGTTTAAGCTCAGGCGACGGCTTTCCAGCAGCTAATCATCAGATGCCAGGTAGGTTATGGCTTACCCACCTTAGACTTTGCGTATATAGAATATCGGATCTTGCTGACTCTATTAAATCGGAGAATTCTGATGCTGTCTCACATAAACTCCTCAATAGTTCCACCCCTCCCCTCTAAGGGGAGACAAGGGAACATAATGGCCCACCATCACAGGGAATCTCAAAGCCCCGAGCATAAATTCGAGCCGCATCTAAACTAAATGTTGGGCAAGGGCCCGTACTCTCTCTTCTGTGGATACGCTATCCCTTCCGGCTATGGTATGGGGAAGGGGAGGTGAGATCTACTCATTGATTTTATATACTATTTAGCATCTTTGAGTTGGGTCTACTAGGATGGCACCCCAGACCTTATCCGCTTTCTTCGGTCCGCTCTTTCTTCCTACGTTTGGCTTTAGTAATTGAGCTAGTTGGTAGCATTAACCCTTACGGCCCTATGTGGCCTTTGTATATGCCTCTGGACCATAGTTGTGGGGTATTTGGGAAATGTCCGTGAGCCCCGGACATTGATTCACGATTCTGAGCTGGTTATCTATGTTGTAGAGTGGATTGAGCAGGACCGATAGGTTGATTGTGAGCTGTTGAGATATGGGTTGTATTATATCATATCATCATCATCATGCAAAGAGTTTTTGCATTAATGTTGCGTCCTAACGCACACGCAAGTGTACGCGGTCGTACAAGTAATATAGGATTGTAAGTCCAGATATCGTACCGACAGGGACTTGTCGATTAACTATTTTACTAAATTAAACTAGTTCTAATTATTTATTCAAGCGTAAAAACTCAAAGAAATATTTATTAACCAAAGTAAAAAGAAGAAGTTAACTAATGAATAATTAACCAAACAAAGAGCAGGTTTTTACATAATCAATATGATGAAATCGATATAGGATTATGGATTCGCTAACATCATGTTAAGTAAGCAATTTCATTGACTTGTTTGTTTGTCTAGTTGCTGATTTCAGGGTTGATTTTACAACTATGGTCTTCCGAGCCTCTAATTGCCTATCCAGAATAGCATCACAACTACATTATTGAGCGGGGATGTGACATCTTATTCCGAATGCATTTATATATCTTTCCGTATAAACCAAACAAGGCATTTTAGGTATAATCCTATCTTAGTCGCGAACCTACTCTTTAAGTTAGAAAAGTGAGGCCTTTCTCCCTATATTTTTCGTTCTATCCCAATGATTCTTCTTCTGAGTTCACAAAGAGTGTAAGCACAAGAATATAAGAAAAACTAATGTGATAAACAAATAATTGAATTAATCTTCTACTTCAACAATCTGTAGTTGGCTACCACAATCCTAGAACGAGAAGTTTAACTCCACATAGACATGAAGCAATTACAATAATTCATCCAAAGAAAAATATAAAATAAATAATAAAGGAGAAGAAAAGATGAAACCAATATTTTCTGGCCTCCACGGCGGCTCCTAACTCTTCGTAGGTTAAAAGTTATGAAAAATTATTCTTATGGGCTATTCATAAGTGTAGAAAAAAGACTCAAATAAAATAATTGAGTTCAAAACGAATTGGAAAAGCAAAACCCAGTTGACGTGAGTTTGTTGTGCCGCGCCGCCCAACAATTATGGCAGTAACCTAATTTAACTCTGATTGGGTCTTCTGGCATTGACACGTGGGCTGGCAGTGAATTGAATTGAAATTGCAATTCAATTGCAAATTTGCTCCCTTTATATGATATGAATATAATATTCACTTCAATCCATTAAGTTGTCAGCTTGATTTTCTTATATGATTTCTCATTTTTAATTTGTTTTTTTCCAAATTTCTTTAATTTTTCACCAGTTTAATCCTACAAATAAAAATACCCAATATAAGAATAATCCATAAAATTAATGCTCAAAAACAATAATTAAAAGACTAAATATGAGGCAAATAATGATTAAATAGATGTAATTTTGGTCACACATCACCACTCCACACTTAATCTTTTGCTCGTCCTCGAGCAAGCATTAAAGCTCATCTCAAAAAATCAAACTAGGAATACCACTACTTTGGTTAATACAAACAATTAGGTCATGTAACAAATCACAACATCAAGTACATTCCCGATCATTATGCAAGATATATAAATAAACAACAAACTTCTAACCACCTAACCTCAAAGATGGACTCTAACTCATCAATTTAAATTTGCTCACCTACTCCATTAAGAAAACTAATAAAATCACCTATCTATCATGAAACAAGTGCCTTCACAAGAAGAAATAGTCCGCACACTCAATTTAAAGAATCGAATGTAATTTAAGGACTTTGCATCAAAGATAAACTCTCACACTCACAAAAGAATTCACATGTATGCACAAAGAACCACACGCTTTCCCATTATGTACATCTCCACTAATTAAGCATGCTCGAATAGAATCAAATAAGACTTTAGCAGGTTGTAATGTTGGCTAGGGGACGGGTAGGAAAACTATATAATAGTGACTTACACTTCCCTAAGCACTTTACACTTTTTTTTAGACTTTATCACCCATTATTTTCATCACTTTATTTTTTCAGCCCTCTCTTCAATTTATTTTCACTAGTATTCTCATCATATCAAAAATACTTTAATCATCATTTTTTTTCTCAAGCAATTTTTCTCTTCTTAATTTTCATGTCACATTCTTTCACAGAGGGCCTTTTCATCACTTTGTAGCTATCATTGGTCACCTTTTACACTCAATCATCCCTTTTCTTCAGATTTAATAATTTTATCACAGTCTATGCTACAATGCTCAAGGAAGCAGGGTGCAAAAATTAGGGATTCAACAAAAGGATCAAGGCAAAAATACGGCTACCAAACAAAAGGCTACAGGCTCAAAGGGGTAACTAGTGATATAATATCTGAAAAGGCTAAATTTTACAAGGCAAATTAAAGAAATCCTATTATCATCTTCTAAAAAGAGCAACACTTTTTATTTCGCTTCAATAACATGCAGGGCAAGTTCTAGACTAAGATGCAAAACATGGAATATACAAAAATTCACCCTCATGGCAAAAATCTCAATCAAGATGGATTAATTCTACTTTTAAGACAAACAGAGTCGTAGCAAACTACAAAATAAGAATAAGTTATACACATAGTCACTACTCTGAGCCTAGATGTCAAAAGATTTGCTAATTTAGTTTATACTCAAACACTCACAAGAATGTACAACTCCAAATTAGGCCTAAATTTCTAATATCAAACAAGTCAAAAGGTCTTTTCTTTTCTCTACAAAAAAAAAACTACTCCTAAAAAAATAAAAATAAAAAAGTAAAAAAATAAAAAATTTACTCTAAAAAATAAAAAATTTCCCGGTTCAAGGGGCCTCCCCTCGAAAAAGAACCGTGGCCATAAGAAAACCCAAGGGGTGGATGAGATATGCCGCTTGAAAACTAAAATAAAAATAAGGGAAAATGTCTCAAAACACACATAAACTATGGTCGGAATTGTTGTTACACACTCTAACTTTGCGGAGGTCCTATGACCCCCCTGGACTATTTTATAGTTTAATATTTAGGGTATTATCAGCTTACCTTGACCACTAAATCACTCAAACTAAAGTAAGTGCTTTCACACGCTATCAAAAAGAGGGGGTCAGTTCTCATTAATGTTAATTTATCTTCCATTAACCCTAGAATTTTCTTAAAACTCTCTAACTTTATCTTTATGATTATTGATCAAATAACACAAATCATTCCAATTTCATGTGATTTTTACTTTCAATCTACTATTTTAAAGTTGTTGCTTATATGTGTGTTCACTTGCATGTCCATCTATGCTAATAATACCCACAATATTACACTATAAAATAGTAGAGGGGGGGGGGGGGGGGGCATAGGACCCCCCCAAAGTTAGAGTGTGTAACAACAATTTCAGCCATATTTTAGGTGTGTCTTGAGCTATTTTCTCTAAAAATAAATAATAATAAAAATCTTTTTTTGTATTTTTTTTCTATATATATTTTTTTTTGTATTTTTTTTAAGTAAAATAAAATTCTATGGCATACTCACCCTTAAACTCACAAATATTGAAAGAATTCCCACCCCACACTTAAAATTATGCTTTGTTCCCAAAGCAATTTATAGAAAAAGATAAGAAGGAGAAGGGTGAGAGATACTTCCTGAGGCCCTCTAAGTCCTATCTAGCAGCATGATTTCTCAATTTTTTATTTAGAGTTGCGCAATCCCACACTTACGCTCAATCATGCTCCTTAGCTTCAAATTTGGGTACTCAGACTTCCCCTAATCTGCAAAAAAAAAAAAGTAACACTACAAAAAAAATAAGAAGCTACACTACAAATTGGGTTGCCTCCCAACAAGCGCCTAATTTAACGTCGCGGCACCACGCCATCAAGTTCACCACTTTTCTTTTCACTTAAAACTTATGAATTTCACCCCTAACTTTGCATCAAATTCTCTCCTCCTCTCAAGGGGCGGTGGTATAAAGATGAAGGGACCAAGCAAAGGATGTCGCATCTTGCACTTCTTGGCCATTAAGTGAGAAATGTCATTTTGTCTCTTTGGTGTGGCAAATTTTAGAATGTAAGGACCTTGTTCCTCATCTACACACTTCTCCACCAGTTCAAATGAATCAGTTTTCATGTCATCATTCAAACATAATGTAGAAAAGTGATTAGAATGTTGTCCAACACGTCCCAACTCCAAACTTGCATTATTTACGACATGCTCACATTCATACATCTCCTCAACATCAGCATTAATGAATAAAGCATAGTTGAATGGATGGAATTCTTCTTTCTTCTCCCCTAGTTGGCTAGTATCCAATTCAAAAGATTGAGTAGGTGCACACCACTCTCTGCCCTAAATATTTTGACAAATACTCTCCAGGTGGGGTTCTCTGCAAAAATAACATGAATCATCATCATTCGACCACCATCTTCCCAGGCTGACATATCAAAAAGAGGGATGGAAAAACAAAAGAAACTAAAAAGATAACTATGTAAAAAATAAATAAATATGTACAACATAAATAAATATGTACCACCATCTATCCCCGGCAATAGCGCCAAAAACTTGTTGCGTCCTAATGCACACGCAAGTGTACGCGGTCGTACAAGTAATATAGAATTGTAAGTCCAGATATTTGTATCCACAGGGACTTGTCGATTAACTATTTTACTAAATTGAACTAGTTCTAATTATTTATTCAAGCAATAAATCTCAAAGAAATATTTAATTACCAAAGAAAAAAGAAGAAGTTAACTAATGAATAATTAACCAAATAAAGAGCAGGTTTTTACGTAATCAATACGATGAAATCGATCTAAGATTATGGATTCGCTAACAATCATGTTAAGTAAGCAATTTCATTGACTTGTTTGTTTATCTAGTATTTGCTTCAACATATCAATGAGATGAGCCTCATGATTCACATCCTCCACTTCATTATCTCTGCCAACATCATAAACAACAGAAGAATTATAATAGGGGCTCCGGAAAGGAAAATAAGAGTGAGGACAACCATTCAAATGACCATCCTGACCACCACATATAAGACATACATTAAATTCAAAAGATTGGGTATGTGCGCACCACCCACCCTCTTGATTATAGTGACAATTGATATCCAGGTGGGGTCCTCCATAGTACTGACAAAGATTACCAATATATGAACAATACTCATCATTCAACCAATATTTATCCCTAGATTTCATGTTAAGAAGAATAGTAAAAAAAAACTATCTATAAAAGAAAATAAAATACATACAAAAACATAAATAAATAAAAATAAAAAGTCTAATATAGATAAATAATTAATTTCTAAGTCCCCGGCAACTGCGCCAAAAACTTGTTGCATCCTAACTCACACGCAAGTGTACGCGGTCGTACAAGTAATATAGGATTGTAAGTCTAGATATCGTACACACATGGACTTGTCGACTAACTATTTTACTAAATTAAACTAGTTCTAATTATTTATTCAAGCGTAAAAACTCAAAGAAATATTTTTTAACCAAAGTAAAAAGAAGAAGTTAACTAATGAACAATTAACGAAACAAAGAGCAAGTTTTTACGTAATCAATATGATGAAATCGATTTAGGATTATGGATTAGCTAACAATCATGTTAAGTAAGCAATTTCATTGACTTGTTTGTTTATCTAGTTGCTGATTTCGGGGTTGATTTTACAACTATGGTCTTTCGAGCCTCTAATTGCCTATCCAGAATAGCATCACAACTACATTGAGCGGGGATGTGATATCTTATTCCGAACGCATTTATATATCTTTCCGTATAAAGCAAACAAGGCGTTCTAGGTATATTCCTATCCTAGTCGCGAACCTACCCTTTACGTTATAAAAGAGAGGTCTTGCTCCCTATATTCTTCGTTCTATCCCAATAATTCTTCTTCCGAGTTCACAAAGAGATTATAGATTTATTTTAATGGTCGTGAAGCATTAAAATAGTAAGCACAAGAATATAAGAAAAATAATGTGATAAACAAATAATTGAATTAATCATCTACTTCAACAATCATGTAGTTAACTACCACAATCCTAGAACGAGAAGTCTAACTCCACATAGACATGGAGCAATTACAATAATTCATCCAAATAAAAATATAAATTAAATCATAAAGGAGAAGAAAAGATGAAACCAATATTCTCTGGCCTCCACGGCGGCTCCTAGCTCTTCGTAGGTCAAAAGTTATGGAAAAATTATACTTATAAGCTATTTATAAGTGTAGGAAAAAGCCTCAAATAAAATAATTGAGTCCAAAACGAATTGGAAAACCAAAACCCAGTTGACGTGAGTTTGTTGTGCCGCGCCGCCCAGCAATTACGGCAGTAGCCTATTTTAACTCTGATTGGGTCTTCTGGCATTGACACGTGTGCTGGCAGTGAGTTGAATTGAAATTGCAATTCAATTGTAAATTTTCTCCCTTTATATGATATGAATATAATATTCACTTTAATCCATTAAGCTGTCTGCTTGATTTTCTTATATGATTTCTCATTTTTAATTTGTTTCTTCTCCAAATTTCTTTAATTTTTCACCAGTTTAATGCTACAAATAAAAATACCCAACATAAGAATAATTCATAAAATTAATGCTCAAAAACAATAATTATGTAACACTCCAAAAATCCTAAACTAATATCCAAACCTTTTCCATGAGTGTAATGATCATTTTCTTAGTGTGGTGAGTGCTTTGGATGTGAATAATGTTCATAAGAAACTCCTATTATCAAGTTAAGTCGCAAGCACCTCACCAAAATAAGTTTTCATGTAAGTCTAAACTAGGGTCAACTTCAATCGATCATTCCTCCCAAATTACAAAGAGTTAGGTAACTTAGTACCCACCAAATTAAAGGTTTTTGAGTCCTCTTTCCATCGCCACTAATTGTGCATTAATTCGAGTCCAGAGTAAAAAGTTATGGATAGTTTACTGCAGAACTGTCAGTGATAACGGATCGGATGACGGGTCCGTACTTTGAATGACGGGTCCATACTTTGAACCGTGATTGCTGAACTGAACACTGTAATTTCATTTTTAAAACCACTGGTTGGTTGACGGCCCGTAGATCAAAACCACGGTCCGTAGATTGACCCGTGGTTTGTCAAAAATCACCTTTTCTTCCCTAGATTCCACGAGTGACTTGACGGGTCATCATTTTAAATGACGGACCATCCTGTAACTCGTGGGATGGAGTTCCAGTAGACTCTTAAAAGTGATTTCTAAAATCACGAATCAAATGACGGTCCGTCATTCACTTTGACGGTCCGTACACTGACCCGTAATCCCTGAAGTCGAGTCATTTCATCAGTTTTTCCAAGCTTAAGTCCAGGGGTATTTTTGTAATTTTTCACTCTTTTAACTCCTATACTAAATCGTTTTAAGCCTATTTAGAAGGGTTTTTATTTCCACTTGACATTAGTTA
This sequence comes from Jaltomata sinuosa, assembly GCA_003996215.1. Taxonomy (NCBI): domain Eukaryota; kingdom Viridiplantae; phylum Streptophyta; class Magnoliopsida; order Solanales; family Solanaceae; genus Jaltomata; species Jaltomata sinuosa. The sequence continues at coordinate 359,115 of QJPP01001298.1, read as the reverse complement.
TCTCCCATTCTTCCAAACAAGTTTCAAGAGAAAAAAAAGAGTTTCATCCTCTCAAGCTTCAAGTTAGGATTTCAAGCTCCATAGCAAGGGATCCACTCAAAGTCTCCAAGCTTCAAGTCAAGTCTCCTAAGTCTTTTCCATTGAAGTAGGTTATCTTCACCTAAGGTATGTGGGTATTCAATAAGGGATTCCTTCACCCTTATGCCCAAAACCCCAATCTTCTAAATTGAACTTATGGATTTCTAAACTAGGGTTCTTACTCAATTCTTATGGGTCCTTCTAAAATTGTTTCCTCATGATTCTTCTATGAATTCTAACTCTAAATTGCATGAGTTTGCATGATTTTGCATGAGTTTTTATGAGTGGATTCTTATTCATGATTTTAAGGCCAATTCTTATTTTGAGTTATGAAGTTATGAAATTAGGGTTTTGATCTAAAATTTTTGGGAAAGTTTATGAAATCAGTTCCTATGTTTAAATTCATGATTTTCTCTTGATTACTCATGATTTGATTATGATTCTCTCATTGGTTTTGAAAGCCCAAGCATGAAAGTTGATTTCTAGCATGAACCCATGAAATTGCATGTTTTCAAGAGAAATTTGGCATGATTAGATATCATGGCCTTTATGTATTTATGAAATTACATGCAAAAGTCTTCAAGTATGATTATGAAAGAAAAGTATGCTTTAAGCTATGGCTAAGATAAGTCTTCATATTATGAATTTGAATTGCATGGCATCAGATATGTCTTTTTGCTTTTCAAACAGTTTTGGGCATCAGATATGTCCCTATTTTTTATGAAAGTTTTGGACATCAGATATGTACCTATGTTTTATGAAAGTTTTGGACATCAGATATGTCCCTATGTTTTATGAAAGTTTTGGACATCAGATATGTACCTATGTTTATGAAAGGTTTGGCATCTAGACATGTCTACCTAAGCTAAGTGAACTGCATGGTATCAGATATACTCTTATGCTTTTCAAACAGATTTGGCATCAGATATGCCCAGTATTATATGAGCTATATGTATGTTTTGGGAGTAGTATTAGTACCGAGTTGGATAGGGTGAGAGTACCCAAAAAGGTCCCAGAACTACGAGCCTCCGTAGGTATTAAGTCCCCTCTGTTGGGCATCAGTATTTAGTGTTCACGCCAAAGTAATGCCTTTATACCCTGGCAAGGTATATTGGGTCCTTTCGATGGGGCAGATACATCGGATTCCATGTAGCTCACATGGTCTATGTCCGTTAGAGAAACTCCCACATAAATAGTTTATGCTTTAAATATGTATTGACTCTTTGCTTTCATATTTCAGACTTACTACTTATGATTATCTTTTTAGCTTATGATATTGCATTGAGTCATTACATTATAGATTTTACTATTACCACATGATTTCAGCTTCAAGGATAATTTAAGCATGTTTTACCACAAGTTATGCATGATCTCAGTTTTAAACAGGCTTTCAAGTATATTTTTATCATGACCTATGCATATACTACATACTTAGTACATTCCATAGTACTAACGTATATTGTGCTGCATCCCTTGATGATGCAGATTCAGGTGTCCCTTCACAGCTTCATGGCTAGAGTTCCCGGCCACTCACCCCCAGCTTTGGTGCGTCCTCATAGTTCAAGGACTAGTTATGCTTTTTCTTATGCTAGCTTTGCTTCTATACTCCGAGTTAGCTAGCATCTTGTCCTAGCAACTCTTTATGTTATGACTAGAGGCTTTCATACATACTTTGTATTCAAATTCCCTTTTTAAATATTGTATGGTATGGGGCCCTTAGACCCTTTATTGATGTTTCCTTGATGGGATATTTATATTATGCTTCCGCTTATCTTTTGTTATGCTTGAGAATGCTATGACCAAGGGTTATCTTGGAATTATTATGGTCCCAAGTCCCTTGTTACGTCTAGGGGGTAACCTCGGGGCGTGATAAACTTGGTATCAGAGCCTCAGGTTCAAGAGTCCTAGGATGTCTTAAAGCCACATTGAGTAGAATCTCTTTCATGGGTGTGAAGCGCGCCACACTTATGAGGGGGAGGCTATGAGATGTTTTATGAAAAACTTCACTTCTTCATGTTCACTATCGTGTGATAGAGTTTGACTCTTCTTACCCTTCTAATCTCTTCCTTATGTATTCCAGATAATGTCTCCATAAAGAAACCCCATGAGGGATGCTAATCCAACCACTCTAGATCATGAGGTTATGAATGCAGAATTTTGTGAGGCCATCTGTATGTTGACTCAAGCCATGATAACCTAGTTGAATGAGAATTTGAAACTAAAGAAGAGGAAGAGGAAGAACAAGAAGTCCAAAACACGGAACCAATCATCTTCTCAGCAGAGGTCATCCAGACCAACCCCATCTTCAGTTAGCAACCTACCCTCGAATCTTAGTCTTTTCACCATAGGTCTCCGAAGACCTTGAGGTACCCTCATTGTAGTAGTTGTGGTAAGTTTCATTTGGGTGAGTGCCTTGCGGGCAAAGAGGGGTGTTTTAGGTGTGGTCAGTTAGGCCATAGGATCAGGGATTGCCCCTCATCTAAGAGGAGAAACTGTGATATTCAACTCAAAAACCAATTCCTTTCATTGCCTAGCCAGTCGGGTCAGAGTATTCCTCCAAAAGTTGAATCATGTACGTCACAAGATTTTCTTCCTTTATGCACCCATAGCCCCCAAGCCCTACTCTTGTTTGGTTATGAGTTGTCTTAACCTAGAACTAAGTGGGGATAGGAGGGTTGAGGCCTAGACTTTTAGGAGAAGGAGAGTCTTAGACTATAGAAGGAAGTGGGCATTCGTGCTAGATTCTGGAGTAGTGTATGTTCTGTTAGGGTAAACTGACCATAGTTCCTTTGAGAGGTTGGTTAGAGGTCCATAGACTTAGGAGGGTAGCATGAACCTAAGGGGGAGATGGTGGAATGTAGAATCAGTCAGATTTTAGAGGTTCAGGTAGCGATGCTTGTGGGTGTTAGAACAAAGTCAAGAGGGGAGGCAGAAGCTTATTTCCATCCTAGCATCCTAAGTATACTTCTTCCATTGTGATACCTTTTGCATGCCTCGTGTGTCAGTGCCATGGTCCTATTTCAGACTCACGCTCATGTTCAGATTCTAAAATGGCAAGTGATTGTTTCAGACAATGATTCTACTCTTACTCTGCGAGTCTATGAATCCCATCTTTATGCCCCCAGGTTTGTTATTTATGTGAACTTATGTATCCAGTATGCTCAATTATGTTTACTTAGTCAGTCTTCAGAAATACCTCAATGGATAACCAAATCATGTTATGCCATGTATATGCTCAGACCTAATTCTTGAAACGATTCACGCTTATGATTTCCTTATTCTAAAGCCCTTTGGATCTTTGCCTTTGATGACAAGGGGTGGTGATCCCCACTAACTCATGTCTTACGTGCCCAGTATGTGAAGTGCTCATGTCTATTGCGCTCAATTCTCCAAGCCTCACCTTGAGTGGCTTGATCACACTAAGTGTAAGTTAAGATCAATCTGTAACACTCCTACTCCTGCTCTTTCCTTTCAATGATTCTGGTTTATGTTGTTGTAAGTGTTAGGGAAGAAGGCCTTGTAGTAGCCTAGCTGGGAGGTAGCAAATTCCTTTTTCCATGTTAGTGTACTTTTTCCACCTTGACTTCTAGGTGTGGGTGAATTATGAGGTAAGGATTATTCATGCAAAATAGTTAGAAGAGGTAGTCTGGTATGCCCTCTTGTAGAAGTCTATGAACCTGCAATTCCTAGTTATGATAAGGGAGAGGAGAGAAGTCTTAAATAGGGTATAAGCTTGAATATCGTGATGGGATACATGTGGATATTTGTTTTATGCAACTAGTGACCCTTGGGTTGGGGAGCCCTGGATCAGTTGGTTGTTGTGATAAGAAAGAATACCATTCTTAGGAGATAACTCTAGATGCAAGGAGTTTAGTCGAGATAGGCTTAAACATAGAGAATCGGGTAGTTAGACTCAGACCTTAGTACCTTTATGTACGCTGTTGAGGTTGTTAGTTGCAAATGGTAGGAGTGGTATTCAGAAGAGAATAGTTTTTTTTGTATGTCTACTTCTCTCAGTTTGGTGTCCCTTTCGGTTAACTACAATTTCTAGAGTATGTTCATTCTTTATGAGTTTTAGCTGAGTGCCTACTTGCATCCCAGACCAGTTATCATGTTGGATATCCACTTCCTGTCCTATTAGTCATTTTACACTCTCAGCATGTATATGTGTCTCATAAAGCCTGTTCAGTTTTTATTTCAATCAGAAGTCGGTTACCACGATAGTACTTCAGCTTTTACAACTCAGTTGAAGGAGCTACTTGGGAGGTAGAATCATCCATGAAGGCCAGGTACCTTCACCCTTTTCCTTCAGATTCGGTTCAGCTTGAGGTAGTAGTTCCATCCTTAGTATGTCCTCCCGAATCTATTCCATTAGTTTTTCTCACGATCCTAGCATGTGTTCAAATTTTCGAAGTTGATTAAGCCATGTTTTAAGTTCAAAAGTTCAGTTTCATGTTTATTCTTCAGTTTTCATGTTTTGATTTTGGTTGGGCTATTTTCTTTCTAGAGTCCCCTTGCTTAGTTTTCATTCGAGGATGAATGATTCCAAGGGGGAGATATTGTAACACCCCAAAAATCCTAAACTAATACCCAAACCTTTTCCATGAGTGTAATGATCATTTTCCTAGTGTGGTGAGTGCTTTGGATGTGAATCATGTTCATAAGAAACTCCTATTATCAAGTTAAGTCGCAAGCACCTCACAAAAATAAGTTTTCATGTAAGTCTAAACTAGAGTCAAATTCAATCGATCATTCCTCTCAAAATATAAAGAGTTAGGTGGCCTAGTACCCACTAAATTAAAGGTTTTTGAGTCTTATTTCCAATGCCACTGACCGTTCATTAATCTGAGTCCGGAGTAAAAGGTTATGGGCAGTTTACTGAAATGCTGTTAGTGATGACGGATTGGATGACGGGTCTGTACTTTGAACGATGGGTCCGTACTTTGAACGACGGGTCCGTACTTTGAATGATGGGTCCATACTTTGAATGACGGGTCCGTACTTTGAATCGTGATTGCTGAACTGAATACTGAAATTTCATTTTTTAAAACCACTGGTTGGTTGACGGCCCGTAGATCAAAACCACGGTCCGTATATTGACCCGTGGTTTGTCAAAAATCATCTTTTCTTCCCTAGATTGCACGAGTGACTTGACGAGTCATTATTTTAAATAGAGGACCATCCTGTAACTCGTGGGATGGAGTTCCAGTAGACTCTCAAAAGTGATTTCTAAAATCACGGATCAAATGACGGTCCGTCATTCACTTTGACGGTCCGTACACTGACCCGTAATCCCTGAAGCCGAGTCATTTCATCAGTTTTTCCAAGCTTAAGTCTAGGGGTATTTTTGTAATTTTCCACTCTTTTAACTCCTATACTAGATCATTTTAAGCCTATTTAGAAGAGTTTTTATTCCCACTTCGCATAAGTTGTCTCCCATTCTTCCAAACAAGTTTCAAGAGAAGAAACAAAAAGAGTTTCATTCTCTCAAGCTTCAAGTTAGGGTTTCAAGCTCCATAGCAAGGGATCCACTCAAAGTCTCCAAGCTTCAAGTCAAGTCTTCTAAGTCTTTTCCATTGAAGTGGGTTATCTTCACCTAAGGTATGTGGGTATTCAATAAGGGATTCCTTCACCCTTATGCTCAAAACCCCAATCTTCTAAATTGAACTTATGAATTTCTAAACTAGGGTTCTTACTCAATTCTTATGAGTCCTTCTAAAATTGTTTCCTCATTTTTCTTCTATGGATTCTAACTCTAAATTGCATGATTTTGGATGAGTTTTTATGAGTGGATTCTTATTCATGATTTTAACGCCAATTTTTATTTTGAGTTATGAAGTTATGAAATTAGGGTTTTGATCTAAAATTTGGGAAAAGTTTATGAACTCAGTTCCTATGTTGATTTCCTCTTGATTACTCATGATTTGATTATGATTCTCTCATTGGTTTTGAAAGCCCAAGCATGAAAGTTGATTTTTAGCATGAACCCATGAAATTGCATGTTTTCAAAAGAAATTTGGCATGATTAGATATCATGGCCTTTATGTATTTATGAAATTACATGCAAAAGTCTTCAAGTATGTTTATGAAAGAAAAGTATGTTTTAAGCTATGGCTAAGCTAAGTCTTCAGATTATGAATTTGAATTACATGGCATCAGTTATGTCTTTTTGCTTTTTAAATATTTTTGGGCATCAGATATGTCCCTATGTTTTATGAACGTTTTGGACATCAGATATGTACCTATGTTTTATGAAAGTTTTGGACATCAGATATGTCCCTATGTTTTATGAAAGTTTTGGACATCATATATGTCCCTATGTTTATAAAAGGTTTGGCATCTAGACATTTCTACCTAAGCTAAGTGAACTGCATGGTATCAGATATACCCTTATGCTTTTCAAACAGATTTGGCATCAGATATTCCCAGTATTATATGAGCTATATGTATGTTTTGGGAGTAGTATTAGCACTGAGCTGTTCAGGGTGAGAGTACCCAAAAAGGTCCCAGAACTACGTGCCCCCGTAGGTATTAAGTCTCCTCTGTTGGGCATCAGTATTTAGTGATCACGCCAAAGTAATGCCTTTATACCCTGGCAAGGTATATTGGGTCCTTTCGATGGGGTGGATACATTGAATTCCATGTAGCTCACATGGTCTATGTCGGTTAGAGAACCTCCAACAGAAACAATTTATGTTTTAAAAATGTATTGACTTTGCTTTCAGATTTCAGACTTACTACTTATGATTATCTTTTTAGCTTATGATATTGCATTGAGTCATTACATTATAGATTTTACTATTACCACATGATTTCAGCTTCAAGGATAATTTAAGCATATTTTACCACAAGTTATGCATGATCTCAGTTTTAAACAGGCTTTCAAGTATATTTTTATCATGACCTATGCATATCTCACATACTTGGTACATTCCATAGTACTAACGCATATTGAGCTGCATCCTTTGATGATGCAGATTCAGGTGTCCCTTCACAGCTTCTTGGTTAGAGTTCCCGGCCACTCACGCCCAACTTTGGTGAGTCCTCATAGTGCGAGGACTAGTTATGCTTTTCCTTATGTTAGCTTTACTTCTATACTCCGAGTTAGCTAGGGTCTTGTCCTAGCAACTCTTTATGTTATGACTAGAGGCTTTCAGACATAGTTTGTATTCAAATTCCCTTTTTAAATATTGTATGTTATGGGGCCCTTAGACCCTTTATTGATGTTTCCTTAATGGGATTTCCATATTATGCTTCCGCTTATCTTTTGTTATGCTTGAGAATGCTATGACCAAGGGTTAGCTTGGGATTCTTGTGGTCCCAAGTCCCGTGTTACGTCTAGGGGATAACCTCGGGGCGTGATCAATTAAAAGACTAAATATGAGGTAAATAATGATTAAATATATATAATTTTGGCCTCACATCAATTAATTTATTACTACTATGGCTGCGGGCCTATCTTTCACAAGTTTTCTATACCTTGCATGGTTCCGAGGGCCCGTTCTCAATTATAAAATGGCTATAAATAGATTTAAACTAGTTTTATGGATTTTCTTGAGATAAAAAAGGTTTTATGATGGTTTTCACACTGATACTAGACTCGAATGGGCCGGAGTGCTAGACATGAATTTTCTACTATTTTTGAACTGATACTAGACTCGTCATAGCCGAAGTGGTAGACATGATTTTCGACTGGTTTGAGATGATACTAGGCTCGGCTGGGCCGGAGCGCTATACATGACTTTACTTACTGATTTTAGACCCGAATAGATTTTGGGTACGAATATTGAGTTACTGAAAGTTTGTATGTGGTTTCAGAGACCTCCATGGACCTTTTCACTCCATACTAGGGGCTACGAGCAGAGAGTGCCGAAGGAGGGGTATATGGGAGTGTAGAGGTATACGGGGGAAGCCTTGCATGGGTCCTACCTACTGGGCCTACGAGCTTCGGAGGAGGTGCATACGGTACCACTGACACTTCACATCATATCATACATTATTTGAACGATTCCATTCTTGTTTGCTGTTTATTGAGTGTATGCTTCGGTAGTATGGGATGCCAGAGGGTTTATTTTCACTTGTATGTGTCCCTCGAGGTGTATGGTTGCCCGTTGGGATTGTAGGTAGATTAGTTTACTCGCTCCTATTGTAGTACTTGTTAATTTTACCTTTACGATCATCCTTACCTTGTGAGTTATATTTTTAGCATGATTATGTTTAGTTGCTTCTGCTTCTTTCCCTTTATTTGAGGTTATCGGTATACCGCCATGTTCATTAAACTCTTTGTATATATTGTTGTTGCAAGGATCCAGGTGCGTTCTCTACTCTTTCACTTGTGTACTGTGATATATCTTATGTGGCTAGCATAGTATACTTGTATTCTCCTTGCCTTCTATCTGTTGCTAGCTTCTGTGTGTTTTCCTCTGTTTATTTTTGTGACTAATTCCTTCTTATCTGTTATTTATTGCATTTATATTTTATATATTTCCAGTCGGTCTATGAAGCCTACTGAGTACCCATTGCTTTGCAATTGGTGCTTATACTACACTTTTGCATCTTCCTGGTGCAGATCCTAGTGTGGTCCATCGCCACTGATGCAGAGACCTGTGCAGTTCTTTTGGACATCCGAGATTTAGGATGAGCTCCTGACGACCGGGGCTTGACTTTTATCTCTTCTTTGGCTCTATGTACTCTTTTTGCTATTCAGATACAATTGTATATTCTTCTTTTGCACTCCATTGTACTCATTACTATTTAGTAGTGGCTTCTATACTATGATACCAGGTCGTGGGATAGTTTAGCTTCTGTGTGTGTGTATATATATATATATAGTCTCCTCTTTTTATGCCTTCTTTACATTCTTCCGCTTATTACTCTTTCTTGTACGTGCTTCGCTTCATTAGTGACTCATTACTAACCGTTCCGGCCACGAGGATTGGTACGCCTACAGGGGGAGTGTAGGTGTCATCCTGACTTGAGAAATCAGGTCGTGACATGAATAAATAAAGTATATTTGTATTTCTAAAAAGAACTTAATTCTATCTATTATTCAAATTAATTTTCTGTATCTGATTATTTATGAGACTCACATTTCATATAAGAAAGATTTAAGTTTTTTAAAATGTCCATTTTACTTGGTACATTTGAATTCAACTCAAATACAACAAAATATCAACTCTTACCCTAATACTCTTCCCAAAATAAAATATAAAACCTCAATTATCAGCACATGAACATAGTCTTTTATCAATTAAATAAATGAACTGTACTGGAAATTTAAGTCCACCCATAAGGGGTGAAGTACATTAATGAACATCATAGGAGCTGGTCTTGCTATTTTGTCCCCATAAGAAAATCTTATAAAACTAGCCTTCATTCCTTTTATGTCTAGAACAACTACCTTTTTCTCCTCTATACCTCAAACATTTTTAAACAAGTCTTCATGCTCATTTGCCTCTCACTTTCTATTTTTATTTCTTTTTCACTTTTTTATTTTTCTTTAATTTTTCTTTTTTCTTTTTTCTAACCTTTATTTTTCTTTTACTTTTTGTTGTTTCTTTTTTCTCAAGCTTTATTTTTTTTCTTTTTCCCTCTCAACTTCTATTTTTTTCTCTTTTTTATTTTTTCTTTTCCTTTTCTCCTCAACCGTTATTTTTCTTTCTTTATTTTTTTCCTTTTTTTTAATATTTATTTTTTTTCCTCTTTTCCTCTCAATATTTTTTTTCTCTTTTTTTTATTTTTAATTTTTCTTTTCTTTTTTTTTGGTCATTTTTCTCAACCTTTATTTTTCTTTTTTATGAGATCTTTTATAACTCTTGCCTTAGAGACAAGACTTAGCCTAAGCACTTTCAAACAATAAATTACACCCCATGGGCAAGAGTTCACACTACTTCATTGTGTCTTAATTTATGAGATACTCTATAACTATTTACTTAGAGGGAAGATTTAGCTCAAGAATTTCCAAACAACAAGTTATGCCCCATGGACAAGAGTTGACACTACCACATTATGTCTTAATTTTTGAGATGTTCTATAACTATTTCCTTAGAGGCAAGACTTAGCCCAATGACTTTCAAACAACAAGTTACGCCCATGGGCAAGAGTTGGCACTACTACATTGTGTCTTGATTTATGAGATGCTCTATAATGCCTGTCTTAGAGGCAAGACTTAGCCCAAGGACATTCAAACAATAAGTTATACCTCTGTCACAACCTGATTTCTCAGGTCATGATGACACCTACAACCCCCAGTAGGCGAACCAATTCCCGTAGCCCAGAACGGTTAGTAATGGGCTACTACCTAACCAAAATGCACCAACACGCAGAAATAAGCGGAAACAAAACTCGAATATAAATACATAAAGGAAACTACACCAACCCCAAGACTTGGTATCAATAGTACATAAGCTTCTAATAGAATACAAGTGCTAGTAGTAACAAAATACAACATAAATTGCCTCCGAAAGTACAAGGAGCAACAGTACAATAGATGAGATGTAGACAAGCCCCGACCGTCAAGCGCTCACCCTAGTCTCAAAGATCCAAAAGCTGCACGAGTCTCCAACGTGATCAACGGTGAAAGCTCAGCTAATATCTGCACAAAAAAGTGCAGAAGTGTAGTATGAGCACCAAAACCACGGGTACTCAGTAGGTATCATAGGTCGACTGAGCGCATATAAGATATAAAAGCAGTAAGTAACAGATAGCAAGAAAGCAGTCACTGAAGCCATAAGCAAGGCACAAGGAGCTAGGACAGATCATCCATAACCAAGAGCTTCAAGTAACAAATGCTAGCTCATAGATACAATTACACAGAATCACAAGTGAAGGAAAGGAGAACGCACCTGGAGTCCTTGCACACCAATATAAGTAAGTAGAGAGAGAGTTGAGAAAATGGCGGTATACCGGTAACCTCAAGTGGAAGGAAAAGACGGAGAGTAGTCTAACATACTCAAAATGGAATCAACCAGTATAAGGAAATCATAACACCAATCCAATCATATGATAGCATAACCAGGGAATCACCTCACAAGTACAACCCTAGGATGAAATAACTAGGACACAATAACCGAGAGATACCACTCAGCTTCCCACAAGAATAGAACCAGAGTCTCACACTCTGCTCAGAAGGCCACACAAAAGTGCCTCAATAAGAAAGGACTCCAAAGTCCTCTCAATAATCAAAAATCCCACAACCAAAGCCTCAATAGGCTAGCCATCACTAATCTTTCAAGAACCGGGTGCCAAGACAAGCTCTAAATAAAGACATGAGTAAATATAGTCTACCTACAGTCCCAACGGCCGCCCATACAACCGAGGAACACAATCAAGTGAAAGCAAACCCTCCGGCATCCCATACTACCGGAGTGTACACTGAACACACAACAAACAAGGGTGGAATCCAATGCATGATATGATATGATATGATGTGTGAAATAGAACCTCTGTATGTACCTCCTCCGGTGCCAATCGGGCCCAGCAGGCAGGTTCCATGGAAGGACACAGCCTGTATACCTCTACTCCACCGTATACCCTTCCCTCCGGTGCACGCATCCCGAAGCCCCAAGCCCAGAGCGGCAAGGTCCATGGAGGTCCCCGACCCCATACTAAAACTCAGTATCAAGACATGTCATCCGGAAGCAAGTCCGGGATCAAGATAGAGACCCAGTCTCATATATGCATGCCCAGACCATGTCCAGGACTAAGGTAGTAGAAAATGCCTCAAAAACCCCTCCAAGGGTGCCCGGGCGTAACCGGGTCTAAAATTGTAGTAAATCAAGTCTAGTGCTCTGCCCTGCAGAGACTAGTATCAGTAATAAAATCAAGTCTGGTGCTCTGCCCCGCAGAGACTAGTATCAGTAATAAAATCAAGTCTGGTGCTCTACCCCGCAGAGACTAGTACCAGTAATAAAATCAGTGCAAAAACATCCAAAAATCCCCTTTTTTATCATCAACAGTACCAAAAAAGAGGCCCCCAGGGCCATGCAGATTTAGGAAAACTGTCAGTAGTGGCTCGCAGCCAAAACTGTAGTAAAACATGCAGGGGAAAACCTTTTTCATGGATGATATGCTCGCACACAAATATCAAAGTAGCCCAACGGCTCACAACAACTCCTATCAGCCCTGCACAGGCCCAACAGCTACTCAGCAGACATAACCAGCCTAAAAGGATCATCTCTATGTCCGGGCCTCGCGGACATTCCCCAAATAACCCACCATCTATGTTCCAGAGTCAATACAAGGCCACACAGGACCACAAAGGTAATATATAATACTCCGCGAATACTAAAAACAACGTACGAAATAGATGGACAAAAGGCGGACAAGGTCTGGGGTACCAACCTATAACAATCCATCCAAGGATGCTAATTAATGCAGTTATAGCCTATATACGTAGAGTCTAGATAGGGGAAAATCATAACCTACCTGTCATCCGATGACTAGCTGCGGGAACGGCGTCGTCCAGACTCGAACTGCTCTGGGAAGCTCCAAATCACAAAAGAATACTTTTAACTAAAGCCCCAAAGGCGTCTCTATGAAGGCTAACCAACTAAGGTAATGGAACAATTGCTAGAATCGACGAGGCTGCCAGAACGAGCCATAACCATTTGATAAGATGTTAATGTCACACTCGCGACCATCCAACTCCAAAACATAAAATGAGGCCAATAACAATAAGAAATGGTATCTAAATCCAACAATAATATGTTAACCACATCTCAAAGGAGCGACGAGCTCCCAAGGTACTATTTCAAGGCGTACTTCACGTTTGTCCAATCCAATCACTATCATATGTGATCCCAAAAAGAATCTCACAATTTCCCAATCCCTCCAGCACCTTACCACAACCATAACACCACAACAATAACCAAACATAACAAGATAAAGGGGCTGTCCAAAGCCACAAATCCAAAATACCACTTTGTGGCTCAGAAATCCATAAAATAATACTAGAACATTTAATAACGAAGGAGGGTCATAGGGGAGAGATTTCCTTGACAAAAATATTCAATATCCCAAGATTAACAACCTGCCTCCTTGCAGGAACAACAAACATATCCAAATCAAACAAGAAACTACTATGAGTTATCGAAAAATACAACTTTTCGTGACTAGAAGCTTAGAATCTTGATTCAACAAATAGAAAAGTGTACGGGATCCATACCTCGCCAATATAACTCCGTAGCTACTGCCAAATACTCAAAAATCACCAGCTGGATTTCTGCATCAACACCCACGAAGAAACGCCATGAAATCGATGGGGAAAACTATACCAAAATGACGAGCTCGCGACGTAGAGCAACTTCCGTTAAACTTTCGAATTGAAAGGATCAAAGTCCATGGATTATTTATGGACTTTACCTTTGATTTTCAGTGAATTTTGGGTTAAAATGATGAGTTAAAACGAAGGAGAAATCAGCTTTTATAAGCTGAACCGACTTAGGACGTGGGTCCCACTTTGACGTGCCTGCTTGTGCAGTCTTATGAAAATGTGATTTCTCTCTATTCTGAAGTCGTATAGACAAACGGTTTAGTGCGTTGGAAACTAGACTCGTATACCTTCGATTTGGTATATTGGGGGCCCACTAAATCTTTATAGATAGGGAGAAAAACCTCAAGACATATAACCCAAATTTGAAGAGAATTCCTTAAAGAAATTTACAATAACTTTTTTCGACTTTTGTTTCGCAACTTGCTTGCCTTCAAAACTTATCATACGACCATTTTGCCATTACAATACCTCATAACACATCCTTCTTAGTATATTAGACACTATTAGTCTTACCCCAAAGGCACGGGTTACTTTAAACCTTCCAAACGGGGGAGGTGTTACACGAGGCATTTCTTTAACTCAAACTTTCGAGTAAGGGATTCCTTTGACCTAGAACCTTGGTTTAATTATTTGATATTACCAAGCTTGTTGTCAGAAGTCAACGATTTCCAAAGTTTAAGCTCTAAAATGAGGAACGGCCATAAAGACAAAACAAATAGCCCGGGCACCAAACTACCGGTCCCGACAAGCCAAAAATGACTTGGGCCGCTACAAGTAAGCTCTAATGGTACAAGAAAGGCAAAAATGTGTAAATGACCGGAAGGGTCATTACATCATCCACTACTAAAAAGACTTTCGTCCCCGAAAGTCAGGAAAGAAGTAAATACCAGGGATTTAAGAACAGCCGATACCTCGCCCGCACTACTTTCTTGGACAACCCGGGTAGCCTCCATGACAGGGCAACACCCAACAGAAAGAAAACAAGCCTTAAATTCTTACTAGCCAAGCTAGATTTCAACCTCCAAAGATCTGCCAACCCAAACTGAACCTCGAGAATCTTAACCTAAAAACACCTACACAACACCGAAACCACAACACCAAGGCTATCAACACACAAAACTCAAATCCTCAAAACCATACCAAGTTTACCAGAAAATCCATCAACCCGAAACTCTAACTCATGAACCCGCTGTTCCGCAAAAGCCCCTTTTTTTTGAACTGAATCATTTAGCACCACAAAAAAGAAGCTGCATACAAGTCAAACACTCAACCCACCTTCGAAACATCAACTGACACACCGAAGATCCATAGTTCTTGCTTATACTTTACCACGAACGAAGTCACCCACTTTATTCAAACTTGTTTTAAGCCAAGATATAGGCTACTAGACTTTGCCATCTAAGATAACAATCCGTAGCATATCATTGAAAATGAAATTACCTGCCTTGATTGACCACCAACCAACGAACGAGCAGTTTTTTTTTCTAACATCAAATTCGCTAACTGAACCGTGCCAAGTCTGAATCAGCTGAAAGTGAATGAACCAGGGCAATCTGCCCAAATGATCCAAACCAAAACCACGATCCTGCAAGAAGTGTGGTAAGCCTACCACGAAATCTGTAACCATGAGCCAAGCTCCCAACTCTAGAAAACACTACTGCTACTCCGAACACTCAAACACCATTTGAACGTGAAATTGCCTTACGAATCTCACCTAAGGAAGAAGTCCACCATGCCACAAATATCAAGTCCAAACACCCCGAAGGCAAAGGAAAAAGGTGCCTGGGGTTCAAAGTTACCATCTAGCCATAGAAATTTTTGCATATACTTTCAACTCATTCCTTTGGCTCGAATCAACCGGTCTACTGGTTCTGCAAAGAACCAACCACTTCGAAGCATATATCATAATGAACTTCTCGTCCATACTGGCCGAGTCTAACCAACACTAGAACCCCACATAAATAATAACTCCGGACGAATCAATTAAACAAGCTTTCAAATCCTGGGCAAACAAATGGCTATTACCAGTCTCTACGTGTCATCAGAGCGTAAAATAGCCTCTCTAGTCTCAACCTGCACAAGCTGACAACATAAAGCATACACCACTACTGAAGCTTAAACTTACGCCACTGAGTCTGTCCAACCATGGTAGAAGAACCTCGTACTAACTAGAACACTGCTGAAATCTAGAATATATCGCCTCTTGCAGAGGTTAGCCAAGGACTAGGTGTCCAAGGCCAATAGCCGCATCCAAAACTAAAGTAAAGAAGCTAAGTTGCCCGCACCCACTGCCTCCCGGCACTAGGATGCTACAACCAAATAGAAACTGCCACAAACCATCCAATGTAACCTGCCGAGTTATGATTATGAACACCGACTTGTAAAACTACCAACCAAAGCCTTAGTCGAACATGTATGCTGCCAATGAACCCTTAAGAACCCGAGCCAACTAGGCCTGAAAATGCAAGTTGCCAACACCGCAGTTGCTACTGAAACAAAACCAATCGATGGAAAACCCACGACAATGTGTAGACGGCTGAATCAAATCACCGACACACAATCCCAAAGCAAACCTTCATCGCTACCTCAGGCAACTACGAGGACACATAAACACATACAAAGAGTATCTCCCTTCTTTTTCAACTAAACAAAAATGCTTCTTTAGCACATACTAAACCTTACAAATCTTTTCTCGAATAAGAACCTGAAGCCATTACCTTACTACTCATAGCTACACGTCAAATTCAATAAGGCAGGAGAAGGATGGGCCGGATGCCCAACTCACTCAAAATCCTTACAAATACAACCCAACCACGAGATTACGATCAACACTTAGTCAGAAGTGCTTAAAGTCAAGACCCAATAACGATGCCAACATCCAGAGCTCATCGAAAGAACTACGATCAAGATTCGTTTGAATTGGAGCTAGGGATACAACCAAACACCCAACGGACCAGGAAGTGGAAGAGGCTATGGGAACAACCCACATACCTGCCAACCTCCTAAACTAATCAACAAAGAGGGTCGACTCTAGACACTCGGGAGACCAAACCAATCTATGCACACTAGCATAACCAATATCTCCCAACTGAGGCAAGATCTCAACTCCGGCCCAACTACCGGTAATACACCAAACCATCACACGGATCTCTAGCCACGCTAGATAACGGCCTAGGCAACAACCATCTAGGACTGCTCAACAAGGGAAACCCAACCAAAAGTCCAGAATCACAATGAAACAGGGGTAACCCAATTAGAAACAGAATAACAAGAACTACCCACGAGCTACAACTCTGGGAAAACACCTCTCAAGGCTAACTTACCCCCATCCACTACTAAAGAATAAACTACCAATAAAATAACATATCGGTACTACAATTTGGGTAGCCAAATAACTTAAACAAATAGCAGGTAGGCATATAAGAAAATAAATGACAGAAGGGATAGAATCGCAACGCGAGCAGGACTATCACAAGTCGAAGGTAGCAAAAGCCTAATCTGGAGCAACGATATCAGGAACCTCTACCTCTGGCCCACCAAGAGGAGTATCAAGCTGATGGGATATAACTCTGGACTGACTAGTCAAAACTAAAGGCCTAACCGGCCCTCGCCGGAGACAATATCTATAAAGGTAACCAATCTCTCTACAATGATAACAACCAGGCTGTCTAGGATACACAATCCTGGGGCAATTCCTAGCAAAGTGCCCATGCTCACCACACCAAAAACAGCCTATACCAGATGAAATCCGATGGGAAAATCTCGCCTCGTACTCCAATACCGACCGACAACCCTGCTGAAGAACTAGAAGCTCAACTATAACTGAAGCACCACTCACAAAACCAGGTACTGAAACACTCACCGGAGGACTCAGAGTCCTAGCCACGATGTCCTGAAGCGCTGAGGTCGCTATAAATCTAGTCAAAGGTTGGGCTGACCCCACACCCCCTATCTAGTGGAGTAAACCCTCACTCTGGAGTCCTGGCGCTGAGGGAAGCATTGAAGCAACAGGCACAGAAGCCTCGCCACCAACCGCTATCACACTCGTATGAGGCATCTCAGATGAATGAACAACCAAAGTTTAGAAGTCAATAGAGCCAGGAACACACGATGAGGAGCCAAGAAGATGAAACTTTTCCTAACAATTCCCTGTAGCATCCTGCAAATAGGATAAGGACGTCATCGTACCAATCCGCGAGACTCTACTTAGACACTTGCTTCTGTACCATGACACCGTTGAACCTAGAGCTCTGATACCAAGCTGTCACAACCCGATTTCTCAGGTCATGATGGAACCTACAACCCCTAGTAGGCGAACTAATTCTCGTAGCCCAGAATGGTTAGTAATGGGCTACTACCTAACCAAAACGCACCAGCACGCAGAAATAAGCGGAAACAAAACTCGAATATAAATACATAAAGGAAACTACACCAACCCCAAGACTTGGTATCAATAGTACATAAGCTTCTAATAGAATACAAGTGCTAGTAGTAACAAAATACAACATAAATTGCCTCCGAAAGTACAAGGAGCAACAGTACAACATATGAGATGTAGACAAGCCCCGACCGTCAGGCGCTCACCCCAGTCTCAAAGATCCAAAAGCTGCACGAGTCTCCAACGTGATCAACGACGAAAGCTCAGCTAATATCTGCACAAAAAAGTGCAGAAGTGTAGTATGAGCACCAAAACCACGGGTAATCAGTAGGTATCATAGGCCGACTGAGCGCATATAAGATATAAAAGCAGTAAGTAACAGATAGCAAGAAAGCAGTCACTGAAGCCATAAGCAAGGCACAAAGAGCTAGCACAAATCATCCATAACCAAGAGCTTCAAGTAACACATGCTAGCACAGAGATACAATTACACAGAATCACAAGTGAAGGAAAGGAGAATGCATCTGGAGTCCTTGCACACCAATATAAGTACGTAGAGAGAGAGAGTTGAGAAAATGGTGGTATACCGGTAACCTCAAGTGGAAGGAAAAGATGGAGAGTAGTCTAACATACTCAAAATGGAATCAACCAGTATAAGGAAATCATAACACCAATCCAATCATATGATAGCATAACCAGGGAATCACCTCACAAGTACAACCCTAGGATGAAATAACTAGGCCACAATAACCAAGAGATACCACTCAGCTTACCACAAGAATAGAACCAGAGTCTCACACTCTGCTCAGAAGGCCACACAAAAGTGCCTCAATAAGATAGGACTCCAAAGTCCTCTCAATAATCAAAAATCCCACAACCAAAGCCTCAATAGGCTAGCCATCACTAATCTTTCAAGAACCGGGTGCCAAGACAAGCTCTAAATAAAGACAAGAGTAAATATAGTCTACCTACAGTCCCAACGGCTGCGCATACAACCGAGGAACACAATCAAGTGAAAGCAAACCCTCCAGCATCCCATACTACCGGAGTGTACACTGAACACACAACAAACAAGGGTGGAATCCAATGCATGATATGATATGATATGATGTGTGAAATAGAACCTCTGTTTGTACCTCCTCCGGTGCCAATCGGGCCTAGCAGGCAGGTTCCATGGAAGGACTCAACCTGTATACCTCTACTCCACTGTATACCCTTCACTCTGGCGCACGCAGCCCGAATCCCCAGGCCCAGAGCGGCAAGGTCCATGGAGGTCCCTGACCCCATACTAAAACTCAGTATCAAGACATGTCATCCGGAAGCAAGTCCGGGATCAAGATAGAGACCAAGTCTCAAATATGCATGCCCAAACCCTGTCCAGGACTAAGGTAGTAGAAAATGCCTCAAAAACCCCTCCAAGGGTGCCCGGGCGTAACCGGGTCTAAAATTATAGTAAATCAAGTCTAGTGCTCTGCCCCGCAGAGACTAGTATCAGTAATAAAATCAAGTCTGGTGCTCTGCCCTGCAAAGACTAGTATCAGTAATAAAATCAAGTCTGGTGCTCTGCCCCGCAGAGACTAGTACCAATAATAAAATCAGTGCGAAAACATCCAAAAATCCCCTTTTCTATCATCAACAGTACAAAAAAAGTGGCCCCTAGGGCCATGCAGATTTAGGAAAACTGTCAGTAGTGGCTCGCAGCCAAAACTATAGTAAAACATGCAGGGGAAAACCTTTTGCATGGATGATATGCTCCCACACAAATATCAAAGTAGCCCAACGGCTCACAACAACTCCTATCAGCCCTGCACAGGCCCAACAACTACTCAGCAGACATAACCAGCCTAAAAGGATCATCTCTATGTCCGGGCCTCACGGACATTCCCCAAATAACCCACCATCTATGTTCCAGAGTCAATACAAGGCCACACAGGACCACAAAGGTAATATATAATACTACGCGAATACTACAAACAACGTATGAAATAGATGGACAAAAGACGGACAAGGTCTGGGGTACCAACCTATAACAACCCATCCAAGGATGCCAATTAATGCAGTTATAGCCTATATACGTAGAGTATAGATAGGGGAAAACCATAACCTACCTGTCATCTGATGACTAGCTGCGAGAACGGCGTCGTCCAGACTCGAACTGCTCTGGCAAGCTCCAAATCACAAAAGAATACTTTTAACTAAAGCCCCAAAGGCGTCTCTATGAAGGCTGACCAACCAAGGTAATGGAACAATTTCTAGAATCGACAAGGCTGCAAGAATGAGCCATAGCCATTTGATAAGGTGTTAATGTCACACTCGCGACTAGCCAACTCCAAAACATAAAATGAGGCCAATAACAATAATAAATGGCAGCTAAATCCAACAATAATATGTTAACCACATCTCAAAGGAGCAACGAGCTCCCGAGGCACTATTTCAAGGCGTACTTCACGTTTGTCCAATCCAATCACTATCGTATGTGATCCCAAAAAGAATCGCACAATTTCCCAATCCCTCCAGCACCTTACCTCAACCATAACACCACAACAATAACCAAACATAACAAGATAAAGGGGCTGTCCAAAGCCACAAATCCAAAATACCACTTCGTGGCTCAGAAATCCATAAAATAATACTAGAACATATAATAACGAAGGAGGGTCGTTGGGGAGAGATTTCCTTGACAAAAATATTCAATATCCCAAGATTAACAACCTGCCTCCTTGCAGGAACAACAAACATAGCCAAATCCAACAAGAAACTACTACGAGTTATCGAAAAATACAACTTTTCGTGACTAGAAGCTTAGAATCTTGATTCAACAAATAGAAAAGTGTACGGGATCCATACCTCGCTAATATAACTCCGTATCTACTGTCAAATACTCAAAAATCACCTGCTGGATTGCTGCATCAACACCCACGAAGATACGCCATGAAATCGACGGGGAAAACTATACCAAAATGACGAGCTCGCGACGTAGAGAAACTTCCGTTAAACTTCCGAATTGAAAGGATCAAAGTCCATGGATTATAATGGATTATTTAGGGACTTTACCTCTGATTTTCAGTGAATTTTGGGTTAAAATAATGAGTTAAAACGAAGGAGAAATCAGCTTTTATAAGCTGAACCGACTTAGGACGTGGGCCCCACTTTGACGTACCTGCCTGTGCAGTCTTACAAAAATGTGAATATCTCTCTATTCTGAAGTCGTATAGGCAAACGGTTTAGTGCGTTGGAAACTAGACTCGTATACCTTCGATTTGGTATATCGAGGGCCCACTAAATCTTTATAGATAGGGAGAAAAACCTCAAGACATATAACCCAAATTTGAAGAGAATTCCTTAAAGAAATTTACAATAACTTTTTTCGACTTTTGTTTCGCAACTTGCTTGACTTCAAAACTTATCATACGACCATTTTGCCATTACAATACCTCATAACATATCCTTCTTAGTATATTAGATACTATTAGTCTTACCCCAAAGGCACGGGTTACTTTAAACCTTCCAAACGGGGGAGGTGTTACACGAGGCATTTCTTTAACTCAAACTTTAGAGTAAGGGATTCCTTTGACCTAGAACCTTGGTTTAATTCTTTGATATTACCAAGCATGTTGTCGGAAGTCAACGATTTCCAAAGTTTAAGCTCTAAAATGAGGAACGGCCATAAAGTCCAAACAAATGGCCCGGGCACCAAACTACCGGTCCCGACAAGCCATAAATGACTTGGGCCGCTACAAGTAAGCTCTAATGGTACAATAAAGGCGAAAATGTGTAAATGACCGAAAGGGTAATTACAACCTCATGGGCAAGAGTTGATACTACCACATTGTATCTTGATTCATCAGATGATTTATAACGCTTGTCATAGAGGCAAGACTTAGCCCAAGGACTTCCAAATAACAAGTTACGCCCAATGGGCAAGAGTTGACACTACCACATTATGTCTTGATTTATGAGATGTTCTATAACTCTTGCCTTAGAGGCAAGACTTATCCCAAGGACTTTCAAACAACAAGTTACTCCACATGGGCAAAAGTTGACACTACCACATCGTGTCTTGATTTATGAGATGTTCCATAGCTCTTGCCTTAGAGGCAAGACTTAGCCCAAGGACTTTCAAACAACGAGTTATGTCTCATGGGAAAGCATTGACACTACCCTATTGTGTTTTGATTTATGAGATACTCTATAACATTTGGTTTAGAGGCAAGACTTAGCCCAAGGACCTTCCAAAAATATAAGTTACACACCATGAGAAAGAGTTAACACTATTTTATTGTGTCTTAATTTATGAGATACTCTATAACTCTTGCCTTAGAGATAATACTTAGCTCAAGAGTTTCAAAAATAACAAGTTATGCCCCACGAGTAAGGCTTGACACTACCTCATTGTGTCTTGATTTATGAGATGTTCTATAACTCTTACCTTAGAGTCAAGACTTGTTCGAAAGGACTTCCAAACAATAAATCACTCCCTTAAGTTTATTTCAATGTCAAAAAAAGAAGATCCTCTTTGCGGAATATCCTACTTTCTGTTCATTAGCAAAAAAGTAGAATTTAAGAAAAAAGAAAAAAAAAAGAAAGGAAAGAAATAAATATATGGAAAAAGAAAAAAAAATAAAGGTTGAGAAAAAAGAATAAGAAGAAAAAAAAAGAGAAAAGAAAAAAAAAATGTTTGAGAAAAATGAAAAAAATGATAAAAGAAAAAAAAAGGGGAAAATGATGAGAAGAAAAAATTGAGAGGCAAATGAACATGGAGAGTTGTGGTGTAGAGGGACAAAAGTATATTTGTTCTATACATAAAAAAGAAGGAGGGCTAGTCTTTTAAGAATTTTCGTATGGAGGACAAAAAATGAAGGTCACTCATTTTGAGGAACACCCCATATAATTTCCTGCACCCATAAGGGGTGCTTTAAGGCCCATTAGGGTAATTAAGTTAAGGTAAATCACAGAAAGAGCCAAACATCCTTACCATATCTACTATCTCTCACTACTTTATTTAATTACTTAATATACCATATTAAACTCAGATACACACGAATACATGTGCAACCACACAGATACATGCATAACTACATAGATACATGTTGTAACCCCTCAGATACATGTGAATACTTGTTGTAACCCCTCAAATATATACAAATATATGTTGTAACCCTCAGATACATGCGAATATGATGTATCTGAGATTAAACCATATATTCGGACAGCGGATGCATGCGACTAAACTCGGATACATGTGATGTATCTGAGACTAAACTATGTATCTGAATGCCTTATACGATGTATCCGAGATTAAACCATGTATTCAGATGATTTTTAAGTGGTAAAAAATGAAATTTACTAAACTAGTGATCATGAGAGTAATTAGCTGCCATACTAGTGGGTTTTATGTAAGTGACTCATTAAGTTAACCCTAATTATTTCTCTATATAAATACACATATGGTGTGTAATTAAAAATACTATAAATATCGAAAGCAGAAAATTCCTACGCTTTATTTTCTCCCTAATCAATTTGGGTTTAGGCTGTGATATAGGGGTTGCTCTGACACATCATGACAACCATCGCCGATCAGTAATTTCAACCTCGATTCATCCTACTCTTCCGCTTCTGCTATGCGAAGAACAAGTAATTTCTCGTTTATGGTTTACGTATATTATGTGATTAGTTTAGATTAACGTGAAATATAATCCTTCAAACGGAAAACAAACTACAAAAAAAAGGATTAAAGATAAATTACTTGAGAAGTATTATGTTTTTGATTTTCAAACATTGTTCACAATGTTACATAATACATATTTGTAGACACGTAATTTTTTATTCTCATAGAGTTCTAACTCATTTTTAGTTAAATATTTATTTTATTCTAATCTTTATTTCAACTTTTTTTTCATTTTTTAGTAGGTTTATTTGTAAATTTGAAAATCAAAAAAATAAAATCACATTTTAGGATAAGTTTAGTTTTTTCCTTTTCCAAATAATTTTTTGTTTCAAAATATACAATTTTCTTTTAATTTAGATTTTAATAAATAAGTAAATAATTTTAGTATTTCCTTAGTTACATTTTATTTTAGTACAACTATTTAACTTGTCATATATTTTTATTAGTCCAAAATAGGTAGTTAATATTTCTATATTATATTTATATCTTCAAAAAAGTAAAAAAAATATAAAAGAAGAAATCACCGAAACACCCCCCCCATTTTCCTCACCTGCAAATCACTTTCCCTCACGTTTTTCCCCCTATAATTTCTCAACCAAAGTTATTCCCATTCTCACTCTCCACTCACCTAAAACTTCCCCATTACCCCAACTCTCTCTCTCTCTCTCTCTCTTTTCTCTCTCTCTCTCTCTCTCTCACACACACAATTACATATACACACAAGGCACAACATATAAGATGATGATTATAACAACAAAAGGGGATACAGACGAAGGAGTGAAAAAAAGGAAGAAATGAAAACAGAGAGATTATAGATAGAGGAGACATACAATACGAAACAGAAAAAATTGAGAAAAAGAGAGTAAGAAAAATTAGAGATTAGCAAAGGAAAGAGAGAGAAAGAAAAATGGAAGATTAGCAAAGGAGAAAAAATGAGATAGAAAATCCAAGAACACGAAAAAATCGAGAGCAATTTAGGAGTTTGAAAAAGGTATTTTGAAAAAATTAAGTTGGAGTTCAAGATTTTTGTTCGTGGTTTCAAGTTCGTTGACTTGAAAGTTAGCTTTGAAAATTTGCAGATTGTATGTCACTTTTCAATGTTAATCAAAGGAAATTTCAAGGTTCGTTCTCGTTATTACTTCTCTATTTTAATATTTTATACAAATCAAAGTTTTGTTGAAGAATCAATTAAGACGGGTTAAAATCTTTGGATGTTCAATAGTTTAGTGTAATATTAACATCGAAGTTGAAGATTTATATATGTTTGAGTTCTAGGTTAACTTGAGGTTTGATATGTTGGGACTCTCTCGATTCTGTTTTCTGTACTTAGTTATTAAAGATATTTTATTAGTAAACAGTAAGTTTTCATCATTTTCACTTGAGTTATCTAGAATATATGTATCTAATGGTTTTCCTTATCGTTCTTATATGATTGTTCATGCTTGTTTTATATTATTGTTATGTCTTTTTTTTCCTTTCTTTATGATTTAAAAGAGATCTGCACATGTCATTTCTTTTCGTAATATGATTTGGATGATAATACCTTTGAACCAATCAAGTACTTTTTATTTTATTTTTGAGTATCTTATTGTACTCATTAAAAAGTGATTAGCAAGTAAGCTGCTAAGTTGCATAAATTTGTTTGCGAGGTTTGTTAAATATAAAAAATAAGGAATTAAATTTGGGTCTAAGGTAACTAGCCTTGATGTTATTTCAATTGTTGAGACGTTACGTGCATGCTTAAGACCTTAATAAAATAGGCAAATTTAATATACTTAGAATGTTAGGCAGATTTAAGGTCTGTCTCATATTCATAAGCTAAGTCGCAACTGTGCGTCTTGAATAAGGACATATAAATAAAATGGCAAGGTCACGTTTATCATCTTAACCCAAATACTTTTAAAAATAATAATCTTTCATTTAATAAGATAAGTAGGCTCAAATTTATGGTGTGACATGCAAATCAGGATCACATTTATGCGGCTTGACCAATGTGTGTCGAAGCTAAGTGTCATGACCTGATTTTTCAAGTCATGATGACATTTACAACCCCCCTGTAGGCGTACCAATTCCCTTAGCCCAGAATGGTTAGTAATGGTCTACTATATAACAAGCATGCGGAAGAATAAGATATAAGCGAAAGGAAGAGATAAAGTAAAGAAACGAGCAACAGGAATATATGTATATAGGAAAACTAAGCCATCCCACGTACTGGTGTCATAGTATAAGAGCCGCTACTACATAACCAGAGTACAATAAGGTCCAAAAGAATATATACATGTGTCTTCAAATGTCACGACTCAATTTTTCATGTCATGATGACACCTACAACCCCCCAGTAGGCGGACCAATTCTCGTAGCTCAAAACAGTTAGTAATGGGCTACTACCTAACCAATACGCATGATAATATATATATATATATATATATATATATATATATAAAAGAACACTACACCAGTCCCAATAGTTGGTATTGTTAGTGCAGGAGCTTCTAAATAGAATACAAGTGCTAGATGTAACAAATAGACTACACAACTGTCTTTGAATACATAAAGAGTAACAGTACAAGAGGTGAGATGCGGTCAAGCCCTGATCGTCTGGCGCTCACCCTAGTCTCGAATATCCAAAAGCTGCATGAGTCCTTAACGTGATCAACGGTAAAAACTCAACTAATATCTGCACTAGAAAGATGCAAAAGTATAGTATGAGCATCAATTGCTAAGCAACGGGTACCCAGTAAGCATCATCATCCTACTGAGTGCATATAAAATATAAAAGCAATAATAAGCAGAATACAAGAAAACAGTCACTGAAAACAAGGAGGAAATACAAGGAACTAGCATAAGAGTAATCAAACAAGAGTTATGAGTATAACATGCTATCATAGAGGATATACATACACAGAAACAGAGGTGAAAAAGGGAAGAAGGACGCACCTAGGATCCTTGCAACAACAGTATATATAAAAAGAGAGTTTAAAGAGATGGTCAGTATACCGGTAACCTCTAAAATAAAGGAAAAGAAAGATAGCAAGCCAACAATCGAACTAGAAGCCATATACTAACAGAAACATGCTTAAGACGTCAATTACAAGATAAAAATAGACGTAGAACAGTTTCTCAAGTATAGCCCAAGGATGGAATAACTAAACCACAAGTATCTAGATTCGCTAATAAAAAACCAGGATGAGAATGAATACAAAAACCTACATCCACTCAGGAGGCCACATAAATAGAGCCTCAATAACATAGGTCCCACTAGCCCTTCAATAATCTCAGTCTAAAACAACCAGGGCCTCAACAGGCCAAAAAACACTAATCCAATCAAAGCGAAGGTCAATACTAGCTCTACAAAATGAAAAGAGTAATATAACCTACCTACAGTCCCAATGGCCGCCCATACAATCGAGGAACACAATTAAGTGAAAACAAATCCTCCGGCTGCCCATACAACTGGAGCGTACACTGAGCACATAGAAAACAAGGGTGGAATCAGAATACAATATGCATGATGATGATATGATGAATCTGATGTGATAGTAACTCGTATGTTCCCCCTTTGGTACCCCAAAGGCCCATGTAGAGGCAGGACCCATGGAAGGGCTCTACCCGTGTACCTCTACTCCACCGTACACCCTTCTCATGGCACGTGCATCATTCCATAGCCAGTAACCCAGGAACGACAGGGTCCATGGAGATTCACTCATAGACCATATACAAAATTGCACAAATCTCAAATAGTAAAACCTCGTAGTACATGCCCGAGATCGAACTAGGTCTAAAACAGTCGTAGTAATCTCAAAGGACCCTCTCAAAGGGTGCCCAAAGGATATCCGGTTTAGTAATAAAGCCTCAATAACCCTCTCAAAGGGTACTCAAAGCGTATCCGGGTCTAAAACCATCATAAAACATGTCTAGCACTCTGGCATAGCTGAGTCTAGTATCAGTAATAAAATCAGTTAGAAAAATCAGCATAGTACCACTTTTATTTCAAGAAAATCCACCAGTCAGTTCTAAATCTTGTTTTATCATCATTTATACTAAAAATGGGCCTTCAATACCATGCAAAGTTTAAAAAATTAGTGATAGTCAGCCCGAAGCCAAAACTATAGTAAAACATGCAGAAAAATCCTTTGCATGAATGATATGCTCACAAACAATATATATATTAGCCCAACGGCTCACAAACATACCTATCGGCCCTGCACAAGCACCATCAGCTCTACATCACAGATAACCATCCTAAAAGGATATCACTATGTCTGGGACTTGCGGACACTCCCAAATAACTGACCATCTATGTTCTAGAGGCATATACAAGGCCACGTGGGCCACAAGGATACTATTACAATACAATATCAAACACTACAAATATCATACAAAACAAATGGTCAGAAAAGGCATACAAGGTCTGGGGTACCAACCTATAACAACCCACCCAAGGATGCTAATTAATGCAGTTATAGCCTATATACGTAGAGTCTAGGCAGAGAAAGACATAACCTACTTGTCATCCGATGACTAACTGCGGGGACAACATCGTCCAAGCTCGAACTGCTACGAGAAGCTCTAAATTGTAAAACCACTATCAACACAGTAATCTACACGTAAAAAAAACCAACGATACCCATAATGCCATAAATATAATCGGATCAAAATTTGGGTCACAAGCAGGCCCATGGGCTCTATAAGCCGAAACCGGAAATAAAAAACAATCATGTGTTCCTTGCAATCTCGGGAGTACATTCTCCAAAATTGAGCAGAAACGGACCAAGGAAAGGGGTCAAAACAGCCCCAACAATCATGAATTAAAGACGAGAAATTAAGGAGAAAACCCAAAAATTAAATAAGAACTTTACCTAGTTAGAAGCCAAAACACAATCACAGACCAACATGCAACTACTTCCAAGCTGTTGGAATGAATAAGATCAAATTCTGTAGGTTTTGGGTGTAAGCTTTCATGGAGGATGATTCAAGGAAAGAAGGAGAAATTGACAAAGAAAACTAACCAAACAAGGCCGAGGAATTTCCCAAGGACCAAGAATTTCCCTCCACATCTAAGTGGAATCAGCCCTCAAGAAATGGAGCTTTAAAGCTCATGGAAATAGCTAAGTTCGTTTTGGAGAAATTATAAAATGAAGTGGGCAAGAAGGGATTTCAAGCTGCCAGCCCATGCCCATGGGAACGCAGCCAAGGCGTCGCCTAGGCGAAGGCAAAATAGAGGGGCAGCATGCCACGACCTATGCGAACGCGGCCATGCCCCGCTAGGCAAAGGACAAAGTTGGGGCGGCTGGCATTGCCCTATGCGTAGGTGGCCAGCCCCACGCATAGGGGAAGAACAAAATTGGTGCCATGACAGCAACAACTGCCAACAACAAAGCCACAACAACATTTAACTCTGATGGACCCTTGGGAACGCATCCGGGGTCCCGCGAACATAAGCAACCTGAGATACTCAACTAGAAACAGAATTTAGGATCCAATGGAATCGATGAAAATCGCATCACAGATCGATTTAATGAAAAATGGGCCCCACACCCAATATCAACCTTTAGGCCAACAATTCCTAAAACGGAACCCAAGGGCCTAAATCAAGTCCAAAAGCCTTGGGACCTAAACCAATGGTCTCTCTAGACTAAACTCGACATTCTGGAGCTAACAACGCTGAATTTTTTTTCCATCTGAGGCCGTTTTCTCCAAATATTGACCAAAGTCAACCAAACAAGCCCAACTGGCCTAAAAACACAGAACGAGAGAGAATTCTAAGCTGAAAAGCTCCTAGATCCTGACAAAAGATCCTCCTAGACCAAAGTCCACACTCCGGAGCTAATGAAACTATCAGAATTTGATTCTAAGCACGTTCACCAAGAATGTTGATTGAAGTCAATGATTTCCAAAGTCTAAAGCTCTAAAATAAGAAACGGCCAAAAAGACCAAACAAACGGCCCGGGCACTAAACTACCGGTTCCAGCAAGCCATAACTGACTTGGGGCTATCAAGAATTTCTCTCTAATCATCTTAACCTTTTTCACACCCTGATACTACGTTAGTTCCAAGCAACCTTGACTCTCCAACCTCGAACTAACCAAGAGGGGATCGGCATTTATGCCCACATAAAGCCTCATATGGTGTTATACCAATGCTTGAATGATAGTTGTTATTATAAGAAAACTCAATAATTGACAAGTGGTCATCCCAGTTCCCTCTGAAATCTAGCACACATGCCCGTAACATATCTTCGAGTGTGTAGATCATACCTTTGGCTTCGATATTGATCTACAAATGAAAAGTTGAACTAATATTAACCTGAGTCCTCAAACCCTTCTAGAAAAAACTCCAAAAATATGCTAAAAACTGTGCCTCTCTATCTGAAATAATCGATACTAGGACACCATAAATCTGTCTATCTGTCTAATGTATAGCAGCATAATCTTCAGCTGGCAATGTGGCCCTGACAGGCAAGAAATGGAATGATTTTTTCAGCCTACCAATATTGCCCAAAAAGAATCAAACTCTGTCGTGAACAGAGCAAACCTGTGATAAAATCCATATTTATGTCCTCCCACTTCCACAATGGAATATCTATCTCATGAGTGAGCCCACTGGGCTTTTGATGCTCTACATTTACCTGTTGACAATTTGGCCACTATGCAATAAACTCAATTGTGCCCCACTTCATTCTCGACAACCAATAAATCTCATTAATATCATGATACATTTTCATGGATCCTGGGTGAATGGAGTAACGAGAATGGCCTGCCTCTTCCATACCTATTATCAAAGCCCTTCTGCAATATCCAAAACACATAACTAATCTTTGAATCCGAGGACTCCATCTCCTCTTATATCGAAGGCTAAAGACTCCCGCTACTGAGCCTTGCCTCTGAGCTGATCTAAGCTGGGATCCTTATACTGTCATGCCTTCACCTCCACAACTAGAGATGATATGACTGTTTCCTGATCTGTGACCCCAGCATCATCAGAGTCTAATAATTTAACCCCTAAACTAGCTAGCTAATGGATCTCCCGAGCCATCTCTCGCTTCTCAACTCCCAAATATACTAGACTTCTGATAGATAATAAGTCGATAATCTACCAACTTATTGAGCCTATTTCCATGAATTATTGCTACATTTTGAATCGATTTAGAGGTTCTTATGGCCTTTATTGATGTCTATACATGTACTTTGGATAGAAAAGGAAAAACAAGGATATAAACCCAAAAAGATCCAAAAGGGAGCTAAGTGTGAAGAGTTGTGAAAAGCTGGAGAATCTTCCAGGAGGTACGGTGGCCGTGCGACATGCACAAGCTAAGGTGCAGTTCACAACTTCTCCGCATGAAGCTTCAAAGATAACTGAAGATTCTGCTAAGGAGTGCAGGTGCCATGCGACACACACATCCCATGGTGCGAAATGCACCACCTTCGCACAAAGCTTACCTATGCGTCTGAAGTCACTGGCCAATCTAAAGTAGGTGTGTGACGCACACACTGCAATGTGCGAACCGCATGTCGCATCGCACACCACCCGGAGGGCAATTTTATCCTAAATTTATGTGACGATTTTGGGGCATATAAAAGGCAACTCTAGGCTTATTTTGTATATACAATTTTTAGCAGAGAAATTCTAATAGAGAACTTGGAGATATTTTTGGCTTGTAAATAATTTTTCTCCATCTCCATTGAGAGAGGGTTTTCAATCCAATCTTTTGGTTAACAAATTGTGTGCCTAATTTGACTCTAGAACTTTAGAATCAACTATAATGGATGGGAATTTGATTTACCCAGCTGGTATATCTTCTCCCCCTTCTATGGGTGGCTAATTTATCTTGTCTAGGGGTGTATTTATGATGGGTACTTAGCTAATGGTTATGGGTGTTGCTAATTCACTTTTATAATTGCTTATCTGATATGGGTCTAGTAATTTCACCATGTTTTAATCTAATAATTGTGGTTGCAAACATGAATTTACCTTACTTGGCTATGTAATTGCTCGAGAGAGAATTTTGTAGTTGTGGATGTGAAATTGCTAGTGGGTACTTGGGAATCCACTTAGGTTGGAGGCTAGACATAACTCCAATCACGGAATCTCCCATTTAAGGGTCTGATATAAAGATAGGATGACCTCCCCAAGAAAATGTTGGTTGGTTATTTAGCATACCGAATGATATTCTAACCGAAATCATCGGATATGTGGATGTTGATCGAGATATAACATTCTACACCCATAACCAACGCTACCTGTGTTAATAAGTGAGAATTTAAGTGAATTAGTGATTACCCTATCCTATAGCGAATGCCCCATCGAATATGCACCCCTAGTCATCTAGTTCTTATTGGTATACCCATCTCGATTCTATAGTTTTTATTTGAATTGAGTTAGTAGTGACAACTTTCCCAATTCCCCCATTTTATTATTTTGGTTTTGTTGAACAATTACTCTCTCTTTGAAATCGCTTCGCACAATCTCTAATTAGTTAAATCAGGCCCCTTAGGTACGACGCTGACATCCGTTGGGTTTATAAATGTGTTTTGACTACGCGATCACCATGACCTCCTAGTTGGAGAACCACGATTTGAGCGTTCATAAAAAATGACATCGTTGCCGGGGACTTGAGTATTAGCTAGTTTTTTATTGTTGTTGTGAAGTCAACTTGAGAATGCTTTTTTTCTTTCACTTTTTGTTGTTTTTGAGTGTTGATTTAGCAGTCCGACTATGGAAGAAGCCGAGGACAATAAGAGCATTGGCAGCTTCGATAATGCCAACGCTGTTGAGCCAATGATGCAAGGAGGTGTAGGTGCAATCCGTCTACCCCCATGGTGGGAAATGCTATCTTTCATGTGACAAGCACCATGCTCCATTTAATTCAAATGAAGGGGCTATTTAGTGGAGCTGCCCATGAGGATGCCAACCGGCATATTCGGAACTTCGTGGAGGTTTGCCAACCATACATGATCCAAAATATCTCCCAAGAGTCCATCTGATTGCTCCTATTCCCTTTCTCTTTGAAAGGGGAAGCCACAACATGGTTGGAAAAATTACCAGATGAATCTATTACATCTTGGGTTGAGTTGGTTGAGGCATTTACCTCGAGATTCTTTCCTCCATCTCGAATGATGAAGTTAAGAGATGAGATTACCAACTTTAGGAAGTTCCCAGACGAGCCTCTTCATGAAGTTTGGCTACGATTCAAAAAGAAGCTTCTATTATGCCTAAACCATGAGTTGTCAGACAATGTGTTTCTCCAAAGCTTCTACCGGTCATTGAACTCTACGAACAAATCAGTGGCTGATAATCTTGGAGGTGGTATCTTCATGGACTTGGAGTTCCACATTGCCTCAGAGCTATTAGAACGAGTGACCAAGACCAATCAAGCTTGGTACACGAGAGAGGCAGAGGTGTTAACTTCGGGAACACCCTCAACAATCTTGACAATGAAACAAGGAGAAAAGATGAGGAGCGAGATGAAGCTTTGGCTAAAATGATGACACAAATTGACTTGATGGACAAGCATGTGATGGGAGTTGGTGTTAAGAAGGTGAATGCAGTGAGTACACCGGAGATTAGGGTGAATGATATTGAGCTTATGAATGAGATTAATGGTAAGCTATGCTACGTGTCAGCGGGTTCTCACCCCAGGTATTATCGCCCAAGGGAGGAGAATCAAGGTTTGATTAGAGACAAAGAGAGGGATGGAAATTGGCGTGAAAGAGATAAGGATGGTGATCACTTCAATCACCAGAGCTCGAATCCTTACATCCCCCCAAAAAAATTTGATTCTCTATACCAACTGGGCACAAGCAATCCCGGCCAATACAAGTTAGAGGACATGTTGTCCTTGGTTCTTAAGAAGGTGGACACTACAAACTCGAGAGTGAGTGAGCTAAAGACTGAGGTCTCTACACTTCACCAAATGGTGAGCTCCCATAGTGCCTCGATCAAACACCTTGAGGCCCAAATGACCCACCTATCAAGCCAAATGAACCCACGGATGAAGGGAACGCTACCTAGCGACACCATAAATAACCCCAAAAATGAATGAGGATTGAGGCAGTATCGTCGTGCTACAACGTTAAATCAAGCGCTGCTAGGGAGGAAAACCAAGTTTCTTTCTTTGTTTTTTTGTTATTGTTTGTTATTTTTTATGTTCTGTAGGGAATGCATGGAATGGAAACATGGACAAAGGAAAACAAGGCAAAAATATGCCATGCGGTGGATGGTGCGGACCGCACAATCAATTGTACGTGTTGCACAACCAACCGCACACCAAAATAGAAGGCCTGGAGGAAAAGTGAAAAATGAAGGTGACATGTGCTGGGCTATGCAGGCGCACAAGCCCAAGGGCATGTCGTACCTCCATCGCACCAAAAAACAAATGTCTGGGTAAGCCCAAGAGAGAAAAAGGGGCATGTGCGATACGCCATGCGGTCCACACCTTGCCTGGTGTGAATCGCATGTTGCGGTGCACAAGAGGTAAATTTGAATTTTTAATTTACCTAACTCGTTGACCGACCCGACCCGGAGATAACCTGACGTCTCTTCTTCTTCTTTTTCTTTTAAAACTGCCTCTCTTTCTTCTTTTTCCATCATCTTTCTCCACAACTCTCAAAATCCTCCACCAAAATTCTCTCTGAACCCCTAAAACTCCCACAAATCCTTCTCCTCTTTTCACCCAATCTTCTCCACCACTTCTCCACGTCACCGCCATCATTCTCTGGGAGTTCTTGCGGGTCACCATTGTTGGAATTCAAAAAGCTTTGATTTCTGTTCTTCACTTCATAATCCTCACTTATGGTATGTTTCCTGATGTTAAATAGTTGTTTTTATGATTGTTGGGAACTCATAGTATAAAACATGTTTAGTAGATTAGCCATGTTGATAATGGGTGAGATCCAAAAATTTTGGGTCCCCAATTTTTAGTTGTAATGATGAAATATTTTAATGTCAACTTGGTAGATTGTAAATCTTGACTATGTATGTTGATTGGTAGTAATGTTTAGCCTTAATATCTGTAATGGGGTGAAGTCTGAGTAACCCACTTGTGACTAGTTCTTGATTTGGCTCGATGATAGATTGGGTGACGTCGTTCTTAAGGGCAAGTCTTCGTTAGTCATGAGGTTTTGTTTGATAATAGATAATTGAGGCTGAATGTTGCTGATCGTATGCCCATGATCCTTATTGAAAATCTAGTGGGGTGTATGATCTTGTAGGAGGAGGAGGTTAATTGTTGATATGCTTGTTGGTGCCCATTATTGCAAGGAGGGCTTGATGTTACTGATGATAGATGGGGTAACGTCCATCTTAAGGGAAGTCGTTGAGTCCTTTCTTGTTGGTTATGTGTTAATAGAAATCCGGGGAAGTCTGACTACCCGAAAGTTATGGTCATGAATCCCCTTTGCCCCCTTCATTATTATGAATTAGTTGCGTGTGGTGCTAAGTTCTGAATCACATCTTTCTCTATGGATCATATGCATAACTCACAAGGAACCAAAAATTCCAATTCTGCCATTGTGCATTTCACATACGATGCATAGACCTTGATGTGCGAGTCGCACAAGGTATCACAGCAAGTTGATGGAAAGTGCTGAATACTGATTTTAGAGGCGAAACATGGTGCGATATGCACTTCTGATAGTGCGGATCGCACCAGCGTCGCAGCTCAGTAGAATAATTTCCTAAAGGTTCTGTTGGCTTGTGCGATAGCACATTCGACATGCACTCTTCCTAATGCATTTTGCATGTGGTCCGTTGATTTCTAATTTGTTGCATTCCACCCTTAGTAGATTTTGTTTTATTTTTGGCTCACAATCTTTGGATGCATACTATGTCTTTTAGCAGGAGAAACCCGGGAAACCAAGCAAGGCAAAGATCAACTGCAAATGAAGCAAGGCTCTGCTTCGAAATAGAGGGCATGAGAGCTCTCTACAAATGGGACAAAGATAGAGGATTCAATGTGGAGCAGATCTTTAATCTAGGGGAAGTTGGTGATGAGTTACCAAATATGCATCACCAGTTTGCTACTAGAGGGTGGAAGCCATTTCAAGATATACCCGGGGGATACTATGAAGAAATAGTCTGTGAATTCTTTACGGCTTACCAAGCCATACAGGATTCTAAAGGCTATAAAGACCCCAAAGACAAGTTCCCCAATCTTGATGCTGTCACTGTCAGAGGCAAGAAAGTATTCGTCGCCCCCGCGACAATCAATGCTATATATTGGGGACACCCAATTGACCCTGCCCCAGCCTTAATGGCTAGAATGACTGCTGAGTTCAAGCCATATCAAGAGACTTCTTGTACCATTGCTCTAGGCACCCCTGTGTGGTCCACCATGGGAGGCGATATACTGAGGAGATCATTGGTATTTGAGGCGCGGCTTTGGTATGATCTAGTGCACAACTGTATTCTCCCCTCTCAGAACGACCAAAAGATAACTCAAGAGGGTGCCATTCTAATTGAGGATATCATGATGGGGGAGTATATAAACTTTTGAGAGGTGGCTGCAACGGTAATCCAGAGGAAAGCTCATCGCAGAAATGACTCCTTTCCCTTCCCGGTCCTGATCACCAAGTTGTGTGCTAAAGTGGATGTTCCTATTCTCCCTTGCGATAACTTCACTCATGTGATCGGGGTCATCAATCTTGATAAGAAGACATACAAGGATGCCCCCAGGTTCAAGAGGTAAAGGACGGAGCAGCTGAGTGAGATTGATAGTGACGAGACTGGTGCTTGAGCAGGAAATTCTCCCCTATCTTGGGATAATTCAGAGGCACACCCACAGGCCCCCGCACCCTCTATGACAAAGAGTGGTATTTAAGATATGGTCGACAAAACTCAGTCATGAGAAGCAACTGGCAGACTTAGCCACAAAACTACCCGGAATGATCAACAGGGAAGTTAAGAGTGTAGTGAAGGGGGTGGTTGATAGTCTAAACACGCAGTGGTGCAAGAGGATTTGACTACATTACCACCACCTTGGAAGATTTCTAGACCCTTAGATGGGTTGTTTGCCTCCTATGCAGAAGAAGAGCTGCCCGGGCATGCTGAGCAAGAGCTAGATGATAATGAGAACCCCGAGTTTCAGATGGTGCTTCGTGACTCCACAGTTTTGGCAAACTCTCGTAGGGGTGGTGCTGGCCCAAGTGGGAAGAATGTTAAAGAAGAAGCTACTTCTGATGGTGATGATGATGAGGACTAGAACCTACAGGGATTTCCACCCTTTTCCCATTGCACTATGAGCATTGAGGACAATGCTTCTTTTATGGGAGGGGGTGGCTTTCTTTACTTGATTTTTGGTGCCTGTGAGTGGGCTTGAGACAATTTATTGCCCTTGTCGGGCCTAGTTGACTATTCTGCTTAGTTTTATTTATCCCTTGTCGGGCATATTTTGGATAATTGATTGTGATGCCATTATTTTTTCTTTCTTGTTGACTTAGAGCTTAATTGTGCCCTCATCGGGCTTGATGTTTTTATTGATGGTGTGCCGGGTTGGTCTTACATGCCCCATTGTTCCACTACCCATGCCTTGCAAATGCACTAAATGCCTACCCCGAGGCTTGTTCTTGATTGATTCATGAGCGCAAAAAAATTGTGGATCGCCTTGTTGATAGTAGTGTAGAAATAAACTACGCGAGTTTCCTTAATACTATGGTTCTTTCCCAAAGAGTAAAAGTTTTGATTATTTTCTTTTTTTCTTTTGTTTTTGTGTGTCCAACCGGGTTGGTGTTTCCCTATGATAGATTGAGAGGTGACTTTCTTAAGGGAAAATGCCAAGTTTAGTTTAAAATTGAGTCCGTAAGTGCTTGTCTCATAATGGGCCCACCGAAAATTTTTCTTGGTAAATTGTTTTGTTGAAAAGGAAAGGAAGAAGGGAAATGAATTTTTGAGGAAAAGCGTTCTCTTGTCATGACTTGCACACTCTCTCTTTGGATTGATTGACTCACAAACGAGTGTATAATGAACTTGGAATAGCTTGTCAAAAGTCATTGGCCCCAATTGATTGTGGGACTAATGGATGAAGTCTTGTGGCATGATGCCTTCTACGGTGAGGCTTTACCTTCATTCTTGTGCATAAGTGTCATCTAGAACTTGCCCTGAATGTGATTCAAGGTGAAATTCTAGGTGTATCCAAGCTTGGGAAATGACCTTAGGCCCTTTTTGATAGCCACTTCACTCAAATGACCTCCCAATGACATCAAATCCTAGTGAACCCCTTTGAGCTTGTGACCATTCTTTGACACCTTTGTAACACCTTGACCTCTTTGGAACCTCTATCTTGGCACCCATCCTCCCTAATTGCTTGAAAATGAAATGTAGGCTAAAAGCTTAAGTTTGGGGGAGGGGAGAAACAAAAGATAACATAGGCAAATGCCTAAGTTTGGGGGGTGCATGTGATCAAATGAGGAAAAGAAAAGAAATGCACTTCAAGTGCAAGGTAGCACCTTGATTCGAGAATTGAAAATTGCTCCAAAAGATCAATCCAATGAGAAAATTGAAAAGCAAAATAGGCGCTACCAAGTGAATGTGATATAAGGTGTGAATGATCATGAGGTAAAAAAGGAGAAATCTTGGGTTGTGTGAGGGAGAAATAAGGTGAAGTTGAAAATTGAAAAATGTAAGCGGTGTTTGAAATGAAAACAAAGAGCATTAGGGAGGTGTAGTCACTTGAACCAGATGATATCCTCACCTTGTCCCTAGCCAACATCATAACCCGCAAGTCCTTGGTGATTCCGAGCTTGGCTACCCTACATTAGTAGCGATCTACATGAAGGGTAAGCCTATGGTTCGATGCATATGCACTTGAACTTCCTTGAGAGAGTGAGAGTCTTCTTGGTTCTCTTATAATCCCGTGGTTAAGAATTGAATAATTGTGAGTGAAATTCTCTCTTGTGGTGGGTGGCATCATGCACTCGAATTGAAGCATAGAATCTCTATTTTAATTGAGGGGAATGAATGAGACAAGTTGTGTGGCAAATCTCGAGCCAAACCTTGACGGTCCATGACAATGACTTGAAAAGCTAAAATGTCTTGTTTTTTAATGGCAAATTCCCTTGTGTTTTAAAGAGATATGATGTCCTTTTGAAAAGGGGGGTGGGGGGCTTTGAAATGAGCAATTGCCTTCCGCATGTGGGGGTCTAAATTGAGATAAGCATAGTAGTTGAGTCTTTTGTTTGAGTCTTTTGTTTGTTTATTTTTCTTAAATTTTTAGTGTAGAGTAGTTTTTGTGCCTTAATCTAGCCTTAGCATAATTCATTCCTTGCCGTGTGAGTATCTTGCTTGAGGACAAGCAATAGTTCAAGTTTGGGGGTTTGATAAGTCGGTAATCTACCAAATTATTGAACCTATATCCATGAATTATTGGTACGTTTGAAAACAAGGATATGAACCCAAAAAGAGCCAAAAAGGAGCTAAGTGTGAAGAGTTGTGAAAAGCTGGAGAATCTTCCAGGAGGTGCGGTGGCCGTGCAACACGCACAAGCCAAGGTGCGGTTCGCACCTCCTCCGCATGAAGCTGCAAAGATGACTGGAGATTCTGCTAAGGAGTGCAGTCGCCATGCGATGTGCACATCCCGTTGTGCGAAATGCACCACCTTCGCACAAAGCTTACCTATGCGGCTGAAGTCACTGACCAATCTGAAGCAGGTGTGCAACGCACACACTATGATATGCGAACCGCACGTCGCGTCGCACACCACCCGGAGGGAAATTTTGTCCTAAATTAATTTGACAATTTTGGAGCATATAAAAGGCAACTTTAGGTTTATTTTGTATATACAATTTTTAGCAGAGAATTTCAGATAGAGAACTTGGAGATATTTTTGGCTTGTAAACACTTTTTCTCCATCTCCATTGAGAGAGGGTTTCCAATCCAATCTTTTGGTTAACAAATTGTGTGCCTAATTTGACTCTAGAACTTGAGAATCAACTACAATGGATGAGAATTTGATTTACCCAGCTGGTATATCTTCTCCCCCTTCTATAAGTGGCTAATTTCTCTTGTCTAGGGGTGTATTGATGATGTGTGCTTAGCTAATGATTATGAGTGTTGCTAATTCTCTTTTATAATGCTTATCTGATATGGGTCTAGTAATTTTACCATGTTTTAATCTAATAATTTATGGTTGCAAACATGAATTTACCTTACTTGGCTAGGTAATTGCTTGAGAGAGAATTTTGTAGTTGTGGATGTGAAATTACTAGTGGGTATTTGGAAATCCACTTAGGTTGGAGGCTAGACATAGCTCCAATCGCGGAATCTCCCATTTAAGGGTCCGAGCTAGAGGTAGGACGACCTCCCCAAGCAAATGTTGGTTGGTTATTTAGCACACCGAATGATGTTCTAACCGAAATTATCGGATATGTGGATGTTGATCGAGAGATAACATTCTACACCCATAACCAACGCTACCCATGTCAATAGGTAAGAATTTAAGTGAATTAGTGATTACCCTATCCTATAGCGAATGCCCCATCAGAAATGCACCCCTAGTCATCTAGTTCTTATTGGTATACCCATCTCGATTTTATAGTTTTTATTTGAATTGAGTAAGTAGTGACAACTTTCCCAATTCCCCCATTTTATTATTTTGGTTTTGTTGAACAATTACTCTCTTTGAAATCACTTCGCACAATATCTAATTAGTTAAATCAGGCCCCTTGGGTATGACCCCGACATCCGTTGGGTTTATAAATGTGTTTTGACTATGCGATCACAATGATCTCCTAGTTGGAGAGCCACGATTTGAGCATTCATCAAAAGACTTACGACTAAGGGAATCTGATACTATATTGTCTTTCCCTGGATGGTGTAACATATCCATGTGATAGTCTTTAAACAATTCAAACTATCAGCGCTGTCACTGGTTCAACTCCTTCTATCTAAAAATATACTGGAGGCCCTTATGATCTGTAAAAATATCAACAAGAACGCCATACAAGTAATGCCTCCAAATCTTCAGGGCATGAAAAAATGCATCTAACTCTAAATTATGGGTCGGGTAGTTCTTATCATTCTTTTTTAACTATCTAGAAGCATAAGCAATTACCTTTCCTTGTTACATTGAAAAAAAACCCACCTAATGCTTGAAGCATCACAATACATTGAATAGCCCTTTGGACCCTCTAGTAAGATCAGAACTGGTGCTGAAGTTTGTCTTTCAGCTCTTAGAAACTTTGGTTGTAGGCTCTAGTCTAGAGAAACTTAACTTCTTTCTGAATTAGCTTTGTCAATGGTGTTAAAGTAAGGAGAATCCTTCCATAACCTTCTTAGTACCCTGCTGACCCTAGAAAGCAATGAACTTCTGTTAGGGTCGTGGGTCTAGGCAAAGTCTTTACGCCCATAATCTTCTGTAAATCAATCTGAATACCATTATCTGACACAATATTGCCCAAAAAGGCCACAAAATGTAACCTAGAACTCAAACTTTGAGAGCTTAGCATACAACCTCTAATCTCATAGTACCTGAAGAACAGCTCGAAGATGATCTCTATGCTTGGTCCCTGATCAAGAATGTACTAGAATATCTTAAATAAATACAATCATAAATAAGTCTAAGAATGGCCTTAATATACTATTCATCAGGTCCACAAATACTGCTGGGGCATTCGTCAAACAAAAAGACATCACTAGAAACTCAAAATGGCCATATCTGGTCCTGAAGGCTATCTTCAAAATTGATTTACATTTAGGGTATCATCAGGTAAGATTTTAGGAGATGCCAAAACCAACATTGCTGAACCATTTTCCAATGGTGCATAGCCTCCATAAACAATCAAGAAAATAAACAAATGTATGTCGGCTTAAGAATCAGCCCTCGACCGATAAGGCATCTGTCGACAGCCCTAGAAAGAAATTAGCTACTTCTGATAGTACATATAAGGTAATAAGCAGGTAGCACATAAGTCCTATTTGGGCCGTCAAGGCAGCCATGATATCTAAGAAAGCATAAACTCTATGTGGGCCATCGAGGCCACTATGATCTTTATTCAGAAACTGAAAACAGGTATATACAATTTAAACTAGGTCAATAAGCTGCTAATTGCCAAGAACAACAACAAGGTCCAACTAGCTAACAAGCTACAATGAATAAACATACAAGGCCAAAATGGACACCTTCATAGATGCAACCCAACCGACTAGTCTGCAAGCCTTTATGAATACCATAATTTGTGGGACATGGCACCAACCTACCTAAAAGCTAGAAACAACAAAAGGGCAAAACTTTAAGACTCTGGCGACCCTTGGAAAGAAAAGAGTCAACCAACCCACTGAAAGCTTTGCTATGCTACTCGATAGGACTGTCTAGTCATCTCTTAGATCCTGAATACAGTGCCCCCAGGCAATGGGGCTTCAGTATGAAATAATATACCGAGCATGTAAGGCAAACTAAAAACTAAAATTAAAGTTTAAGCACTAAACAAGAATGGCAGAAGTAAAGCAGAAGTACAATACCTTACTTTCATGCAATAATAAAACATTTAAGCATGTAACAAATAATAACCCAACATGGACCCCATAAGCCCTGCAGGTACAAACAACACACAATAACTATAATACCTAAGAAGTACAAACAGTCGCTAAATACCCATATTGGCCCCCTCACCTCGACCCTAGAAATAATCTAATCTGAACTATCTGAATGTACATGTGTTATGAATCAGTATAACTCTGAGGCTCTGTGGTACCATATAATTGATGCCTTGTAGGTACAACCTGCTCATCTCGTATGTATGGTCTACCTAGATCATAGGCATGGTCTTCCAGACCCGAAGGCACAGTAATTAATGTAACTGCTTTCCCGTATGTACAGCCTGCTCGTTCCATAGGTATGATTTTTCCCGTCCTAAAGGCACGGTAATATAATGTAACTACGACCCCATAGGTTTACCCATCCTATAGGTACAGTCTACCCAGTGCAAAGGCACAGTAATAATAATAATCAGAATATAGGCTCCAAAACCCTGCAGTGTCAATATCTGTTGAGGACAAAACAAGCTCAAAGGCAACATCAAGACGATAAAAACAACACAATAATATCATATAATCACAGGTGACCTTAGTACAATCATAACATGCTTTTCTAGGCCGCTAAGTGAGGTATAGAGTGCTCCTGATATTCACTATATCATGATGTGGTGGAAAACTCAATACTATAAGGCCACAAGTCGAGTAACAATTTTAAATAGTCTATACAAACTTTAGCCTTAAAGGTCATTCCAGAAAGTGAAAATCAATACTTAACATACCTTTCAACCGAAGTCTCAAAGGTATCTCTATGAAGCTCGACTAACCTATCATAATGTAATTATTGCTAAAATCAGCAAGGCTGCGAGAATGAGCCATAGACAATTGATAAGGCATTAATGTCACACTCGCGACCAAACAACTCCAAAGCATAAAATAAGGGCAATAAAACTAATAAATAGCAGCTAAATCCAACAACAATATGCCAACCACATCTCGAAGGAGCAACGAGCTCCTGAGGCACTACTTCAAGGTGTACTTCATGTTGTTCAATCCAACAACCATCATACAAGACTCTGATAAGAATCACACTAACCCCCAGTCTCTCCAACACCTTAACACCATCAATATGCAATAATAAAACCCAACTCAATAAGACAAAGGGGTTGCCCAAGCTACAGTATCTCAAACACCACTTCATGGCTTGAAAATCAATAAAAATGATACTAGAACATGGAATTACGAAGAAGGATCGTAAGGAATAGATTACCTTGACAAAAGGATCTAAAATCCCAAGCTAAATGAGCTGATTCTTTGTAGTAACTACAACCAAATCTAAAATCTATGAGAAAACTATACCACAACAACGAGCTCACTATGTAGAGCAACTTTCGTTGAACTTCCGAGTTGAAAGCACCAACTCCCATGGAGGATTTAGGGGATTTTTCTTTGAATTTTATGGGTTTTCATCCATGTTATATGGATAAAAAACAAAGAAGGTGGTGTTTTTTAAAGCACCACCAACTTTGGGGCTAGGGGACCCTTTCGAGGTGCCTGCTTGTGCAGTCTCGCAAAAATATAAATATCTCTTTATTCTGAAGTCATATGGATGAACGATTTAGTGTATTAGAAACTAGACTTGTAGACCTTTGATTTGGTATGTCACCCACTAATTTTGCATTGATTGGGAGAAAATCTATAAGTCATTTGACCTAAATTTTCAAAGAATCTCTTAGT
This sequence comes from Jaltomata sinuosa, assembly GCA_003996215.1. Classification (NCBI taxonomy): domain Eukaryota; kingdom Viridiplantae; phylum Streptophyta; class Magnoliopsida; order Solanales; family Solanaceae; genus Jaltomata; species Jaltomata sinuosa. The sequence continues at coordinate 315,519 of QJPP01001298.1, read as the reverse complement.
GGAATTTACAATAACTTTTTCCGACTTTTATTTTGCAACTGATTGACTTTAAAACGTAACATACAACCATTGTGAAATTAAAATACTTCATAATACATCTTTTTTCATATATTAAGCACTCCTAGTCTTATTTAGAATGAATGGGTTAATTTAAATGTTCAAATGGGCGGGGTTACACAACAACTTTCTTTCCTTCTGGCAGCGTGGTATCTGTTAATCACATATAAGAAGCACAAATTAGTCCACACTTATTATTTTGACATGGTGTCTATAGTTATTATATGATAACGATCTCAATCGAGTGACTAAAATCTATATCGGAAACACAAAATTCAATAATACAAAATAAAGATAGTGGAGAAATTTACATGAGAATTAGAAGAAATTGAGATGAGAATAGAAGAAAGAAGGGCTAATTGAATTCACAATAAACCAAAGGAGAAGAGAACTTGATTTCAATTAGAATAGAGAAACCTGATTAACAAATGAGTAACTCTTGTGAAAAGCAAGGTTAAGAAGTTCTAAATCAACAATGAGAATCCACCCATCACTAACCTAGATATAGCTACACTAAACTATACTAAAGGGATTCCACCCTTAAAACACTCTCAAAGAGTAATATTCTCAATTCATCAAAATCTTCCTAGGGAAATAAGAAAACTACTACTTATACTAGGATAAAAAAGAAAGACACTAGCTACTACAAATATACCCTTAATTGAAGTAAGGGCCTTGTTTGGTTGTATTCCTTTTGTTGAATTCATGAGAATTCATGAAATGGACAATTGCATACATGGCCTGCCTTTCCACACATCCTCGTGGCTTGTAAAGCTTGGATCCTCTTGTTATACCTTGAAGTATAGGTTTAGCATGAGTAGTGTCGGGCGATATCGTATCATCCTCCCCTTCTTGAAAAAGATTCATCCTCGAATACACACCTTGTAAAAACATAGGAAGGACAAACAATAAACATATCCTCATAGCATGAGGGTTAGCACAAGGGTTATCAACCATACCAACTTGCGAAAGAGGCACACATTTGAAATACAACCAACTATCCTTTGTGTTCAATAAGAGCCATTCATCATATAAGGTACAAAGGATTTGGCTATAAATATTATCATGAGACAAGGAAACCACAAGGGTATTATTAGCCTCAAAACCTCCAATAGGTAATGTTACCTCAAGACAAAATTATTTCTTCATCTCACAATATGACCACACCAAGAGTGGTGCAATCAGCCACAAGGGTTTATTCGGGTCAAAGAAGTGAAAGACCCACATATCTACCTCTATAGGAAACAAATACCATACCAACATGTACATCATCATATGCAAAGAGGTAGTAGAGAAAGGAAACAATAATATAAGCCCCATCCAAGGTGTTATCATATACAAGAGAGGTAACAACAAAATTACTACAAGTTGGAACACCCAAGGATAGAATCATGACATTTAGGAACACATTACCCTTTCTTTCAAGACAACTTCCCATGTGAAGTGAGTTTATAAATGTAGTCATGCCACTAGAGGTGTTTAGGAATCAATTAAAAACCAATTCAATCAAAAGTAAATGATCCTCCTAAGAAGTTGGGTTCCCTCTATTCATGATATCAAGCATGCTCCTAAGAGTCCCACATTCCATTTCATTACCGGGGTCAAATGGAAAGAAATTCCATGAAAATGGGTTAATCAAACACCTATATGCCCCATTGTCACTCTTATCTTCACACAATATACTCCACTCAAAGTCATGAGTATCATCGCAAACAAACAATATAGAAAGGTGTCACACAAGTCAACTTCATCTAATGTATTCTCATGAGAAGGGTTACCCATCAATTCAAGCACATTAAGGCCTTGACCAAGGATGGAAACACATAGAGATGAAGGAATAATTGTATCAAATACCTCACCTTTATTTTGAACACTATCCCTTCCAATAAACATTCTATCATCTTCTAAGAAGAGATTTCTGCCATCGAAAAGTGTGTCATCACACCATAGTGGATTTTCAAAAAACTGGTAGCATTCAAGGATGGCTACACTTCCAACATTATAAGACACGCCACTATCTTCATCATTCACATTATTCATGTCATCATTTAATAAGGGATTGTCCCTAAGTTCATGTCAAGATCCTCATGACAAGAATAAGAAATGGAATCAACACCTAAGGAATCATCACCTCTAAATAAAGATCCTATATGATTAACTACATGACCAACTATATAATTACCATTACTAAATTGAGGTTCATTTATCATATCACACAACTCCTGAATTAGTAGGTCATCATTACAAACAAGTTGGTCAACACCACAATGAACACTAGTTGGTAGCATATCAAGCTCAAAAGAATCACACACATGATTACCACCATTATAGTCAACTAGCATTTGACTACCCCTATTACATGACAATACATTTTCACTCAAGTCACAAGTTCTAACACTAGATGGACTCAAATCGATCTTACTAGAAAAATCAATCAAGTCATCTATAGGATCAACTAGTGTTTGGGCACTCATAACAATGTCATTATCATCATGCAACAAGGTGCTATCAAGATCATCACAAGGTAAAGAATCTAAGCTCACACATATACAATCCATCACTTACACTAAATTGGCCACTAACTATACAAGGATCTTTTACTTTCGACAAAGTGCACGGTTTAGCGTTGTTACCTTGTAGCTCATAGGAAGGATTGCATTCACCTTGCTTTTCAATATTGGAACACATTTACTCCTTTGGGAAGCTTTTTTACACCTCATGATTCTTCATTGCTTGAGGTGCCTCACTAGGCTTGTTTCCAAGTATACCTGCACAAGAATCAAGACAACTAGAAAAAGAAGAGAGGTTACAAAAGTTAGTATAAGGTTATGACAACCCTCTCACATCACTCCACACAAACTCTCCTTTTTCCACTCTAGAGTTGTCATATATCACACCCTTAATCCTCTCAATTTTTTGTCTCTCAATTTTATTGGAGTTCGTACAAGTGCCAAGAATTTATTGTGAAGGGTTTGGAGACCCCTTCAACTCTAGCTGCCACTTGGGTGCATAAGGAGTGGATGTTTTGACTTCTATTTTTAACTCCTTAGTGTCATCATCACAAGGAGTAACTTGCCTTACTCCCTACAACAACTCCTTAGGTTCATCTTTATGAGAAGTGGCTTTCTTCAACATCTTTTATAACTCTTTGATCCTAAGATTGGTAACCAATCAGATGATCTTGTCAACTTTTCTTTGCATGGAATCCCATAATTCTTTAGTTTTTAAGGATCTAAGATCCCTTACCGGAAGGGGCTCATTTGATTTTGCTCTACTTTCATGGCCTATTGATCCTTCCATCCTACCTGCAAATCTCAACAAATAATTTAGAAGCAAAAATTTTCACGCCTCTCGTATGTGGAAACTCTCAACTCACCTAAAGTATCTTTCCAAAGTTGATAGAGAGCTACCTTTGTCCAATCAATTCACAAGGTCACATATTCTTTGTGGAGGAATGGATTTTTTGTTTTATAAAAGGAAAGATGACTCAATTAAATCTAAAAGGACTTGAATCAAGAAATTAACTACGAAATAAAATGAGAAAAACACACAAAGAAATGTACAAGAAAAACATGGACTCGAAGTACTTGATAATATTTAGTAGGCTAATATACTAATTAAAATCAAGTTATGAACCTAAAAGAAGGTAGATTTACTAAAAAAGAAACTAATTAACCAAGATTCAAACTAAAAAAATCATTTGGGAAGAAATTTGGTAGAAATTCATGGAGAAAAGCTTCAAAAAGTGGAGAAAAACTTGAAAAATGCTCCAAAAATTAAGCTGTAGCCATCGCAGGACACTGTGGAGCCGACACTGGAGAGTGGCTTGGAGCGCTAGAGACGATAAAGAGAATGGATGGATACGAAAGCCAACAGCTGTGGTGGAATCCATTTCACTAATCGGCTCAATGCGGAAGCCAAATCCCTGGCAGCTTCGATGCAGTAGTTGATGTTTGACGTGGCCCAATGGCTGGACATTGCTGATGCGGCCTGATGCGATTGGAGGATCTTGGCAGGGACCACAAACAACTGAAAATCCCTTTTTTCTTTCTTTTTTTTTGGTGCTCAATTTTCAGATATGTTTTGTACTCTTTTGGCCCCACAAACACCTCTACACTTTATCCTTCTTTTCTTTTTAGATTAAACAACACCTTTTTGAAGATTCTTCCTCAATAACATCATGAATTTCATGAAGAACACTATGAACATTGATGACCTTCAAAAATTCATAACTCACTCAATTTAACTCTGATCATCACACAATTTTAAACACGAGCTCCTTTGTTAGGATAATATTAAACCTAGTTTGTAATTATCTGTATTTAGTTTTATTTATTCTTTAGCTACAATATGTACATCAAACACTATATAAGTCAATGCACTGCTACGTTAGAATCAATTATCCTGAAAACCTTAACTTGGTATCAAGAGCCATGACAAATCCCACTTCTTCCTCCTCCCTCTCTGCTCCAATCACTTTGGTCGCACCTTCAAATCCTCCAGCCATACTTCCAAATTCCCCACCAACTGTCTCTAACATAAAAGGTTTCATACTTATTGAACTTACTTATTTAAATTATATGACATGAAAGAAAGTCTTTCTCATAGTCTTGAAAAGTCACAATCTTCTTCCTTTGATCGACGGTTCAATTCCTTGTCCATATCCCATACATGAAGAATATTTTTTATGGATTCTGTGTGATACTATCACCCTAAGTTGGATAAACGTCACTCTTTTGCCACCCGTTCTTGATTCTCTCCTAAACTTTGTATGCGAAACTTCTAAAGAAGCGTGGGATACTTTAGCCTCTCTTTATCTCGATCAAGTATCCTCTTCAGTCATTCATCTGAAATCAAACTTTCATAATTTCAATAAAGCCTCACTTTTAATGGAGGAATACCTTCAAAAGTTGCACTCAATTGCATGTTCTTTGAGAGCTATTGGAAAACCTGTCACATAGGATGATCTTGTTACACAGGAATTACAAGGGTTACCTACTTCCTACCGTACTTTTGTTTCTAGACTAAATGCTACTGGGTCACTCCCTTCATTCATCGTCTTAAGACCACTCTTGTTAATCGAAGAAGCCCATATAAATGTCGCAACACCTGATGATTCCACCACTCAAATAGCCTTGTTGGCCTCTTCTAATGTTAATTCTTCCTCTAACATATCCTCTTCTCCTTCTCAATCTCGAGGGTCAAATAATGGTCGAGGACATGGATATAATAACAGTAATAGTATAGGTTGTGGTCAATCTTTTCAAAACTCTTCTCGAGGCTTTTCCCCATCAATGGAATAGTGTGCAATATCCTGGTCAAACTTCTGGTGATGGTGTTCTTGGCCGTTCTCCTTTTATTTCATCCAAACAGTGTCCTACAACCATACTGCCTTAGAATGCCATAATAGGTTTAATCATTCTTTTGTTCAAAATTATCTGCCTAAGTCTTTTGTAGATATGAGCATGGAGGAGGTTCAACCACCTGTGTGGTATCCTGATTCAGGGGTTTCGGCAAACATGACTTATGAACCTGCTCTCTTATCTTCTTCTACTTCTTAAAATGTCTCATCTCAGGTCATGGTTGGTAATGGTAATCTTCTACCTATTGTCTCTGTTGGTCAATCTTTTTTGTCTACCTTGTCCCGACCCGTTCACTTGAATAATGTTTTATATGTTCCTTCACTCAAGAAAAATCTTATGTCTATTCAGCGTTTATGCATGGATAATAATTATTTCATTTAGTTTACTGACTCTGGTTTCTTTGTTAAGGACAAGAGGACCAATCAAGTGTTGCTCCACCATAAGAATGATGGCTCCTTCTATCCGCTCTCCACATCGTCTCCTCATGCATTTTTAGTATTGTCTACTTTTCTCTATGGCATCAACATTTGGGGCATCCTGGTCACCGCTCTTTAGAAACATTAGCTCATCGTGGTTTAGTTAGTTGTAGTTCTAGTTTTGATAATAATTCCTGTAATGTTTGCCATTTGGTCAAGCAAACAAGACTGCAATTTGATTCTTCTTCAAGTAATGCAACATAGTCTTTTGTTTTGGTTCATTCAGATGTGTGGCAAGCCCTTTTAATTCCAATTCTAATTTTTGTTACTATATTTATTTCTTGATGATTTTACTAAATATTCTTGGATTTATCTTATGCGAGAAAAATTAGAAGCGTTTGATAAATTCAATGAATTTCATGCTATGGTATATAATATATTTCACTCCACCATTTTATATTTTCAATCTGATGGTGGTAAAGAATATGATAATACTAATTTTAATTCATTCTTCAAAGAAAATAGTATTGTTCATCGACTCTTCTATCCATATGCTTCAGCTCAAAATGGTCACGCAGAACGTAAACATAGGCACGTCAAAAATACAATTCGTTGCCTTCTTTTTTCAAGCATCTATTCCTTTCTCCTTTTGGGTTGATGCTTCCCTATTTGCTGTAACTTTGATAAATATTACCCGTTTTAAATTTTTGTTCACCTCATGAAATATTATTTGGTCAAAGTCCTAATTATATCATGATCAAGACTTTCTAGTGTCTTTGTTATCCTTTTACTGCCACTAATTTTCCTAATAAGTTTCAACTGAGATCAAAACCTTGCATATTTCTTGGGACTTCTATGAGACACAAAGGTTTTAAATGTTTCAATCCCTCCACAAATAGAATTCTAATTTCACGTCATGTGAAATTTGTGGAGTCCTTCTTTCCATATCCTTCTATGTTTTCACGTGCTTCTCATCAAAATCCAATGGAATTTGATTTTATGTTGCCAATTACAACTTCTCATACTTCAGATCCATCAATCTTGGCGCAAGCATATGTATCGTACACATTTTTATCACCAACTCAGATATGTCCTAAATCTATTGGTACCTCTTCTAGTCCCTCTCCAACTCTACAACTTCCAGTAGAGTTCTCCACTCCTACAAACTCTAATACAAAATCTACCTCTTCCTTATCTTGCAATAATAATTCATTTTCCCTCTCTTGTAGCGATATGTCCTTATTGAAAAATGTAATTTCTGATGTTACTTTATCATCAACTATTTCTCCATTATCTACCAACTCTTCCTGTCCACTGAATTCCCTTATCTTTACATCTCAATCCAATAATAGTTCCCCTATTCCTTCACGTGCTCATAGAATGGTTACACATTCCATGACTGGGTCTATAAGGCCTAAAGTAATCCCATCACTCACTGCCTTATAATGACCCTTCCAGTCATTTTCACATTTATACTTTTTTGTATTATTAGAGCTTGCTTGTAGCAGCTCCAAGTTATAAGGCTTGCTTGAACCGGTGGTTTGGTGCTCTGGCCGTTTGTTTAGTCGTTATGACCGTTTCCCAGTTTTAGAGCTTAAACTTAGGAAATTATTGACTTTAGTCAACATTCTTAGCTAACGTGCTCGGAATCACATTCTGATAGTTTTGTTAGCACCGAAGCATGGAGTTTGGTCTAGTTGAACCTTTAGTCGATGCTTGGGAACTTCTGGTGTGGGTTTTATCTGGGTTTTTGTGTTTTCAGGCCATTTAGAGTTGGAAGTGTGACTTGGGTCAACTCTCGATGATCGGAGCGTCAGATTCAAAATTTGACGATTTGATCAGCTCTAGAATATTGAGTTTGAGTTAGGTAGGTGGTTGGTTCGGGTCTCGGATAAGCCGGGCTCATTTTGGGTGTTCGGTTGATTTTAGTTAATGCTGACTTGGGTCAACATTCCTCTGAAACGACCTCATATGGAAGTTTTGTCAATTCCATTGAGTCCAAAACATTGTTTCCACTCTAATAGCATAATTACTTTCTGAGTATTGGATTTCGATTGTGCCCGGAATTCCCCGTAGACGTTTTTAGCATTGTTGATATTTATGTTGCTTCCAGCCCCTATAAAATCCCTCAACTTTGTTTTTTCAGCCTTTTTCTCCAAGTTTTCTCACTCTAAACTTATTTTCTCTCAACCCAAATTGCTCCCACATCAGTCCTTGGCCTTGGAGGTCCATAATTGGTAATTAATCTCGCTCCTTCGTCGTTTGGGTAAGCTCCTTCTTCCCCAACTTTACTTCTTCTCCATTAAAAACCTCCATTGATGAACTCATAAGCTTGAGGAAATTTTTCCTTGTAGTGGCTGCTCATTTTTGGTTGCATGCTTGTGGGTTCGGGGAATTCACTCAGTTGGCGTGCTTCATCTCATCGTGGTCGGTAACTTCTTCCTTTAATTTTTGGTTTTAGTCTTTGAAATTTCCCTCTTTAATTCATTACTTGAGCGGGCTATTTTGAGCCCTTTTTCTTGGCCAAGTTTTCTCAAATTTAGGGCATGCACTTACGGAAGTAGTATGTTTATCGTGCTTCTTTTTGTTTCTGATTTCAGGTTTTGGGTCCTGCGAGCCCGCTTTAAACCCAAATTTTGACCCTGCTATAATTATAGAAATATGAGTATTATTAGTCATATTTTAATGTGTATCTTGTGTTCTTGATAGTGTGATTGCATTTTGGGACTTCTCGGAGTGATTCAGGCTTAGACATTATTGTTCTAGCAGCTTATCATCGAACAACAAGTAGGTTACGACTTAAATCCTTTAGATTTTGCATATATAGGCTATAAGGGTACTATTGGCATCCTTGGGTGGGTTTATTATCTTGGTACCCCAGACTTTGTCCGTTCCTTCTTATCGTTATATTTCATACTTTTGGTTGTTGAATTCGTTATAGTTATTAATATCACCCTTGTGATCCTGTGTGGCCTTGTATTGACCCTAGAACATAGATGGTGGGTTATTTGGAAATGTATGTGAGTCCCAGACATTGTTATTATTGTTATAGAGCTGGCTATCTTTGTTGTAGAATGATTGGAGTCTAAGCAGGGCCGATAGGTTGATTGTGAGTCGTTGGGCTACTAATTGTAACTGAGCATGCCATTATGTAACACCCCAAAAATTGCAAGCTAAGACTCAAACTATTTCCATGAATGTCATGATCAATTCCCTATTGCGGAAGGTGTTTTCAATGTGAATTATGTTCATAAGAAAATTCTATAAGCAAGTTAAGTTGAAAGCACCCCAACCAAAGAAGTTTTCATGTAAGACTAAACTAGTATCATCTTCAAATGATCACACTTCCAAAAATATGAAGAGTTAGGAGACCTATTACCTACCAAATTAAAGGTTTTTGAGTCTTCTTTCCAATTCCACCAAACCCGCATTAATATGAGTCTAGAGTAAAAGGTTATGGGTATTTTACTGCAGCACTTCCAGTGACTACGGACGGGAATGATGAACCGTGGTTCTGAACCACGGTACGTACTGTGACTCGTGAAAACAGACCTGCAACTTAAAATTTTCACCTTCAAAATGACGAGTTGGTTCACGACCCATAGACCAAAACCACGGTCCGTAGTATGACCCGTGGTTTGTCAATTTTCAGCCTTTCTTCTAGATTTCCACGGGTGACTTCACGAGCCATCATTCCAAATGATGGTCCATCCTGTAAACTCGTGGAATCACCTTCAGAGAACGCCAAAACTCAGCGACAGAACCACGGGTCAGTAGATGGTCCATTGTTCAGAACCATGGTCCATCAACCAATCCGTGGTTCGATATCCCGAGAAATTTTAGCATATTTTAATTTAGTTTCGCAGGGGTATTTCAGACCATTCCTTTTTTCTTTTAGATCCAACGATAAATAGTTTTAGTCTTATTTTTATTAAGTCAAATCCTCAAAACAAGTCAGTTTCCTCTCAAGTCAATTTCAAGAATAAAAGAATGCTCTTCTCCAAAGTTCAGACCTAGGGTTCTTCTCCAAAGCTTCAAACCTCAGTTCCAATTCAAGAATATTCTACAACCAGGTATGTGGGTATTCAGTAAGGGTTCAGTTCACCCTTATGTCTAAAACCTCAGTCTCCTATTTCAAATTTCATGATGTCAGAATCTAGGGTTCTTACCCAATCATGCTAAATGTTACAGAATTCAGTCCTTATAATTTCTACATGAATTATAGCCTATTTTAGAAGATTTGCTCTATGTTTTTCAATGACTTGCATTATCTTTTACAAGAACTTTAAGAAATCAATAATCTAGCCTGAAATGGTAGTATTTTCATGAGAATTGGTTTTCTTCAAAATTTAACCTAGATTACTAGCATTCAATTTTAAGCATGAAATTAGCCAGTTTTCAGTCTACAGGTTTTCTTTAAAACTTCTCATAATTTAGCAGGCTTCAACTTACCTTCAGTATGTTTTACAAGAATATGTTTTTAAATATAGACTTCCAACATATGCCATCAATGATGATGAACTTAATAGGTTTTGTGATTAGCATGGTATTCAAATATGCCATGAATGATTACGAATTTGCTAAGTTTCATGATTAGTATGACATCTAGATATGTCCATATGCTTTATGAATAGTTTTCAGCTATACAGTCTTTAAGAAATCATCCAGATTAATTAGGTTCTGATACAGCATTCCCAGAACTTCAGTTTTAAATAAGCTATCAGTATTCAGTTTGGGAGTAGTACTTAGCACCGAGTTGGACTAAGGTTCAGCGTACCTAAAATCCCAGAACTATGTGCCACCATAGGTTATTTAGCCCCTCAGTTGGGCCTCAGAGCTAGTGATCACATCAGCCATGCCTTTATACCCTGGCAAGGTATATTGGGTCCTCTCGATGGGGCGTATACATCGGACTTCATGTTTAGCTCACGTGGTTTATGTCGGTTAACAGGCTCTCCCATAGAATTAGACTCAGTAGTTGTGTACTAGGCCCTCAGTTCAGTTTTACAGCTTTTAAGTTATATTTTCTAGAATATCCTTGCATTTCAGATTTTATGCATATTATGTTTGGGCTTGAGTACTACAAATTAAATTTACAGTTTTAAATAGCATATCAGTGTTTTCAGCATGCTCAGTAGAAGAACCTCCCCTAAGGATTTACTTTAAACATGACTTTTAGCATGACTCATGACTCTCAACTCAGTTGCACTAGTCCATGATTTACAGACATACTTTATATTGTGGTCCATGAAATCCTAAGTAACAGGTTTACTTATCTTTAAATATCATGATTTCACAGTTACAGTCCAACAACATGATCTACATTCTCTTCAGTAAAAGAGTCTATATTATACAACTTTGGCTTATGCACTTAAGATATTATACTTAGCCCAGATTTTCAGCCATGCTTTCAGTATACATGTATCTTCTCATGATTTGCAGTAAGTGCATATCTCACATGCTCAGTACATTCAAAGTACTGACCGCATACCTTCCTTGTGCTGCATCATTTTATGATATAGGTTTCAGTGCTAGCTTCCAGGATCATGGTCAGTCGGATTACAGCTTCCAGTCACCAGAGATCGAGTTCTCCTTTTTCGGGAACTCCAGTCAGTTAGTAGTTATAGAAGTTATTTCAGTTGGTTATACATTCATTAATGATAGTTGGGGGTCATGTCCTGGCTAACTGTAGTTCAGTGTTAGTGGAGGCTTCATTGACAGTCAAATAGCCAGTCACTCAGTTGTATCAGTTTTCAAAAGCTATTGTATATCAGTTTATAATAGTTCATTTTGTTATAATATTTTCAAAATAGCTCAGCATATTTCAGCTTTCACATTTACTTTTAGTCTTTATCTCAGTAGTATGCCAGGCCATGGTTTAGCTTGGGGTCACTTGTGACTCTAAGCACCGTGTCGCATCCAGGGTGTAGGCTCAGGGCATGACAAACTTGGTATCAGAGCACAAAGTTCAAGTGTCCTAGGGTGTCTGTGAAGCCGTGTCTAGTAGAGTCTTGCAGAATGGTACAGAGACGTCTGTACTTTTCTTCGAGGGGCTACAGGGAATTTAGGAAAAAATTTCCTTTGTTCATACTCCAGATTGTGCAACAAAGTTATTCCTTCAAAAACTTATGCAGATTCATGCGTTGATCCAAATTCCCCCAGTCATGCCTCACCTTTGAGGTAGTGGAAACAATATAGTTCAAATCCATGTTAGTGAGATGCTGTTAGATAGAGCCATCAGAAAGTTAATAGGCTGCACAAGGGCTTGAGAAGAGCCCACTAGTGCATTAAAGTCTATGAATCCAAAAGCATGTATCCTTTTCCACTCGTGCAGTTGAACCTACAGTAGAACGAGCTCTTAGACCCTCTTCCAGAAACGTTACTACGAGTGGAACCTTATCCAAAAGGTATAGTTGTGTAAGCGCTTGGGTAGTACGTCGCTCAATAGTTATTATATGTGACGCCTAGGTGAATTGGTAAATTGTGACTAAGTCATGAGATAAAGAAGAGAGACTTAAGCATCAGAAAGATAGATGTGCATCAAGAGTAGTTGTTGTTGTATGATATTCAGAAGATTATAGATAGACGATGTTGAGTCCCTTAGCGTGGTTTAATTCAGTTGATTTTGGTGGGTGTGAACTTAGAGATGTGATGTTAGTAGACGAATAGGCAAAAGGTCAGATTGCTAGATATTAGAAGGAGTGGTTATCCACACCAGTAAGAGTATGAATCCTCTAGTGTTAGACTTAAGGGTAAAGAGGATACTAAAAGATGCCTCAAAAGGAGACCTAGCAAGGGTTTAGCATCTTCAGTTATAGCCTAGGTCAGGAGAGAGATCCGTAGACTTAAAGAGGTGACTTTCAAGCTAAGGAGGAGATGATAGAATGATGAACCAAGTTGAGTCTTGCGACTCAACCAGTATAGGATTCTAGAAAAGACTATGATGGGATATCGATCCATTCTTATTCCAGCAGATTTCCTAGCACTTCAGTCAAGATGACACTATACTCAGACGTATTTATGTCATACTCATGTATAAGTCCATGCGCTACCTACAGATTCATGTCCATACTCAGCTCCTAGAACAAACAAAATTTTTCTCCAGACAGTAATTCCAATCTTACTCTAAGATTCTATGAATTCCATGTAACACCTCGGAAACCAAACCAGCTTTCTAAGATTGAAACTCTGAAAAATTCCATGTTCCCAGGAATTATAGGTCCAAAACACAGACCATGGTTTGAACTACGGGTCGTGGAATAGGACTGTGGTTTGCCTTCTGCAAGTTGGACTCTGTTCTGAGAACCACGAGTTGGTTCTACGGACCATAGTTTATTCTACGGGTAATAAAAACACCTCGTGGAACTTGACCTGAGGGCTACTTGTTTTCCCAAGAACCATGAGTGCTTTCTACGGACCGTGGTCTGAACCATAGACCATAAAGTCCACTCATTGTATTGAAGCAGAGACTAGCTAAGTTCCCCAGGAACTACGAATTGGGTCTACGACCCGTGATTCTTTCTATGGTTCCGTCCTATTGACCCGTAGACTACCTTCTACAACTTGTTCTTTTTTCCAAGAATAACAGATGGAAACCACGAGCCGTGGTTTGGTCTATGACCCATGGAACCCATCCGTGGTCCTTGAAAGTCAGTCTTTTTTCCATCTTTTTCCTAGTTATGTCCCAGGGGTATTTTAGTTATTACCCACCCTTTTAACTCCTAAATGAGGTCATTTTGACTATTTCTTGAAGGGTTTTCACCCTCATTAACCTAAGTCCCTTCTCAAATCTTCATTCATCTACCAAAAAGGAAAAGAACTCTCTCAAGCTCAAGGTCTCAAGCTCCAAGTTCAAGCCTCCTCTTCTTTTCAATTTCAAGTGAGTTAGCTTCAATCATGGTATGTGGGTATTCAATAATGGATTCCTTTCACCCTTGTGCCCAAAACCCCAAATTCCTATTTTGAATTTCATGAACTTTCAAATTAGGGTTCTTACCCGTTTCTTATAGGTTTTGATATAAATTTCCTCCTCATGATTTTATTATGAAATTACTACTAAATTGCATAATTTTGCATGGGTTTTTACATATGAACTCCTATTTTGGTTTGAAGGCTAATTATGGTAAATCCTACATGCATGGTTTGACTTAAGAAAAAAATTGGGAAATTGATAACATGTATTCTCATGAATTTTTCAAGCAAGTGCATGCCTAGTTCCTATGTTCTATGAAAATCTATGTTATTATGAAATTGAACTAGTGCCATGCAAATCTCTAAGTTATGAACTATTATGTAAGACAAGACACCAGATGTACCATCAATGCTCATGAATCACTTTCTAAAACCAAGGTTCGTAAGTAGTATGAAGATCCGGGGTATAAACATGTTTATGAACAAGTTTTGACATCTAGATATGTCACATGTATGTGAGCCTCATGCTATATATAGTTATATTTTGGGAGTAGTAGTTAGTATCGAGTTGGACCGGGTGAGAGTACCCTTAGTCCTAGAACTACATGCCACCGTAGGTTCCCTTTGTGGCTTATGACAGGATCCTAGTATGACATGGTTCTTACTTTGGCCGGTTAGGACAGCCTTTTCAGTGTGGGTGCATGACACTGGACTCCATGTAGCTCAACATGGTTTAATGTCAGTTAAGAGAAACTCCCGCATATTTGTTTTCAAGCTAATAAGTTATATGATACTCTACTTTGAACCCTGATTTTAATTCATGTTTTATGGCTTATATATTGATATTTTCTTATGCTATCTCTCTACATACACGAACTTATTTCAAGCATGTTTTAAGTATGTTTTTGTCATGATTATGCATATCTCACATACTCAGTACATTCTATAGTACTGACCACATACTTCTTTGTGTTGTATCCTATTATGATGTAGATTCTGTAGACCCCTCCCCAGTCTGTGGCTAGTAGATAAGCATCACATCTAGTTAGCTTGGTGAGTCCTCCTCCTTCGAGGACTTGGAGTTTAGTTTTATTTCAGTATTTAAATTATCTATTCAGTATTTTTGTATTTAGAGTTAGTTGGGGGCTTGTTCCAGCAACTCGCCAGTAGTAGAGGCTTTTAGACATAGAGTCAGACATTAAGATGTATTCAGATTTTCATCCTTAGACTTTTACTTATATAAACAGGTTAAGTTGTTCATTACTTCAGTTGATCTTCCATTATTGTGTTTTGTTCAGTTTTTAAGTCATGCTAATGCCAGAGGATTATCTTAAGATCACTTGTGATCTTGGATTCTGTGTTACATCCAGGGGGTAGACTCGGGGTGTGACAAACTTGGTATCAGAGCATCAGGTTCAAGAGTCCTAGGATGTATGAAAGCCGCATCGAGTAGAGTCTATTTTATGTGTGTGAAGTGCGCCACACTTATGAGAGGGAGGCTACGAGGTCTTTTAGGAAAAACTTCACTTCTTCATGTTCACTGTCGTGCGATAGAGTTTTACTCTACTTACCCTTCTAATCTATTCCTTACGCATTTTAGATAACGTCTCCATAAAGAAACCCCACAAGAAATGCTAATCGAAGCACTCCATATCATGAGGTTACAAATGCAGAATTTCGTGAAGCCATCTGTATGTTGGCTCAAGCCATGACAACTCAGTTGAATGAGAAAGAGAAACTAAAAAAGAAGAAGAGGAAGAACAAGAAGACCAGAACATGGAACCAATCGTCTTCTCAGCAGAGGTCATCTGGACCAACCCCATCTTCAATTAGCACACCTACCCTCGATTCTCAATCTTGTCACTATAAGGCTCCGAAGACCTTGAGGTACCCTCATTGTAGTAGATGCGGTAAGTTTCATCTAGGTGAGTGCCTTGTTGGCAAATGAGGGTGTTTTGGGTTTAGTCAGTTAGGTCATAGGATCAGGATTTTCCCCTCAGCTAAGCAAAACAATTGTGGTGTTCAGCTCTAAAACTGATTCCCTTCATTGCCTAGCCAATCGAGTCAGAGTATTCCTCCAGAAGTTAAATCAGGTACGTCACTAGATTTTCTTCCTTTATGCACCCATAGCTCCCGGACCCTTATTCTTGTTTGGTTATGAGTTGTCTTGACCTAGAATTTAGTGGGGATAGGAGGGTTGAGGCATAGACTTTTAGGTGAAGGAGGGTCTTAGACTATAGAAGGAGGTGGGTATTCGTGTTAGATTCTAGAGTAGTGTATGTTCTATTAGGGTAAAACGATCATAGTTCCTTTGAGAGATTGGTGAGAGGTCTATAGACTTAGGAGGGTAGCATGAAGCTAAGAGGGAGATGGTGGAATGTAGAATCAGCCAGATTTTAGAGGCTCGGGTAGTGATGCTTGTGGGTGTTAGAACAAAGTCAAGAGGGGAGGTAAAAGCTTATTTCCATCCTAGCGTCCTAAGTATACTTCTGCCATTATGATACCTTTTGCATGCCTTGTGTGTCAACGCCATGGTCCAATTTCAGATTCACGCTCATGTTCAGATTCTAGAATGGCAAGTGATTGCTTCAGACAACGATTCTACTCTTATACTGCGATTCTATGAATTCCAGCTTTATTCCCTGAGATTTGTTATCTATGTAAACTCATGTCTCTCAGTATGCTCGATCCTATTTGCTCAGTTCATTCTTCAAACATGCCTCTATGGCTAATCAAATCATGTTACATTATGTATATTCTTTGACCGGATTCTTGAAATAGTTTGCGCTTATGATTTCCTTGCTTTAAATCCCTTGACCTTTGCCTTTGATGATGAGGGGTGGTGATCCCCACCATTCATGACTTATATGCCCAGTATGTGAAATACTCATGCCTATTATGCTCAACTACCCAAGCCTCACCTTGAGTGGCTTGATCATGCTAAGTGTAAGTCAAGATCAATCTGTAATCCTTCATTCGTGACGCTCCTGCTCCCGCTCTTTTCCTTCAATAATTCTAGTTTATGTTATTATAAGCGTTAGGGGAGAAGTCCTTGTAGTAGCCTAGCTGGGAGGTAGAAGATTCCTTTTCCTTGTTAGTGTACTTGTTCCACCTTGACTTCTAGGTGTGGGTGAATTATAAGGTATGGATGTGAAATAGTTAGATGAGGAAGTTTAGTATGTCCCTCTGTAGAAGTTCTTGAATTTGCGATTCCTAGTTATGATAGGGAAGAGGAGAGAAGTCTTAAATAGGGTAATCTATGGAACCATAAGGTGAACATAGTTATAATCTTGAATATCATGATGGGATTCATGTGGATACTTGTTTTGCGCAACTAGTGACCCTTTTGTTGGGAGCCCTAGGTTAGTTGGTTGTTGTGACAAGAGGGGATACTATTCCTAGAAGACGTTCTTGATGCAAGAGATCTGGTCGAGATAGGTTGAACATGGAGAATTGGGTATTTAGACTCAGACCTTAGTACCTTTATGTATATTGTTGAGGTTGTTAGTTGCAAATGGTAGGAGTGGTATTTAGAAGAGAATAGTTTTCTCGTATATCTACTTCTCTCAGTTTGATGTCCCTTTTGGTTAACTGCAATTTCTAGAGTATGTTTGTTCTTTATGAGTTTTAGCTGAGTTCCTACTCTCATCCCAGACCAGTTATCATGTTGGATATCCATTTCCTGTCCTATTGGTTATTCTTACATTCTCTCATGAAACCAGCTCAGATTTTATTTCAATTAGAAGTCGGTTACCACGATAGTACTTCAGCTTTTAAAACTCAATTGAAGGAGCTTCTTGGGAAGTAGAATCATCCATGAAGTCCAAGTAACCTCACCCTTCTCCTTCCGATCTGGTTTCAGCTATATATAGTAGTTCCATCCTTAGTATGTCCTTTCAAATATACTCTATTAGTTCCTCTCATGATCCTAGCATGCATTCATGTTTTCGAAGTTGATTCAATCATGTTTTAAGTTTAAAAGTCCAGCTTCATGTTTACTCTTTAGTTTTCCTATTTTGTTGTTGGTTGGGCTATTTTCTCTTCAGTTTTCCCTTTATTAGTCTTCATTCAAGGATGAATGATCCCAAGGGAGAGATATTGTAACACCCCAGAAGCCGAACCAGCTTTCTAAGTTTGAAACTCTAAAATATTCCATGTTCCCAAGAATTACGGGTCCAAACCACGGACTGTGGTTTGAACCATGGGTCATGGAATGGGACCGTGGTTTGCCTTCTGTAGGTTGGCCTCTGGTCTGAGAACCATGAGTTGGTTCTACAGACCATAGTTCATTCTACAAGCCATAAAAACAACTTGTGGAACTTGACCTGAGGGCTACTTGTTTTCCCAAGAACCACGAGTGATTTCTATGGACCATGGTCTGAACCACGAACCGTAAAGTCCACTCGTGGTATTAAAGCAAAGACTAGATAAGTTCCCTAGGAATAGTGACATGGGTCTATGACCCATGATTCTTTCTATGGGTCTGTCCTGTTGACCTGTAGATTGCCTTCTGCAGCTTGTTCTTTTAGCCAAGAACGACGGATAGAAATCACGAGCCATGATTTGGTCTACGACCTGTGGAACCCATCCATGGTCCCTGAAAGTCAGTCTTTTTTTCTAGCTTTTTCCTAGTTATGTCCTAGGGGTATTTTAGTCATTACTCACCCTTTTAATTCCTAAATGAGGTTGTTTTGACTATTTCTAGAAGGGTTTTCACCCTCATTAACCTAAGTCCCTTCTCAAATCATCATTCATCTCCCAAAAAGGAAAAGAACTCTCTCAAGCTCAAGGTCTCAAGCTCCATGTTCAAGCCTCCTTTTCTTTTCAATTTCAAGTGTGTTAGCTTCAATTAAGATATGTGGGTATTCAACAATGGGTTCCTTTCACCCTTGTGCCCAAAACCCCAAATTCCTATTTTGAGTTTCATGAACTTTCAAATTAGGGTTCTTACACAATTCTTATGGGTTTTGCTATTAATTGCCTCATCATGATTTTATTATGAAATTACTACTAAATTGTATGATTTTGCATGGGATTTTACATATGATCTCCTATTTTGATTTAAAGGCTAATTATGGTAAATCTTCTATTTTGATTTGAAGGCTAATTATGGTAAATCCTACAAGCATGGTTTGATTTAAGAAAAAAATTGGAAAATTGATAACATGTATTCTCATGAAATTTTTAAAGCAAGTGCATTCCTAGTTCCTATGTTCTATAAAAATCTATGTTATTATGAAATTGAACTAGTGCCATGCAAATCTCTAAGTTATGAACTATTATGCAAGACAAGACACCCGATGTACCATCAATGCTCATGAATCACTTTCTAAAACCAAGGGTCGTGAGTGGTATGAAGATCCGGAGTATGAACATGTTTATGAACAAGTTTTGATATCTAGATATGTCACATGTATAGGAGCCTCATGCTATATATATTTATGTTTTGGGAGTAGTATTTAGCATCTAGTTGGACCAGGTGATAGTATCCTTAGTCCCAGAACTACGTGCCATCGTAGGTGCCCTCTATGGTTTATGACAGGATCCTGGTATGACATGGTTCTAACTTAGGCCGGTTAAGACAGCCTTTTTTAGTGTGGGTGCATGACATTGGACTCCATGTA
This sequence comes from Jaltomata sinuosa, assembly GCA_003996215.1. Lineage (NCBI taxonomy): Eukaryota > Viridiplantae > Streptophyta > Magnoliopsida > Solanales > Solanaceae > Jaltomata > Jaltomata sinuosa. The sequence continues at coordinate 296,148 of QJPP01001298.1, read as the reverse complement.
GCTTAGCATGGTTTAATGTCATTTAAGAGAAACTCCTGCATGTTTATTTTCAAGCTAATAAGTTATATGATACTCTACTTTAAACCCTGACTTTATTTCATGTTTTATGCCTTATATCTTGATATTTTCTTATGCTATCTCTCTACATACATGAACTCATTTCAAGCATATTTTAATTATTTTTTTATCATGATTATGCATATGTCACGTACTCAGTACATTCCATAGTACTGACCGCATACTTCTTTGTGCTGCATCCTATTATGATGTAGATTCTGTAGCCCGCTCCCCAGTCCATGGCTAGTAGATCAGTAGCACATCCAGTCATCTTGGTGAGTCCTCCTCCTTCGAGGACTAGGAGTTTAGTTTCATTTCAGTATTTAGATTGTGTATTCAGTAATTTCAGTATTTAGAGTTAGCTTGGGGCTTGTCCCAACAACTCGCCAGTAGTAGAGGCTTTCAGACATAGAGTTAGACATTCAGCTGTATTCAGATTTTCATCCTTAGACTTTTACTTATATAAATAGGTTGAGTTGCTCATTACTTCAGTTAAGCTTCCATTATTATGTTTAATTCAATTTTTAAGTCATGCTAATGCCAGAGGGTTATCTTGAGATCACTTGTGATCTTGGGTCCCGTGTTACGTCCAGGGGGTAGGCTCGGGGTGTGATATTCCAGCTTTATGCCATGAGACTCGATATACAAGTGAACTCATGTCTCATAGTATGCTCAATTCTATGTACTCTTTTCATTCCTCAGGATATGCCTATATGGCTAATGAAATCATGCTACTTCATGTATATGCTCAGACCAAATTTCCCAAATAGTTCATGCTTATGATTCCTTACTCCAACCATGCTTCGATGTCTAGTATGTAAGACTTAGACCCCTGTACTTAACTTCTCAGACCTCACCTTGAGTGGCTAGATCACACTAAGTGTGTTAGTGGGGGAAGCTAAGTAGTAGCCTAGATGGGAAGTACTAAATTTTCCTCTTTTTGGTGTCCTTTTGCAGAAGTTCTTGCAGTTACAGTTTCTACATATGCTAGGGAAGATGATAGAAGCCTCAGATAGTGTCAACTCTAAGCAAGCCATAAGATGACCATAGTACTAGGCTTGAATGTCGTGGTGAAATACACGTGGGCCTATGCTTTGTGCGACTAGTGACCCATTGATTAGAACTCAAGGTTAGTTGATTTTTGTGATTAGAAGGAATACCATTCTTGGGAGATGACTCTAGATGCAAGACATTTAGTCAAGATAGGATTGAACATGTGAAAGAAGATAGTTAGGCTCAGACCTCAAGATCTATTTGTGGGTTGATGAGAATTTTAGTTGCAGATAGCAAGTGTAGCATTCAGATAAAGTTGGTGTAGTTAAACAAGGTGTTCCTAAGCTTAAAAGATGTCAACCATATTGTTTAAGGCGAAAATAGTCTTGTTCTTACTCCCTGCCCAGGATGCTCATACCTTATGTCCAGTAGCTTCAGATAGCAAGATAGTAGACTCCTCATATCAGACTAGTTCAGACCTGCCAGTAATCATTCCTAAGGCCAAAAATCCCTATGCTCAGTTCTGTCCATGCTGGTAAGTTCAGTTTAGAAGAGAATAGGTTTCTCGTATAGCTATTCCTCTCAGTTTTATGTTCCTCTCAGTTTTATGTTCCTTTAAGCTAACTACGATTTCTAAGAATGCATTCGTTCTTTATGAGTTTCATCTAAGTCCCTACTCTCACTCCAGACCAGTTATCATGTTGGGCATTCAGTTTCATGTTCTATCAGTGTTCCTATACTCTTAGTATGCATACATGCCTCATAAACCCAGATGAGTTTGTATTTCAGTCAGAAATCAGTTATCATGTCAGTACTCCAGCTTTTAGAACTCAGTTGGTGAGATTGCAACTTTTTCCCCACCACCTTAGCCTAGTTAGTCTTCATTCGAGGATGAATGATCCCAAGGGGAAGATATTGTAACACCCCAAAGATTCTATACTAAGACCCAAACTATTTTCATGAGTTTCATGATCAATTCCCTATTGTGGAAAGTGTTTTCAATGTGAATCATGTTCATAAGAAACTTCTATAAGCAAGTTAAGTTGAAAGCACCCCAACCAAAGAAGTTTTCATGTAAGACTAAACTAGTATCATCTTCAAATGATCACACCTCCTACAATATAAAGATTTAGGTGGCCTATTACCCACCAAATTAAAAAATTTTGAGTCTTCTTTCCAACGCCACTGACCGCCCATTAATCTGAGTCCGAAGTAAAAGGCTATGGGTATTTTACTACACCACTACCAATGACTACGGATGGGAATGACGAACCGTGGTTATGAACCATGGTCCGTACTGTGACTCGTGAAAATAGACCTGCAACTTAAAATTTTCACCTTCAAAGTGACGAATTGGTTCACAACCCGTAGACCAAAACCACGGTCCATAGTATGACCAGTGGTTTGTCAATTTTTAGCCTTTCTTCTAGATTTCCACAGGTGACTTCACGGGTCATCGTTTCAAATGATGGTCTGTCCTGTAAACTCATGGAATCACCTTCAGAGAACCCCAAAACTCAGTGCCAGAACCACGGGTCAGTTGATGGTCCATCGTTCAGAACCACGGTCCATCAACCAATCCGTGGTTTGATATCTCGAGAAATTTCAGCAGTTTTTAATTTAGTTTCCTTGGGGTATTTTAGACCATTCTTTTTTCTTTTAGCTCTGACTATAAATAGTTTTACGCTTATTTTCCTTAAGTCAAAACCTCAAAATAAGTTAGTTTCCTCTCAAGTCAGTTTTAAGAAGAAAAGAACGCTCTTCTCCAAAGTTCAGACCTAGGGTTCTTCTCCAAAGCTTCAAACCTCAGTTCTAGTTCAAGAATCTTTTACAAAAGGTATGTGGGTATTCAGTAAGGGTACAGTTCACCCTTATTCCCAAAACCTCAGTCTCCTATTTAGAATTTCATGATATCTGAAACCAGGGTTCTTACCCAATCATGCTAAATGTTAAAGAATTCAGTCCTAATGATTTCTACATGAATTATAACCTATTTTAGAAGATTTGCTCCATGTTTTCAATGACTTGCATGATCTTATACAAGAACTTTAAGAAATCAATAATCTAGCCTGAAATGGTAGTATTTTCATGAGAATTGGTTTTCTTCAGAATTTAACCTAGATTACTAGCATTCAATTTTAAGCATGAAATTTGCCAGTTTTCAGTCTACAGGTTTTCTTTAAAACTTCTCCTAATTTAGCAGGCTTCAGCTTACCTTAAGTATATTTTACAAGAATATGTTTTTAAATATAGACTTTCAACATATGTCATCAATGATGATGAACTTAGTAGGTTTTGTGATTATTATGGTATTCAGATATGCCATCAATGATTATAAATTTAGTAAGTTTCATGATTAGTATGACATCTAGATATGTCAACATGCTTTATGAATAGTTTTCAGTTATACAGTCTTTAAGAAATCATCCAGATTAATTAGGTTCTGATCAGCATTCCAGAACTTCAGTTTTGAACAAGCTATCAGCATTTAGTTTGGGAGTAGAACTTAGCACTGAGTTGGACTATAAGGTTCAGAGTACCTAAAGTCCTAGAACTACGTGCCACCATAGGTTATTTATCCCCTCAGTTGGGCCTCAGAACTAGTAATCACATCAGCCATGCCTTTATACCCTGGCAAGGTATATTGGGTCCTCTCGATGAGGCGTATACATTGGACTCCATGTTTCTCACGTGGTTTATGTTGGTTAACAAACTCTCCCACAGAATTAGACTCAGTAGTTATGTACTAGGCCCTCAGTTCAGTTTTATAGCCTTTAAGTTATATTTTCCAGAATATCCTTGCATTTCAGATTTTATGCATATTATGTTTGGGCTTGAGTACTACAGATTAAATTTAAAGTTTTAAACAACATATCAGTGTTTTCAGCATGCTCAATAGAAGAACCTCCCCTAAGGATTTACTTTAAATATGACTTTTAGCATGACTCATAACTCTCAGCTCAGTTGCACTAGTCCATGATTTACAGACATACTTTATCTTGTGGTCCATGAAATCCTAAGTAACAGATTTACTTATCTTTAAACATCATGATCTCACAGTTATAGTCAGCAACATAATCTACATTCTCTTTAGTAAAAGAGTCTATATTATACAACTTTGACTTATGCACTTCAGATATTATACTTAGCCCACATTTTCAGCATGCTTTCAGTATACATGTATCTTCTCATGATTTACAGTAAGTGCATAGCTCACATGCTTAGTACATTCAAAGTACTGACCGCATACCTTCTTTATGCTGCATCATTTTATGATGTAGGTTTCAGTGCTAGCTTTCACGATCATAGTCAGACGAATCACAGCTTCCAGTCAGTAGAGATCGAGTTCTCCTTTTTCAGGAACTCCAGTCAGTTAGTAGTTATAGAAGTTATTTCAGTTGTTTATACATTGATTAAAGATATTTGGGGGTCCTTTCCCGGCTAACTGTAATTCAGTGTTAGTAGAGGCTTCATAGATAGTCAGACAGTTAGTCACTCAATTGTATTAGTTTTCAAATGCTATTGTATATTAGTTCATAATAGTTTATTTTGTTATAATATTTTCAAAAGAGCTCAGCACATTTCAGCTTCCGCATTTACTTTCAGTCTTTATTTCAGCAGTATGGCCGTCCATGGGTTAGCTTGAGGTTACTTGTGACTCTAAGCACCATATTGCGTCCAGGGTGTAGGGTTGGGGTGTGACATATTATCATGAATATAAAGGGATTTCTACATGAATTTACCATGATTTTAGCTTTGGGCCTACCTTATATGGTTTTCTAAATCTTGCATGGTCTCGAGGGGCCTTTTTTGGTATCTTCTTGGGATAAGAAAAGTTAAAAAGAGAAATTTATCACAGTTTTTCCTATTTATACTAGACCCAATTGAGCCGAGGTTCTAGACTTGCTTTGTTACTGATGAGAAATGATATTAGACTCGGTAAAGCCGAGCACCAGACTTGAATTACTACTATTTCAGACCCGAATATGCCCGGACACCCTTGATGGGGTTTTGGAGACTTATGTCACTGATTTAGACTTAGATGGAATCCAGGCATGCATTATCGAGTTTTGGTTACTAGTTTGGGTTCGGTGGCACTCCGAACTATTATATCGATGTTTAAGATTTAGTATGTGGTCTACAAGTAGACCTTCATAGACCCTGTCATTCTAGACCAAGTTCTATGGGCCAAGGGTGACCGGAGGGGGTGTACGGTGAAGTTGAGGTACTCGAGGGAATCCTTTATATGGATCCTACCTCTATTAGATCTTTGGGGTACCGGAGGGGGTAACATATGACACTACTAAAACTTAGTTCAGCATATCATATCATATCATTCGTTTGTGTGACATTCCACCCTTGTTTGCTGTTTGCTGAGTGTATGCTCCGATAGTATGGGCTGCCGGAGGATTTGTCTTCTCTTGCTTGTATTCCTTGGGTATATGGGCACCCATGGGACTGTAGGTAGACTTATTGTTACTCTTTTACGATATTGATTCTTATTGTGGTTACTTATGAGATTGGATATTGAGGGATGTATTGTTTACACTTGATGTTCTTGATAACGTGTACTTGGGCTACCGATTGATAGTTTTATTGACTTGAGATTAGTATGCTTAGTTTGGTTATTAAATCTTCTTTTCGAGCATGATTATTGTTGTTGTTCTTCTTCCTTCTCTTTTCACTTGAGGTTACCGATATACCAACTATTTTATAAATCTCTCCTTATATATTATTATTGTGAGGATTCCAGGTGCGTTATTTCCTTCCTTCACATGTGTATGTGATGTATATATATCTAGTAGCTAGCCAAGCATGTTGTTTGCTCTTGTATCCATCTGTGCTAGCTTCCGTGTACCTATTTGTTGCTTCTGTGACTATTTGCTTCTATTCTGCTATTTTACTATCTTTATGTCTTATATGCACTGATTTGGTCTATGATGCCTACCGGGTACCCGTTGCTTTACAATTGTTGCTCATACTACAATTTTGCATCTTCTGATGCAGATCCTAGTGTGGTCCATCGCTGTTATCTTGTGGAGACTTGTGCGGAGAGATTTTGGACCATTCCAGACTGAGGGGTGAGCTCTTGGTGATCGAAGCTTAGCTTTTAGTTTATCTTATGTATCATGTACTCTATTACTATTCGGAGACATCTGTATTTATTGTTTTGGATATTTTATACTCTGTTAATATAGTTCCAGCTCTATATTATGATACCAAATTCTGGGGTTTGAATTAGCTTTCGTATATATTATTGATAATCCTGTTGCTTATTTCTTCATCTTGTTCCCTTGCGTCTGCTATTTATACTATTTCTTCTGCTTACTTGTTTAATAGTAACCCATTACTGAATGATCCGGGCTACGAGAATTGGTTTGCCTACTAGGGAGTTGTAGGTGCCATCATGACCGAGAAATTGGGTCGTGACATGCCTCTTTGTCCATCTTATCTTAACCTTCCTCTTTCACTCAAGCCATTAAAGATCCTCGTTGGCTTCATGTTATGAGTGAAGAACTTGATGCACTTATTCAAAATAGAACTTGAACTCTTGTTCCTCCTCCTCCGAATGTTAATATTATTGGGAATAAATGGGTTTATCATATTAAGTATTATGCTGATGGGTCCATTGAGCGGTTCAAAGCTCGCCTCATTGCTCAAGCTATTCTCAACAACTAGGCTTGGATTATACTGATACTTTTGCACTGGTTGTTAAGTTAAGTACAGTCCATATGGTAGTTTCCTTTGCCTTGCAACATAATTGGTTCATGATTGGATGTTTCTAATGCATTTCTTCATGGAGAATTAACTAAAGATGTTTTTATGAGGCAACCAAGAGGGTTTGAGCATCCAGATTATCCAACTTATGTTTGTAATTAAATCGTGCTCGTTATAGTTTGAAACAGTCCCCGAGAGCCTGGTTTCATTATTTGGCTACGTTCCTACAGTATCTCGGGTTTGTTAATTCATCCTCTGATCATAGTATGTTTATTCACAAGTCTGGTAGCAATATTCTAGTTCTTGTTATATATGTTTATGACATAGCTATATTTGGTTCTTCAAGGGTGTTAATTGATCATTTCATTGTGTCCATGAAATCTGAGTTTTCGATGAAAGATTTGGGACCTCTCCATTATTTCCTGGGTGTTGAATTATTACCCAACTCAGATGGACTTCTCTTGCTTCAACGCAAATACATTTCAAACCTTTTTATCCAATTTGATCTTACACAGGTGAAACCTATTCTTACACCTATACATAGTACATTTGATTGGCATTCCCTTACTTCACCCTTGTTGGATAATCCTGCTATATATCGACAAATGGTTGGTTTCCTGCAATACTTGTCATTTACAAGGCCAGATATCCAGTTTGCGGTTAATATGTGTTCACAGTTCTTTTAGCAGCCTCGCATACAACATCTTCAAGATGTAAAATGAATCTTTCGTTATCTCAAAGGTACCTCAGATTTTGATTTACAACTTTTCAAGTAGACATCTTCAACACTCGCAATATTCTCTGACTCTGATTGGGCTGGGTGCACCGCAACTAGGCATTCAACTACTAGATTTTGCATATTTCTTGGAAAATTTTTATCTTTTGGTCTACTAAAAAGCAACCAACCGTGGCTCGTTCGAGTATAAATGCTGAGTATCCAGCACTCACTGTTGCCGCTACCAAAGCTACTTGGTTACAATTTTTGTTACGTGAACTTGGTGTCGTTCTCTTTTCCCCTATGGTAGCTAAATGTGATAATATTGGAGAAATTCACTTGGCTCATAATCTATTATTTCATTCTTGATCAAAGCATGTTGCTTTGGATTATCATTTTGTCCGTGAGAAAGGTAGTCGTGGTGGTCTAAACGGTTCTCATGTTTATACATCTCAACAATTAGCTGACATTTTCACTAAAGCTCTCCCCATATCACAGGTCAAGCTGCTTCTCTCTAATCTTCATGTTCAGAACTCCCATTCAGATTCAGGGAGGGTGTTATGGAAAATATTGAACCTAGTTTATAATTAACTGTATTTAGTTTGTATTTATCTTTTAGCTACAATATGTACATCAAACACTATATAAGTCAATGCACTTCCTTTCAACACCATGAACAAACCCCAATAATTTTTAGCCCTTAATTCCAAGCCAAAAAAAACCATTTTCTCCATCTTCAAGCTATGAAGAACACCATGAACAAGTGAATTTCAAATTTTTATAACCTCTTTGTTTTAGCTCCAAATTCCATGAAATTCGAGATTTAGACTCCCCTTGCTAGAGAGAAAAAACTCCAATGCTTTTTAAGCTCCAATTTAGCCTCAAATAACAAACTCACTTCACCTTCTTCAAGCTTTTTTTCAAGTTTAACGATGGTAAATTTTTGAAACACCTTCAAATCAACTTGAAATCATTTCAAATTTTAGGAGAAGCTTCTTCTTAAGCTAGAGAACAAATTTCAATACTATTTTTTTTAGCTCGAATCACTTCTAATCTTCAAGACTCATTTTCAAGTTTTCAAACCTTCAAGCTCCTTTAATGGTAGAATCTTCCCTACAACTCCAAATAACTTAAAATCTTGGATTTAGACTCAAAAAATACTAGAGAATACGAATCTTGTGTCAAAAATAAGAAACCAAACAAAAATAATTTTCAATTTTTTTTTGAACGAATTTTTCAATTTTTTTAAAATCTATGATCCTAGGACTTAAGAATTGATGAGACAACTCCTAAAAACCTAAGATATCATACCAAAAGGATAATGATCTCAATCAAGTGACTAAAATTGATATCAAAAATACAGAATTCAATAATACAAAATAAAGATAGTGGAGAAATTAAAATGAGAATTAGAAGAAATTGAGATGAGAATAGAAGAAAGAAGGGCTAATTGAATCCAAAATCAACCAAGGGATAAAAGAACTTGATTTCAATTAGAATAGAGAAACCCAATTTGAATCCACAAATGAGTAACTCTTGTGAAAATCAAGGTTAAGAAGTTTTAAATCAACAGAAATCCACCCATCACTAATCTAGATTTAGCTACACTAAACTAGACTAAGGGGATCCCACTCTCAAAGAGTAATATTCTCAATTCATCAAAATCTTCCTAGGGAAATAAGAAAACAACTACTTATACTAGGATAGAAAAGAAAGACTCTAGCTATTACAAATATACTCTTAATTGAAGCAAGGTTCTTGTTTGGTTGTCTTCCTTTTGTTGAATTCATGAGAATTCATGAAATGGCCAATTGCATACATGGCCTGCCTTCCCACACATCCTCGTGGCTTGTAAATCTTGGATCCTCTTGTTAGATCTTAAAGTATAGGTTTAGCATAAATAGTGTTGGGCAATATCATATCATTGTATAGGGTACTCAGACTTCACCATTTTCAAACATAACCATAAGCCTAGTGACACCATATTAAAACAATTACCCCAAATAAGCAAGTCTCCCTCATTTGACATCATTTCCCGACCTAGTGACTTTACCAACAACATTCACAATATAGGCATATAGCGATAACCGTCAAACTCACCCCCATCATGCACAAGCTCATCACATTAATCACAATTTAAACATTCAAGTGCTTAGTAAATATTTCCCCTATTCAACAATATGATTCACAAAAAAATTCCACATTGTAAGCTCATGGAACTACTTTTCAAACTCATCCCAGCACACTTTCCAAGTCACATTTAGAAATTACACGATATTTCCCAAAATCTCTCTCTTGAAATTTTTCATCAGCACTTATGACCACAAAATCACGAATTACTCACAACTTAACAACAAAATGTCACTAATTTGAACATTCCACGAATTTTCTAGTCAAAATATAGTGAAAATTTTCAAGTTCATGGGTTTCCCAAAAAATGGTGAAACTAGGTTAGGGGGGAGAAAATAAGAGTGAGAGAAACATAGAGGAGTATGAAATAATAGGAAAGGATAAAGAAAAAAACATTCCTTGTGATGGAGAAAATTAACACTTAATACTTGAAAAAGGGGAAGAAGAACGAAGGGGAGGGAGTAAAATTTATTTTTTTTGTCTGCTTTGAGTTAGAGGGAGAAAGTGACCGGGGGGGGGGGGAGTAAACAAGCATAGGTTTTTTTTTAACTTAGGGTTCTTGGGTCGGGTTGACCCTTGGACCTGTAAAAAAATTATTTTTACCCCAGTTGCACCATGGCGCATCGCTCCTCTCAGTCTGACACAGGGCTCAGATTTCATTTGGCTGAAGTTTGGCCTATGGCACGTCACCCTATGCAGTCTGCCAAGGACTTAAAAATTCATTCGGCTGAAGTTTTGTCCTTGGCGCATCACGCCTATTAGTCTGCCAAGGACTTGAAAAATTCTTTTTGGTAGTTAGACCTGTGGAACATCAAACCACTCAGTCTGTCACCTTCTCAGTCAGCTCCTTTGTCAATTTTGGCCTATTTTAGCTTATCAAAAATCACCTTAATCCTTAAGTACCTACAACTAACTACAAAAAGAACAAAAATTGTTATAAAGATGGATTGCCACCCACTAAGCGCCTTGGTTTTGGTCGTGGCATGACACTTCTTTTTGTATTTTTGTTTTCTTTTATATTTTCTTAATATATGTGCTAAACTATTACATTACAATCATGCGTTGCCTTTTGCGTAGTGCTTGATTTAATGTCTGGCACGATGCATCTCACATCATTTTTTTTGACAAGGCAATTAAGGTCTTTTGCTTATCTACATCCTCGGTCTAATAGTATTTCACTCTTTGCCCATTCACTAAGAACGTGTTGGTCTTGTCTATGCTATATAGCTCAACTTCTCCATATGGAGACATCCTAACCACTTCAAATGGGCCAGACCATTTTGACTTAAGCTTTCCAAAGAAAAGCTTCATCCATGAATTGAACAAGAGGACCCTCTGGCCTAGTTCAAAAGAGTGAGGGAGGATATGCTTGTCATGCCACCTCTTTGTCTTTTCCTTGTAGAGTTTAACATTTGTATATGCATGTAACCTATATTCTTTAAGCTCATAGAGTTGCAGCATTCGCTTATGTCCTGCTAACTCTATATTAAGATTAAGCTTTTTGATGGCCCAATACGCTTGATGCTCTAGCTCAACCGGCAAGTTACACGCCTTCCAATATACTAGCCGATAAGGTGAACTTACAATGGGTGTTTTGTATGAAGTTCGATATGTCCATAGTGCATCATCTAACTTTATTGTCCAATCATTCCATTGTGCATTCATTATTTTCTGGAGAATCTGTTTGACCTCTCGATTAGACACCTCTACTTGACCACTAGTTTGGGGATGATACGGGATAGCGATATTGTGTCTTACCCCATACTTAGCCAATAAATTTTGAAACAAATTCTTTATGAAATGAGTCTATTCATCACTAATAATTACTCATGGGGTTACAAAATATGTAAAGATATGCTCTTTTATAAACTTAACCACTACTTTTGCATCATTGGGGGGGATGATCGATGGCCTCTATCCATTTTGACATATAATCAACCAAAACAAGGATATACTTGTTGCAAAGAGATGGTGGGAATGGTCCTATAAAGTCGATACCCCAAACATCAAAAATCTCCACCTCAAGAATATTGTTCAAAGTCATCTCATGCCTTCTAAAAATCACTACCATTCTTTGAAATTGATAAAAACCCTTCACATAACCCATTGGGTCCTTGATCAGAGTAGCCCAAAAGAATCCTGATTGCAATACCTTTTGAGTTGTACATTCATCTCCATGATGTCCACTATAAGGTGAAGAGTGGCAACTCTCAAGAACTTTCTTCACTTCACTCTTCGAAATGCATATCTTAAACACTTGATCCAAGCCTTGTTTAAAGAAATAGAGCTCTTCCATACATAGAACCGAGAGTCATTGTAGAGCTTTTTCTTCTGTTAAGTGTTTGATTTTGGAGGATACACTCCACTAACTAATAGATTCACAATATTTATGTACCAAGGTAACTCAGAAACACTCAAAGCAAAGAGTTGTGCATCAGGGAACTTCTCTCAAATTTGTCCATCATTAGTCACATGAGACCAATCTTCAAGTACGACCCAAAACCAGGTCATGATGGCACCTACATAACCCCCCAGTAGGCAAGCCAATCCAATAATGCGGAAGACAAAATAAAGCAGTTTAATATAAGGTAAGTGGAAGAGAAATATAAGGAGAGTAGGGACAACAGTATATATACATACCAACTGTAATAGATATACAAAAATGTTCCTAAAGTTACCAAGAAGACAAAATATACACAAGAACCAACCCGAACCTAGTGTCACTGGTACAAGAGCGTGTAACGTATGGAGTATCTATACAATAAACTCTTTCTATCCAAAATATAAAATATAGACAGAAATGTAGAAGGAAAGTAGTAAAAGTATCCAAAACACTGGGAGGTCACCACAATATGAATAGTAGTTGGCCTCGAATGATAGGATGATGAACGAGGGTGGCTCATACTAGGTGATGCATCAGAAAAAGATGCAGAGTGTAGTATGAGTACCAAAACAATGGGTACCTAGTAGGCAACATAGGCCGACCGAGCACAGAAATATAATACATAATATAAATTACAGGAAAGTAACTAGCTACAAGGATCCACCTAAATCTAGTTATAAGCAGAATACAAAACTAACCAATCTACAGAGGAGAAGACAATAATAACCAAAAAATGAAATCAAGGCAATAGACAATCCAAGTACACTCAACCATGATGCAATGCAATGAGGGATGATGTGATGCATAAATATATAAAAAGTAAAACTCAGAATAATGCATTGGGCGCCTAGAATTTAATATCGGGCTCATCAACATATGCATAGAAAGTAAAACCCAGAATAATGCATTGGGGCACCCAAAATCGATCATCAGACTCATCAATAGAAAATTAAATGGAGAAAAGGTCTGGGTACGTCCCTTAGACCAGCACAAAAGTAGTAGTTTTCCTTTCCTTTCCAAAAATCAGTAATAAAAACCAAGGTAACTCCTTTAAAATCTAAAAATCATGATAACTATAGTAAATCTCCAGTTTGAACCAAAAACCTCAAAAAATCTTTCTTTTCCTGTACTAGATATTCAAATGCAGTATAAGCATATAACTTTCTATATACAAATATATACCACAGAATCAAGTCAAACAGGGCAAAATACCCTCCAAATAAGAGAACTGACCTAGAACTCTGTCCAATCTATGTTATGGCCTCGGGACCACAGTTACACATGATGGTGAAGTAAAGCGGAAGAACAGAAATAACTACAAAAATAACTAAAAGCATCTACTCTACCTCTAAAACCTCCTAAAAGTATACTAAGGATTCTAGGCTAGTCACAGCGACTTTACAAACGCCTAAAGTAAGGATAACAACAATAATTCTATTCTATGATCTAAAATGGTCAAATTATACAAAACACAGGATTTAAGCCTATTTCTACCCTAATATCCAACCTAACATTCAAGTAATTTATAAGATATAAAATCTAACTAAGCTTAGTCTAGGAAGGTAAATTGTAACCTACCTCAGGGCGGAACTTCATTAGCTACGAGTTTTATCAGGTTGACTGTGTTGCCTTAGGCTGCTCCAATTTTATTTTTAAAGAAGAAAGATGGCTCGATGTAGATGCGTATTGATTATCGGCAGCTGAATAAGGTATCTATAAAGAACAAATATTCAATGTTGCATATAGATGACTTGTTTGATCAGCTCAAAGCTGCAGAAGTGTTTTCTAAGATAGATTTGAGGTCAGGCTACCATCAGTTGAGGATTAGGGCTTAGGACATCCCTAAGACAGCATTCAGGACACGTTATGGCCATTATGAGTTCCTGGTGATGTATTTTAGATTGACTAATGCCCCAGCAGCTTTTATGGACTTGATGCACAGGGTGCTCAAGCCGTACTTGGATTCATTTGTGATAGTCTTCATTGATGACATATTGATATACTCATGGAGTAGGGAGGAGCATGAGCCGTACTTGAGGATAATACTCCAGACTTTGAGAGATCATCATCTTTATGCCAAGTTCTCAAAGTGTGAGTTTTGTCTTGAGTCAGTAGCATTCCTAGGACACGTGGTGTCTAAGGATGGGATTAGAGTGAGCCCACGAAAGATTGCAGTCATTTGTGATTGGCCAAGGCCTACTACTCCTATCGAGGTTCACAACTTTATTGGGTTGGTAGGGCACTACAGATGGTTCATTAAGGGATTTTCTTCCATAGCAGCACCTTTGACTAGGCTGACTAGGAAGGATATCCCATTTCAGTGGTCTGATCAATGCGAGGATATCTTCCAAAGGCTTAAGGCCTTATTGACTTCAGCTCTGGTGTTGACATTACGAGTTGAGAGTCAGGGCTTCTTAGTGTATTGTGACGCTTTGTCAGTTGATCTTGGTTGTGTGTTGATGTAACAAGGTCATGTGATAGAATATGCGTCGAGGCAGCTGAAGGATCACGAGCTTAACTACCCCACTCATGACTTAGATTTGGCGGCGGTGGTCTTCACTCTCAAGATCTGGAGGCACTATCTTTATGGAGTTCACTATGAGATTTACATTGACCACCATAGTCTTCAGTATATCATGAGTCATCGAGAGTTGAACTCTAGGAAGCGGAGATGGGTTGAGTTACTGTAGGACTACCACTTCACCATTTTATACCATCTGAGCAAGGCAAATGTGGTAGTGGATGCCTTGAGCCAAAAGGCAGTGAGTATGGGCAATTTGGCTTCTCTTTTAGTTTCAGGGCGATCATTAGCCTTGGACATCCAGTCCTTGGGTAACCATCTGGTTGGGATTGATTTGTCAGATCCCAGCAGAGTTCTTACCAGTGTTGAGATCCGTTCTACTCTGGTTGATCAGATTCAGCAGTGTCAGTTTGAGGATCAGCATTTATGTGACATTAGTGATCAGGTTTCTCATGGTGAGGCCAGTAGGGATACTTTAAATTTTGATGGTATTTTGAGATTTGATGGTTGCCTTTGTGTTTCAAGAGTTGGGGATTTGATTAATTTAATTCTTCGTAAGGCTCATTGTTCTAGATATTCCATCCATTCGAGTGCAACTAAGATGTATAGATACTTGAGGCAGCTTTACTGGTGGACTGGTATGAAGAGGGACATAGCAGAGTTTGAATCTTGGTGCTTGAACTGCCAGCAGGTTAAGTTCGAGCATATGAGACCTGGTGGATTGATGCAGAAACTTTCCATTCCTAAGTGGAAGTGGGAAGAGATCACTATGGACTTCATAGCATGGTTGTCACATACTTCTCGAGGGTTTGACTCTATTTGGGTTATTATTGATAGGCTAACTAAGTCTACACACTTCTTGCCAGTGCATTCTTCCTATAGTGCAGAGGGGTTGGCTCAAATTTATCTCTGTAAGGTTGTCCGTTTGTATGGGGTTCCAGCTTCTATCATTTTAGATTGCAGTACACAGTTTACATCTCAATTTTGGAGGATTATTCAGCGAGAGATGGGTACAGAGGTTCAGCTTAGCACTGCATTCCATCCTTAGATAGATGGCCAGTCTGAGAGGATTATACACGTCGTGGAGGACATATTACAGGACTGTGTTCCTTATTTTGGGGGTTCATTGGATCAGTATATGCCTTTGGCAGAGTTTGCATATAATAACAGTTATCACTCGAGTATTTGCATGCGTATTTTGAGGTATTATATGATAGGCATTACAGATCGCCAGTGGGTTGGTTTGATGGTTTTGAGTCTCATCCGCAAAGTACAGACCTTCTTCATGACTCTTTAGATAGAGTTCACGTGATTCAGGACAGGCTTCAGGCAGCTCATAGTAGGGAAAAGAGCTACACAAATCGTAGACTTCGTGCCTTATAGTTCATTGGTGATCAGGTGTTTCTTTGAGTATTGCCCATTAAAGGCATGATGAGATTCGGCAAGCGGGGCAAGCTTAGCCCCAGGTATATATTGGGCCATTTGAGATACTGCAAAGGGTCGGTAGTGTTGCTTATCTATTAGCATTGCCTCCTATGTTCTCAGATATGCACCCATTCTTCCATGTATCTATATTGAGGCGTTATGTTCTGGATTAGTCACATGTGTTACAGTGGGATTGAATGCAGTTGGATGAGAGTTTGGCTTTTGTTGAGGAGTCTGTAGCCATCCTTGTAACACCCCAAAAATCCTAAGCTAATACCCGAAACCTTTTCCATGAGTGTAATGATCATTTTCCTAGTGTGGTGAGTGCTTTGGATGCGAATCATGTTCATAAGAAACTCCTATTATCAAGTTAAGTCGCAAGCACATCACCGAAGTAAGTTTTCATGTAAAACTAAATTAGGGTCAACTTCAATCGATCATTTCTACAAAAATATAAAGATTTAGATGTTCTAGTACCCACCAAATTAAAGGTTTTTGAATCTTCTTTCCAACGCCACCAACTGCGTATTAATTCGAGTCCGAAGTAAAAGGTTATGGGCAGTTTACTGCAGTGCTGCCAGTGATGACGGATGGAAATGACGAACCGTGGTTCTGAACCATGGTCCGTACTGTGACTCGTCATTGCTGAACTGAAGCTTAAGATTTTCATCTTCAAAACCACTGGTTGGTTCATGACCCGTAGACCAAAACCACGGTCAGTAGAGTGACCCGTGGTTTGTCAAAATTCAGGTTTTCTGCCTAGTTTCCACAAATGACTTGACGGGTCATCGTTTTGAATGACAAGCCGTCCTATAACCCATAGAATCACCTACAGAGAGGTACTAAGTCCTCTAAATTCCACGAGTGTGTTGATGACTCATCAACCTATTTCACGACCCATTCTTCCACTCATAATCCCTGAGAATCAGAGGATCCTCATAGCTTAAAGTCGGAACCACGAGTCAACAGGACGGTCCATCGTCCCGAACCACGGATCGTAGAGTGACTCATGGTGTTGAATTCCAGTAGACCCCAGAAGTGGCATTTTAAACCACGAATCCCTTTGATGGTCCGTACTTTTGGATGACAGACCGTGGACTAACTCGTGGTCCCTGAGATCGACTTTTTCCAGCTTTTTCCAAGTTTAAGTCCAGGGGTATTTTTGTAATTTCCCACTCTTTTAACTCCTATACTAAGTCATTTTAAGCCTATTTAAGAGGGTTTTATCTCCACTTGACCTAAGTTCTCTCCCATTCTTTCAATCAACATCTAAAAGAAGAAAAAGAGTTCCATCTTCTCAAGCTTCAAGTTAGGGTTTCAAGCTCCAAATCTCAAACTCCAAGTTCAAGTCTCCTAAGTCTTTTTAATTCAAGTGGGTTGGCTTCAACCAAGGTATGTGGGTAATCAACAATGGGCTCCTTCCACCCTTGTTCCCAAAACCCCTAATTCAAATTTTGGATTTCATTATCTTCAAGTTAGGGTTCTTATCCAATTCTTATGGGTTTTGCCAAATATGATCTTCTCATAATTTGATTATGAAATTTCTATTAAATTGCATGATTTTACATGGGTTCTTATATGTTGATTCTTATTTCATGAAGTGAAGCTTAACCATGGGAATTTTTCATGCATGAAAGTTGATTTAAGCAAAGTGGATTTTGATAGCATGATCTTTATGGATTTTTAAGTATGTGCATGCCTAGTTCCTATGTTCTATGAAAGTATATGTTTTATGAAATTGAACTAGAGCTATGCAAAATTTTACAAGTCATGAAATATACAAGTCTTTCCATGATATGAAGTATGATGCAAGGCAAGACCCCCGATGTTCCATCAATGCTCATGAGCCATTTTCGAAACTAAAACTCATGAGTAGTATGACGATCCAGGGTATGAACAAGTCATGAACAAGTATGAACAAGTTTGGCATTAGATATGTCACATGTATATGAGGTCATGTTATTATTATGTTTTGGGAGTAGTATTTAGCACCGAGAGATGAGGGTTCAGATAAACCAAGTCCAAAACTACGTTGCCACCATAGGTTGCCCATGTTGAGGCTTATTATGACAGGATCCTGGTATAAAATGGTTCTAACCTTGGCCGGTTAGTACAACTCTTTTAGTGTGGGTGCAAAACACTGAACTCCATGTAGCTTAGCATGGTTTAATGTCGGTTAAGAGAAACTCCCACATGTTTATTTTAAAGCTATGAAGTTATATGAATCTATATTATGAAACTTAAGCTTTGTTTCATGTTTTAAGTTTTATACCTTGATATTTATTTATGGTCCTTCTTTAAGTTACAAGTTCATTCTTAAGCATGTTTTAAACTATTTTTATCATGATTCATGCATCGCTCACATACTCGGTACATCCTATAGTACTGATGCATATCTTGCGCTGCATCCTTTGATGATGTAGATTTAGGTGTTCCTTTCCAGACACATGGCTAGAGCTTCCAGGCCACTTTTCTATCAGCTATTGGTGAGTCCTCTTAGTTCGAGGACTAGATATGTTTTAGTTATGTTGATTTCTTATTTCCGTATATTGAGTTAGCTAGGGTCTTGTCCTAGCAACTCCTTATGTCATGTAGAGGCTTTTCAAACATAAACAGTGTTCGAGTCTCCTTTCGGATTGTGTATCTTATTTGACTTGATTATCTATGTATGTGATTCCAGATTTATCTATTATGCTTCCGCTTATCTTTGTTATGATTGAGTATGCTATGACCAAGGGGTTAGCTTGGGACACTTGTGGTCTCAAGTCCCATGTTACGTCCAGCGGGTAACCTCGGGGCGTGACAAACTTGGTATCAGAGACTCAGGTTTAAGAGTCCTAGGGTGTCTGAAAGCTGCATCGAGTAGAGTATCTTTCATGGGTTTAAAGCATGCCACACTTATGACAGGGAGGCTATGAGATATTTTAGGGAAAAAAACTTCACTTCTTTCATATTCACTATCGTGCGATAGAGTTTGACTCTATTTACCCTTGTAATATGTTCTGTACGCATTCCAGATAAATGCCTCCATGAAGAAACCCCAAGAGGAATTTTAATCCCCCTGTTCCAAATCATGAGGTTACAAATGCGGAATTTCGGGAAGCCATCTATATGTTGTCTCAAGCCATGACAACTCAGTTGAATGAGACAGAGAGACTAAATAAGAGGAAGAGGAAGAACAAGAAGACCAGAACCTGGAATGAATCATCTTCTCAGCATAGGTCATCCGGACCAACCCCATCTTCAGTTAACACATCTGCACTCGATTCTCAGTCTTGTCATGAAAGGGCTTCGAAGACCTTGAGGTAGCCTCGTTATGGTAAGTTTCACCTAGGTGAGTGCCTTGCTAGCACAAAGACTTGTTTTAGGTATTGTCAGTTAGGCCATAGGATCAGGGATTTCCCCTCAGCTAAGCAGAGCAACTGTGGTGTTCAGCTCCAAAACCAACTCCTTTTATTGCCTAGCCAGCTGGGTTAGGGTATTCCTTCTGAATTTGAATCAGGTACTTCACTAGATTTTATTCCTGTATGCATCCATAGTCCTCAGCCCCCTATTCTTGTTTGGTTGTAAGTTTCTTGACCTAGAACTAAGTGGGGATATGAGGGTTGAGGCCTAGACTTTTAGGAGAAGGAGAATCTTAGACTATAGAAGGAAGTGGGTATTCATGTAAGATTCCGGAGTAGTGTATATTCTGTTGGGGTAAAACGATCATAGTTCTATGATAAGTTGGTGATAAGTTCATAGACTTAGGAGGGTAGCATGAACCTAAGCGGGGGATGGTAAAATGTAGAATCGTTCATATTTTAGAGGCTCAGGTAGTGATGCTTGTGGGTGTTAGAACAAAGTCAAAAGGGGAGGCAGAAGCTTATTTCCATCCTAGAGTCCTAAGTATACTTTTGCCATGATGATACCTTTTGCATGCCTTGTGTGTCAACGCCATGGTCCTATTTCAGATTCACGATCATGTTCAGATTCTAGAATGGCAAGTGATTGCTTCAGACAATGATTCTACTCTTACCCTGCGAGTCTATGAATCCTACCTTTATGCCCCGATGTCCGTTGTTTATGTAAACTCATGTCTTTGAGTATGCTCGGTCCTATTTGCTCAGTTCATTCTTTAGACATGTCTCGATGGCTAATCAAATCATGTTACGTTATATATATGCTCCGACCTGATTCTTGAAACAGTTTGCGCTTATGATTTCCTTACTCTAAAGCCTGTGACCCTTGCCTTTGATGATGAGGGGTGGTGATCCCTACTATTCATGCCTTACGTGCCCAGTATGTAAAATACTTATACCTGTTGAGCTCAACTCCCCAAGCCTCACCTTGAGTGGCTTGATCACGCTAAGTGTAAGTCAATATCAATCTGTAATCTTTCATTCATGACGTTCCTGCTCCCGCTCTTTTCTTTCAAAAATTTTGGGTTATGTTGTTATAAGCGTTAGAGGAGAAGGCATTGTAGTAGCCTAGCTGGGAGGTAGCAAATTCCTTTTTCTTGTTAGTGTACTTGTTCCACCTTGACTTCTAGGTAAGGGTGAATTATGAGATAAGGATTATTCATGCGAAATATTTAGATGAGGTAGTCTAGTATGTACCCCTGTAGAAGTTCTTGAATTTTCGAATCCTAGTTATGATAAGGGAGAGGAGAGAAGTCTTAAATAGGGTAAGATAAGAAACCATAAGTTGACCATAGTTATAAGCTTGAATATCGTGATGGGATACAAGTGGATAATTGTTTTGTGCAACTAGTGACCCTTTTGTTGGGGGCCCTAGGTTAGTTGGTTGTTGTGATAAGAGGGGATCCTATCCTTAGAAGACGTTTGTCATGCCCTGAGGCTACCCCCTAGACACGACACGGTGCTTAGTGTCACGAGTGACCCCAAGCTAACCCATGGCATGGCATATCTATGAAAATAAGCAATTTTAAGTAATTCATTGAGCAAAAGCTGAAACAATACAATATCTGAAAACGAGAAGAACCCAAAATTATGTAGATAAAAAGTATAGTGTTATATGAAAGTAACACCAACAACTGCTGAGTCTAATCTATGTCTGAAAGCCATCTAACTAAATAAGAGTTGCTGGGACATGCCCCCAGCTAACTCTAATGAATCTGAAAACTGAAGATAAATACTGAAATAAAGTCATGTCTATTGTCTTCGAACTATTGAGGACTCACCACTGAGCTGCTGAGTACGGACCAGAGGTCAAATTAGGCTCGATCTGGATGCTGAGTGCCTGAACCTACATCATGAAATGATGTAGCACAAAAGTATGCATTAGTACTTTGAATGTACTGAGCATGCAGGATACAAGCTGGATTGAATAATATATATATACACATAACTGAACATAAGAATAAATATGCTGAACTTTAACTGAGAGTTGTACTGAATGCAATGACCAAGTATAAATCATGAAATAATATATTTATTTGAATACTGAACATGAGTACTGAATACAAGGTCAATGCACATGAATCTGACTGTGGGAGATACTACTAACCGACATACCCCAAGCTGAGCTAACTGTGGGGCCAACCTGTAACCCTATATGGAAGGGCGTTCGTACCTTTTCAAGGGTACAAACAAGTTTGACGTGGATCCACTGCTGATATCCACAAGGGACAAGGAGGTGCAGCCTAGTCTGACAGCTGACTCCTTCAAACCTACGGTGGCGCCATAGTTCTGGGACTTGGGGATTGCTACTAAGGGTCATAGCCTAAGCTAACAGCTAAGCCCTCATCCCTAGTCCACTCGGTACTAAGTTTACTCCCAACTTAATATAAGCTAGCATGCAACTATAACACTGGATAGCTCACACATAACCATGCTGTAGGATATGACATTCAAATTCTAAAATATGATCATCTGACTGAGTTTGCCTAACAAATATAATCTATGGAGTACTGAAAATTATAACAAGTTAGGATTCTGAATTCTGTACATGAATTATATTGATTCTTTAAGAAACATGGACTAAGCCTTATATAAATCCATAACATCTGAATAGCAAAAGATCTCTAAGGTCTATGAACCCTAGGTTTAAGCATTCATGGAGAACTGAAGGAATTTTGATTGAGTGATAGGGACCTAATGGGTGAAAGGAACCCACTAGAGAAATCCCACATACCTGAATGAAGATTCTACGGTTGAACCTTTGGATTCTGAGAGAAACTTGGAAGAGAACCCTCTTAGCCTTGTTCTTGAGAGAGAGAGTTCTATTTCTTGAGATATTTGCTAAGTACGGATAATTTAGGAGTAATGAGGGAAAATAGAGTTAGAGACCCTTTAATTAAACCCAAAATGACTTAGGGGCTGAAATAAAATAGCTGGAAAAAGACTGGACTGCCCCCACTTAAAGCTAAAATTTCTGGGAAATTGCACTGCCAGATGGGCGTCGAACCTGCGATGGCCCGTCGGCCCTGGCATCGAAAAGGAGTAGGTGGGGTTGGTCCCCTATATGTTTCCCACGAGCGGCTCCCACGGCCCGTTGCCTCAGCGACGCCCGTGGTGCTAGCCCATCGGTGAAAAAAAGGCTAGGTCAGGGCGACTAGCCCTCTCTCACGGGCTGCCCGACGGCCCATCGGATTTCTGACGCCCATCGGATCCCCCATTGGATTGGAGCCAGCTAGGAAGGGCTCCTAGTCGCCTCTCACGGGCACCCTGACAGGCCGTCGGACCTCTGACGCTCGTGGTGCTTGCCTGGGATGAGATTTTATGAGTTTTTCCAAAGTTATGAGTTTTAGAAGCTGGTTTAAATTTTGGGGTGTTACAATATCTCCCTCTTTGGATCATTCATCCTCGAATGAAGACTGGGTAAGCTGAGTTTGGAAGGGAAGAGCTGCAATCCCTACAAACTGAGTAATGGAAACTGATACCTGACTGAACTGAGTTCCCTGAACATGCACATAAGATGAAATGCAAGGTAAACTGATGGAACAAGGTGCTAAGACTAAATTACACAAGAGTAAACTGAGGTACTTAAGAGGAACTATTACCTCAAGCTGAAGCTGAGTCGGAGGGAAAGAGGTGAGGGTACTTGGACATCATGGCTGCTTCTGTTTCCTAAGTATCTCCCTCTATAGAATGATTCCTCCACAAAACTTTGACTGAAGTGACTTCCTTATTTCTCAACCTACGAACCTGACGATCAAGAATCTCAACTGGAACCTCCTCATCGGTGAGGCTATCCTTCACAGCCACACTTTCGAAGGGGACAATCGATGTCGGATCACCCACACACTTCTTCAACAAGGAAATATAAAAGACTTGGTGAACTGCTGCTAATTCTGCTGGCAACTCTAACTCATAAGCCATATTACCAACCTTTTCAGGATCTTGTAAGGGCCTATATACCTGGGGCTGAGCTTCCCTTTCTTGCCAAATCTCATCACACCCTTCATGGGTGACACTTTCAGGAAAACCCAAGCATCACTTTCAAACTCTAAGTCTCTTCTTCTAACATCTGCATAGGATTTCTGACAACTCTGAGCTGTCTTAAGCATGTCTCTGATGAGTTAAACTTTTTCCATAGCCTCATAAACCGAGTCTGGTCCAATTGAGGCTGCTTTACCTACTTCAAACCAATCAACAGGTGATCTACATTTGTGCCCATTAGAGCCTCATATGGGGCCATCTGAATGCTAGAATGGTAGATGTTATTGTAGGCAAACTCTATGAGATGTAGGTGATCATCCCAACTACCCTTGAAATTGATCACGCAAGCTCTCAACATATCCTCTAAAGTCTGAATGGTACGCTCTACCTGACCATCCTTTTGTGGATGAAATGTTGTGCTGAGCTTTACCTGAGTACCAAGACCTTTCTGGAATGACTTCCAGAAGTGAGATGTAAACTGAGGGCCTCTATTTGAGATGATAGACAAAGGAACCCCATGCAACCTGACTATCTCACTGATGTAGAGTTTGGCATAGTCCTCCGCAAAATTTGTAGTCTTAACTGCCAAGAAGTGAGCTGACTTGGTAATTTTGTCCACTATTACCCAAATGGAATCGTGTTACCTGCGAGTACGGGGTAGACCCATTATGAAATCTATGTTAACCACCTCCCACTTCCAAGTAGGAATGCTAATCTCCTGAGTCACACCTCCTAGTTTCTGATGTTCTACCTTTACCTGCTGACAATTGGGACACTTAGCCACAAAATCTGCGATGTCCCTCTTCATGCCATTCCACCAATAGACTTCCCGTAGATCACGGTACATCTTAGTGGCACTTGGATGAATGGAATACCTAGAACTATGGGCTTCTGTAAGGATCTTCTACCTTAACTCACCCACATTTAGAATACACAAGCGACCCTGGTAGCGAAGTAGACCATCTCCCCTTTGGGAGAAAACCTCTACTCTCTGCTGATGAATTGCACCCTTTAACTGAAGCAATATAGGGTCACTATCTTGTTTCTCCTTAACCTCTTCTGCTAACAAAGATTCTGCTCCATTTTGAACTATCACACCACCTTCTAACATGTCCATAAGGCAAACTACTAAGCGAGCCAGCCGATGAACATCTCTGGCTAGTTCTCTCTTTTCTTCCTCTACATGAGATACACTACCCATACACAGTCTGCTGAGAGCATCGGCTTCTACATTGGCCTTACCCGGATGGTAGAGCATATTCCTGTCATAATACTTGAGGAACTCAAGCCATCTCCTCTGACGAAGGTTCAACTCCCTCTAGATGAACACATACTGGAGGCTCTTATGATCTGTGAACACGTCAACATTCACACCATACAAATAGTGCCTCCAAATCTTTAGGGCAAACACCACCGCTGCAAGCTCGAGGTCATGAGTCGGGTAATTCTTCTCATGGACCTTAAGCTGTCTGGAAGCATAAGCTATGACCTTACCCTGCTGCATTAAGACACAGCCCAGGCCGACTCTGGATGCATCACAATAAACCACATAACCATATGAACCCTCTGGTAGAGTCAAGACATGAGTTGTAGTCAACATGGTCTTCAGTTCTAAGAAACTCTTCCCACATTCATCTGACCACTGAAACTTGACCTTTTTCTGAGTCAACTTGGTCAATGGGGAAGATATGGATGAAAATCCTTTGATGAATCTTCAGTAGTAACCAATCAAACTCAAGAAACTTCTGATGTCGATCGGAGAGGTAGGTCTGGGCCAGTGCTTTACTGCCTCGATTTTTTGGGAATCAACATGGATTCCTTCTTTGGATACCACATGACCAAGGAAAGCGACAGACTATAACAAAAATTCTTACTTGCTGAACTTAGCAAATAACTGGTGATCCTTGAGAGTTTGCAGAACAACCCTCAGATGGGTCGCATTATCTCCCTCGTTCCGAGAGTAAACAAGGATATCATCAATGAAGACAATGACAAATAAGTCCAAATACTGTTTGAACACCCTGTTCATTAAATCCATGAAAGCTGCAGGACCATTGGTTATTCCCAAAGACATAACAACAAATTCATAGTGACCATACCAAGTTCTGAAAGCTATCTTTGGGATGTCACTATCTCTAACTCTGAGCTGATGATAGCCGGGTCTGAGTTCTATCTTAGAGAAATAACTGGCAACCTAGAGTTGTTCAAATTATTCATCAATCCTGGGGATAGTATATTTGTTCTTGATTGTGACTTTGTTCAACTAGCGGTAGTCTATACACATTCTGAGAGAACCGTCTTTCTTACGCACTAACAACACTGGGGAACTCCATAGTGAGATGCTGGGTCTGATGAAGCCTTTATCCAAAAGGTCCTTCATCTGATATTTTAGTTCCTTAAGCTCAGCTGGATCTATTCTGTAAGGAGGAATTGAAATAGGCTGGGTATCTGGAAGGAGATAAATTCGAAACTCAATTTCCCTTTTTGGAGGAACTCCGGGAAGATCTTCTGGGATTACCTCTGGAAACTCACTGACTAATGGAACTGACTCAAGAGTTGGGGTTTCAGAGTTTGAGTCCTTAACCCAAACTAGATGATAGATATACCCTTTGGAAAACATCTTTCTGGCCCTAAGGTAGGAAATGAAATGACCTACATGTACTGAATTACTACCCTTCCACTCTAGGACTGTCTCGTTAGGAAACTGAAACCAAATGATCCTAGTTCTGCAATCGACTGAGGCATAACAGTAATGTAACCAATCCATTTCTAGAATGATATCAAAGTCTACCATTTCTAACTCTACAAGATCTGTTGAGGTGACTTTCTGGGAAACTGTGACTGGGTAATTTCTGTATACCCGTCTAGCTATAACTAGGTCACCAACTGGTGTAGAGACTGAGAAGGGTTCTAGGAGAGTTTCTGGACTAACAAAAAAGTTTACTGCTATATATGGAGTTATAGAGGAAAGTGTCGCCCCCAGGTCTAACAATGCAAAACTATCAGTATTAAAGACTCGTAACATACCCGTCACCACATCAGGAGAATCTTCCTAGTTCTGACGACCCTAAAGTGCATACAACATGTTCTGGCATTGACCACCACCTGTGCCAGATGAGGCTCCCTGCTAAGTAGGACGACCGACTGGAGCTGCTGTAGAACCAGTTTGAGGCTGAGGGCGAACATTTTTACCCTTCTGAGAAGTTGTGGGAAAATCCCTCATCATATGGCCTGGCTTACCACATCCGAAGTAATTTCCGCTGCCTGCCATGCACTCACCTTGGTGGTTCCTACCACACTTCTTACACATCCGATTAGTGCGCCCACTGGTAACAGAACCTTGGGACTTAGAGCCATATGCTCTACCCATCGGTCCTTCCTGAACTTAGGCACTGGGGCACTAGCAGAAGATGGAGCTGGTGCTGAATTTTTCTATCAAAATTGAGAGTGATTCCCACCCTCTGACCTCTGCTGAAATAGGCTATACTCATTTGTCCTAGCCCTCTTATCAACACCTCCCCTTTCCTTGATATTCTCCTCCTCAATTTGTTGAGCATAAGTAACTAACCTGGAGAAGTCCATTTCCTTCACAAGCATGGTCGTCTTGCATTCCTTGACCACATCATTAGACACAACTGACACAAACTTTCTCATGCGAGCTCGTGAGTCAGCTACTATTGATGGAGCATACTTGGATAACTGTGTGAACTTCAGAGTGTAGTCCTGTACACTCATGTCATCCTGCCTCAAGTTGATAAACATTTGAACCTTAGCTTTCCTGAGCTCCAGTGGAAAGAACCTGTCCAGAAAAGCAGTCCTGAACATATCCCAAGTCACTGGTCCTGCATTGGTACAACGGGATTCCTTCCACTGCTGGTACCAAGTGTAGGACACTCCTTTTAGCTGATAAGCAGCCAAGACTGCACCCTCGACTGGAGTGACACCCATAATGTTAGTGACCTTCTGGATGTCCTCAAGGAACTCTTGGGGATCCTTTTCTTACTTGGACCCATGAAACTTTGGAGGGTTCATCCGAGTGAAGTCCCAAATTCTGGCTGCAGCAGCATTGAACTAAGGTGGAGCTGGTGTGGTAGCTTGCTGGTTGACCTGGGCGGTCATGGCTTGAGTGAGCACTTGGAAGGCAGCCCTGAATTCGGCATGCGTAACTTGCTCGTTCAAGGGCTCTGTTAGGGCTGCTGGCTGATTTCTAGCATTAGCCCTTCTTGGAGGCATTTTTCTGAAATGCGAAGAGCACAAGTTAAAATAGAGAGAAATCAAATAGAGAGATGGAAAAGAAAGAAGGGAAGTTATTCCTAATAACGTCTCATAGACCCTCCTCCATAAGTGTGGCACGCTTCACACCCACGAAGAAGACTCTACTTGATGCGGCTTTCAGACATCCTAGGACGCTTGAACCTTAGGCTCTGATACCAAGTTTGTCATGCCCCGAGGATACTTCCTAGATGCGACACGGTGCTTAGTGTCATGAGTGACCCCAAGCTAACCCATGGCATGGAATATCTATGAAAATAAGCAATTTTAAGCAATTCATTGAGCGGAAGCTAAAACAATACAATATCTGAAAACGGGAAGAACCTAAAAGTCTATATCAAAAAAGTATAGTGTTATTTGAAAGTAACACCAACAACTGTTGAGTCTAATATATGTCTGAAAGCCATCTAACTGAATAAGAGTTGCTGGGACATGCCCCCAGCTAACTCTAATGAATCTAAAAATTAAAGATAAATACTGAAATAAAGGAATATATATTATCCCCGAACTATTGAGGACTCACCACTGAGTTGCTGAGTACAGATCGGAGGTCGAATTAGGTGCAGTTTAGATGTTGAGTGCCTGAACCTACATAATGAAATGATGTAGCACAAAAGTATGTGTTAGTACTTTGAATGTACTGAGCATGCAAGATACAAGATGAATTTAACAATATATATATATACACATAACTGAACATAAGAATAAATATGCTGAACTGTAACTGACAGTTGTACTGAATGCAATGACCAAGTATAAATCATGAAATAATATGCTGATCTGAATACTGAACATGAGTACTGAATACAAGGTCAATGCACATAATTCTGACTGTGAGAGATATTACTAACCGACATACCCCAAGGTGAGCTAACTGTGGGGCCAACCTATAACCCTGGATGGAAGGGCATTCATACCCTACCAAGGGTACAAACAAGTCTGACATGGATCCATTGTTGATGTCCACAAGGGAGAAAGAGGTACAGCCTAGTCTGACAGCTGACTCCATAAAACCTACAGTGGCGCCGTAGTTCTGGGACTTGGGGATTACTACTAAGGGTCATAGCCTAAGATGACAGCTAAGCCCTCATCCCTAGTCTTCTCGGTACTAAGTCTACTCCTAACTGAATATAAGCTAGCATGCAACTATAACACTGGATAGCTCAAAATACTGATATAATCTGAGAATGCACATAACCATGCTGTAGGATATGACATTCAAATTTTAAAATCTGATCATCTGACTGAGTTTGCCTAACAAATATAATCTATGGAGTACTGAAAATTATAACAAGTTAGGATTCTAAATTCTATACATGAATTATACTGATTCTCCAAGAAACATGGACTAAGCCTTATATAATTCCATAACATCTGAATAGCAAGAGATGTCTAAGGTTTATGAACCCTAGGTTTAAGCATTCATGGAGAACTGAAGGAATTTTGATTGAGTGATAGGGACCTAATGGGTGAAAGGAACCCGCTAGCAAAATCCCACCTACCTGAATAAAGATTCTACGGTTGAACCTTTAGATTCTGAGAGAAACTTGGAAGACAACCCTCTTTGCCTTGTTCTTGAGAGAGAGCGTTCTATTTCTTGAGATATTTGCTAAGTACGGATAATTTAGGAGTAATGAGAGAAAATAGAGTTAGAGACCCTTTAATTACTCCCAAAATGACTTAGGGGCTGAAATAAAATAACTGGGAAAAGACTGGATTACCCCCACTTAAAGCTAATTTTTTTGGGAAATCATGCCACCAGATGGGCGTCGGACCTGCGATAGCTCGTCGGTACTGGCGTTGAAAATGGGCAGGTGGGGCTGGTCCACTAGATGTTTCCCACGAGCGGCTCCCACAGCCCGTCAGCTCAGCAATGCCCGTGGCGCTAGCCCATCGGGGCAAGGAAGGTTGGGTCAGGGTAACTGGCCCTCTCTCACGGGCTGCCCGATTTCCCGTCGGACTTCTGATGCCTGTCAGGTCTCTCTTCAGATTGGATCTAGCTTGTAAGGGCTCCTGGTTGCCTCTCACGGTCACCCTGACGGGCCGTCGGACCTCCTATGCCCATGGGTCAGCCCATGGTGCTTGCCTGGGATGAGATTTTCTGAGTTTTTCCTAAGTTTTGAGTTTTAGAAGCTGGTTTAAATTTTGGGGTGTTACAACGTTCTAGATGCAAGAGATCTGGTCAAGATAGGTTTGTACATGGAGAATTGGGTAGTTAGACTCAGACCTTAGTACCTTTATGTGCGCTGTTGAGGTTGTTATTTGCAAATGGTAGGAGTGGTATTTAAAAGAGAATAGTTTTTCCGTATGTCTACTTCTATCAGTTTGGTGTCTCTTTTGGTTAATTGCGATTTCTAGAGTATGTTTGTTCTTTAGGACTTTTAGCTGAGTTCCTACTCTCATCCCAGAAAAGTTATCATGTTGGATATCCAGTTCCTGTCCTATTGGTCGCTTTTACATTCTCAACATGTATACGTGTCTCATGAAACCAGCTCAGTTTATATTTCAATCAAAAGTTGGTTACCACGATAGTACTTCAGCTTGTTGAAGGAGCTACTTGGGAAGCAGAAGAGGCCATGAAGGCGAAATATCCTCATCTCTTTCCTTCCGATTCAATTTTAGCTTGAGGTACTAGTTTCCTCCTTAGTATGTCCCTCCGATTCTATTCCATCAGTTCCTCTCATGATTCTAGCATGCATCAATGTTTTATGAAGTTAGTTTATCATGTTTTCAAGTTAAAAAGTTCAGTTTCATGTTGATTCTTTGGTTTTCACGTTTCATTTTGGTTGGGTTACCTCCTCTCTAGAGTTCCCTTGCTTAGGTATTCATTCGAGGATGAATGATCCCAAGGGGGAGATATTGTAACACCCCAAATATCCTAAGCTAATACCTGAATCTTTTCCATGAGTGTAATGATCATTTTCCTAGTGTGGTGAGTCTTTTGGATGCTAATCATGTTCATAAGAAACTCTTATTATCAAGTTATGTCGCAAGCACCTCACCGAAGTAAGTTTTCATGTAAGACTAAATAAGGGTCAACTTTAATTGATCATTTCTCCTAAAATATAAAGATTTAGGTGTCCTAGTACCCACAAAATTAAAGATTTTTGAATTTTCTTTCCAACACCACCGACCGTGCATTAATCTGAGTCCGTAATAAAACGTTATAGGCAGCTTAATGCAGTGCTGCCAGTGATGACGGATGGGAATGACGAACCGTGGTTCTGAACTACGGTCCGTACTGTGACTCGTCATTGCTGAACTGAAGCTTAAGATTTTCATCTTCAAAACCACTGGTTGGTTCATGACCCGTAGACCAAAACCACGGTCAGTAGAGTGACCCGTGGTTTGTCAAAATTCAGCTTTTCTGCCAAGTTTCCACGAATGACTTGATGGGTCATCGTTTTGAATAATAGTCCATCCTATAACCCGTAGAATCATCTTTAGAGATGTACTAAGTCCTCTAAATTCCCTGACTGTGTTGATGACTCATCAACCTATTTCACGACCCATTCTTCCACTCATAATCCCTGAGAATCAGAGGATCCTCATATCTTAAAGTCGAAACCACGAGTCAACAGGATGGTCCGTCGTCCTGAACCACGGACCGTAGAGTGACTCGTGGTGTTGAATTCTAGTAGACCCCATAAGTGGCATTTGAAAACACGAATCCTTTTGACGGTCCGTCCTTTTGGATGATGGACCGTGGTCCAAGTCGTGGTCCCTGAGATTGACTTTTTCTAGCTTTTTCCAAGTTTAAGTCCAGGGGTATTTTTATAATTTTCCACTCTTTTAACTCTTATACTAAGTCGTTTTAAGCCTATTTAAGAGGGGTTTTATCTCCACTTTACCTAAGTTCTCTCCCATTCTTTCAATCAACTTCTAAAATAAGAAAAGGAGTTCCATCTTCTCAAGCTTCAAGTTAGGGTTTCAAGCTCCAAATCTCAAACTCCAAGTTCAAGTCTCCTATGTCTTTTTAATTCAAGTGGGTTAGCTTCAACCAAGGTATGTGGGTAATCAACAATGGTTTTCTTCCACCCTTGTGCCCAAAACCCCAAATTCAAATTTTGGATTTCATGATCATCAAATTAGGGTTCTTATCCAATTCTTATGGGTTTTGCCAAATATGATCTTCTCATGATTTGATTATGAAATTTCTATTAAATTGCATGATTTTACTTGGGTTCTTACATGTTGATTCTTATTTTATGAATTGAAGCTTAACCATGGGAATTTTTACATGCATGAAAGTTGATTTAAGCAAAGTGGATTTTGATAGCATGATCTTTATGGATTTTCAAGCATGTGCATGCCTTGTTTAGTAGTCAAAACCTACCTTAAGAATCTATTCTCCAAAATCTATCAGACTTAGAAAGAATAGAAACACAAAGGGTGACAGTTTTCTCTCAAGAACAGGAAAAGGCCTTTACCAAGTTCAGCCCATAAAATCCAAGGATTTATCCATGGATTTCTTCACCAGGTATGTGGGATTTCACTAATGGGTTCCTTTCACCCATTAGGTCCCTAGATTCTAGTAAATCTTCAGTTTTCTCCGGGCATGTTTCATACCTAGGGTTCCTAAATCTTAGGAAATTATTATAGTTCAGTTCTTACAGCTTTTATGGTATTGATCACATATTTCTTGGAGAATTAGTACAGTTTCATGAACAATGCTCAGAAACCCTAAATTGTAGATAATCCAGTATTTCATGAATTTGACTTGTTAGGAAGAATAGTTTTATGCACATGCTTCAGAAATTGAATGCATAACCTTCAGTATATTTATGTTGCATTCTTGGTTAGTTACCAGCATTTTGAGCTATTCCTTATTTCAGTATATTGTCTTTACATTCAGTGGGAGTAGACTTAGTACCGAGCGGACTAGGGGATGAGGGCTTAGCTGTCAGTTTAGGCTATAACCTTTAGTAGCAGTCCCCAAGTCCCAGAACTACGGCGCCACCGTAGGTTTAAAGGAGTCAGCTGTCAGACTAGGTTGTACCTCCTTGTCCCTTATGAACATCAGTAGTGGATCCACGTTAGACCTGTTCGTACCCTTGGCAAGGTATGAACACCCTTCCATCCAGGGTTACAGGTTGGCCCCACAGTTAGCTCAACTTGGGGTATGCCGGTTAGTAGTGTCTCCCACAGTCATGTTCATGTGCATCGACCTTGTATCTAGTATTTACATTCAGTATTCAGTTCAACATGACATGTCATGATTTAAACTTGGTCATTGCATTCAGTTCAGCTTTCAGTTATATTTCAGCATATCTATTTTCATGTTCAGTTATATACGTGCATATTGTTCAGTCTAGCCTATATCCTGCATGCTCAGTACATTCAAAGTACTGATGCATACTTTTGTGCTACATCATTTTATGATGTAGGTTTAGGTACTCAGCATCCAGACCGCGCTTATTTTGACTTCCGTTCCGTACTCAGCAGCTCAGTGGTGAGTCCTCATTATTTTGAGGACGATAGACATGCTTATACCTTACATACTTATTTTCAGTTTCAGATTTATTAGTGATAGCTGGGGGCATGTCCCAGCAACACCTATTCAGTTAGATGGCTTTCAGATACAGATTAGACTCAGCAGTTGTTAGTGCTATTTTCAGTCAGCACTATACTATTTATATTCTTTATATATCCAGATATTTGGGTTTTTCCCATTTTCAAATATTTAAACTGTTTTAGCTTCCGCACCATGCATGTTTTACTCTGATTTTGTATAGAAATACCATGCCATGGGTTAGCTTGGGGTCACTGGTGACATTAAGCACCGTGTTGCATCCAGGGGGTAGCTTCGAGGCCTGACAAAAGTGGACTCCCTACTCAATGTGCTCAGCCTCTTGTATAGGAACACCTTCCATGCACTGCAACATGCGATTCACACCAGCCTTGGTGTGGATTGCATGGCGTGTCACATATTGCCCTTTTTCTCTCCTGGTTTTGCATGTGCATCTAGTTTGTCATGCGATGGAGGTGCGTTGCCCACTTGGGCTCGTGTGGTCCACACGGCCCAATGCACATCGCCTCCAACTTTTCAAATTCCCTTCAGGCACTCTGGTTTGGCATGCAGTGAGCTGTGCGACATGCACAATTGCTTGTGTGG
Organism: Jaltomata sinuosa; assembly: GCA_003996215.1. Taxonomy (NCBI): domain Eukaryota; kingdom Viridiplantae; phylum Streptophyta; class Magnoliopsida; order Solanales; family Solanaceae; genus Jaltomata; species Jaltomata sinuosa. The sequence continues at coordinate 262,437 of QJPP01001298.1, read as the reverse complement.
TCCGCACAGTCCTCCGCAAAGCACCGCTCAGCCCTATTTTGTACTTGTTCATATTCCACCTCATGAATTCCCTGAAAATCACCAAAAAAACAATGTAAAGACACTTGGTTTGCCTCCCAAGAAGTGCTTGATTTTACATCGCGGCTCGACAATAGTACTTCAACCTCAATTGTTGTCGGAAAGAATGCCAATCCAGTTGGCATGGCCCCATCCCAAAAAGGGAAATTGCTCCATCAATATCTTAGAGATGTTGTCATGTTGCCCTCTTAGAAAAGAATCAAACGCGAGTATCTTTCCCACTTCACACTCTCTAAGGGCATCATTAAACTGGCCTTCCAATTCTATCACCGATATTACTCTCAAATCATCCAGAGGCTTTGCGGGTTGGCAAAAGTTGAAAATCACTATTTCATCCCCCACTCATAATTTGAGTTCTCTGAGCTCTACATCAACAAGGGCCCTCCCTGTAGCCAACAATGGTCACCCCAAAATAATGGGTACCTTCACATCTACCTCATAATCCAAGATGACAAAATCCGCAGGAAGAATCAGTTTGTCCACCTTAATGAATACATCAAATAAGATTCCTACAGGCTACTTAATGGACCTATCTGCCATGAGTAGCCACATAGAAGTAGGATGGGGAGTGCCCAATACTAGCTTCTTGAAAATCATAAGGGGCATCAAGTTGATGCTTTCCCTCAAGTCGCACAAGGCCTTCCGGAATACAAATATTCCAATAGTACATGGTATAGTGAATGCACCCGGATCTTCTCTCTTCGTAGCCATATTGCTAGTCATCACTGCACTAAAAATGTGTGAAATCTCAATCGTGCCTACATCAACAACTTTTCTTCTTAAGTAACTACTTCATAAATTTGGAGTACCCTGGCATCAACATTAGAGCTTCGACCAAAGAAATGTTTATTGACAGCTTGCCGAACATGTCAACAAACTTGCTGAATTTTTGTTCTTCCTTTTTCTTATTTAGCCTATGAGGGTACGGAGGAGGTCCCTTGGGGATTGTAGTTGGAATGCTTTGCACAAGAGGGGGGTTTACCTTGTTATCGATTGTCACTCTGGGAGGGGTTTCAACCTCTGTCTTCTCTTCATCACTTTCAAAATTTTCTGAGACACTCGATGCACCAAGTTTTTCACTTACCTCTGGAGTTTCCACAACATTCTCATGCACCACCTCTTTGTCATTTGGCTTCTTCACCGCTTCCACAATAGGCTCCCTTAGATTTGTTGCCAGCTTCACAACATGTTCTCTTATTTCACTAGTTGTTCTTCAACTCCTAATAACAATTGCCATGATATGCCCGTCACTTTTATTGTTAGTTGTGAGATTACTAGGAAGTGATGCCTTCATTGTCGGGTTCATTTGAATGGAAAGATGATCCATTTGGACTTCAAGTTGCTTGATGGAGGTTTAATGGGAGCTCACAGTCTTATGAAGTATTAAGACTTCGCTTTTAAGCTCATGTACCCTGGCATGTGTTGTGTCCACTCTTTTTAGTACTAATGATAACATGTCCTCTAATTTGGAATGTCTGGGGTTGCTTGTGGTTAGTTGGTAGAAGGAATCAGCTTTGTTTGGGGGCATATAAGAGCTTCGATAGTTGTGTTGCTCACCATACCTGTCCCGATCATCTCTTATCAACCTTGTTTCTCTTCCCTCGGGTGATAGTACCCAGGACGAGAACCTGCCGACACAAAACATAGCTTACCATCAACCACAGTCATGAGCTCACCATCATTAGCTTTTATTTACGACGGTATTCACCCCCATAGCACCAATTACATGATTTTCTAAGAAATTGATTTGGGTCATCATCTTGGCCATTGTTTCATCTTGAATTTCCCCTCTCTTTCTGATCTCATTTGCCAAGATGGATGGGGCTAATTCCGAGGTTGGCAAATCTGCCTCTCATGTATTCCAAGCTTGGTTGGTTCTCGTCATCCATTTTAAGAAAGCCGAGGCAACGAGAAATCACATATCCATAAAGGTACCACCTCCAAGGTTGTTAGACATCACCTTGCTCAAGGAATTAAGCAATCGATAAAAACTTTGAAGCAATACATTGTTTGATAACTCATGATTTGGACATAAGACAAGCTTCTTCTTGAAGTGCAACCAAACCTCATGTAGGGGTTCATACGGGAGTTACTTAAAGTTGGTAATATTATCTCTTAGTAGCATCATGCGAGATGGAGGAAAGAATCTGAAAATTAATGCTTCAACCAACTCGGCCCAAGATGTTATAGACCCATTTGGCAATTCTTCCAACCATGTAATGGCTTCCCCCAGCAAGGAAAAGGGGAATAAGCACAATACGATGGACTCTTGGGAGATGTTTTGAATAATATATGGTTGGCAAATCTCCCCGAAGTTCTGAATATCTCGGTTGGCATTCTCATGTGCTGCTCAACTAAATAGCCCCTTCATTTGAATCAAGTGGAGTATGGTACTAGTCACATGAAATACAGTATTTCCCACCATAGGGGGTAGGCGGATTGCACCTACACCCCTTTGCATCATAGGCTCAGCCTCATCGGCCTCCATGAAGCCAACAATGCTCTCGTTGTTGTCGGCCTCATTCATAGGCTAGCCTGCTTAATCACAACACAAACAACACACAAAAGTAAAAGAAGCAAGTACTCTTAAGGTGACTTCAAATCAACAATCAAAATTAGCTAACAACTCAAGTCCCTGGCAACAGCACCATTTTTTATGAATGCTTAAATCGTGCTCCCCAAGTTGGAGGTCACGGCGATCGTGCAGCAAAATAAAATTTATAATTCCCAATGAGTGTCGGGGTCGTACCCAAGGGACTTGGAGCTAGATACATTAAGATTGTATAGAATTGAGCTCAAAATAAGAGTAAGTGCTTAAACAAGAAAAGTAAAAGGCTGGGGGGATTGGGATTTTGTCACTACAATCACAATTAAAATGAAAGAAAATAAACAAAAGCGGGTGAACCAAATAGAGTAGGAAACTAGGGATGTGTATCTGATGGGGCCTTAATCATCTGTTAGAGTGATTATCAATTCACATTTATTCTCGTTTATTGACATAAGTAGTGTTGGTCATGGGTATAGATTGTTATCTTTCGATCAACAACCATATATCTGATAATCTTGGTTAGAGCATCATCGGTTTGATCAACAAACAACCAACCAAAGCTTGGGGAGGTCACACTATCTCTAGCTTAGACCGTTAAGTGGGTGATTCCTTTGATAAGGGCTATTTCTAGCCACAAATCTAGATGGAGTCCCAAGTTCCCACTAGCAATTTTGCATTTGAAACCATGAAATCCTCTTTCAAGCAATCACATAGTCAAGTAATGAAAATTAATGTTTGCAACCACCAATTTGAGGATTAAAACTTGGTGAAACTACTAGACCCATGTTAAATAAGCAATTATAAAGATGAATTAACAACACTCACACCCATTTGTCAAGCACCAATCATCAACACACCCTTAGACAAGATAAATTATCCACTCATAGAAAAGGAGAAAGATATACCAAATGGGTAAGTCAAAATCCTCTTCATTAGAGCTAAATCTCAAGTTCCAAGCTCAATTTGAGTACATAAATGTTTAACCAAGAGAATGGATTCAAACCCTCTTCTCTTTGGAGAGGAAAAACTATTTCTCAAGACAAAAAGCTCTCTAAAATATTCAGGACTGAAGAAGAATATTTACAATTATGCCTAAATTGGCCTTTTATAGTTTCCCAAAACATCACTGAAATTTAGGACAAAATTTCCCCTTCGAGTGGTGTGTGGCGTGACATTCAGTTGGCACATTGCAATGTGCGTGTTGCATACCCTCTTCAGTTGGACCAGTGACTTCAGCTAACTTTGGAAGCTTCATGCGAAAGGGGTGTAGTTTGCACATTGGGATATGTGCATCGCACCCCTTAACAGATTTTTTAGTGGCTTTTGCAACTTCATGCGGAGGAGGTATGGTTCGCTCCTCGGCTTGTGCGTGTCACACGGTTGCTGCATCTCAGGTCAGAATCTCCACATTTTTGAAACACTTCACACTTCACTCCTTTTGAGTTCTTTTTGAGTCTATTTTCTTGTTTCTCATCATTTATTAAAAGTACTTGCATAGAAATCAATAAAGGCCATAAGAACCTCTAAATCTATTCAAAACATAGCAAAAATTCATGGATTTAGGCTTAATAAGTTGGTAGATTACCTACTTATCACACACAATGACTTGTGCGGTCCGCACAGTCCTTCCCATAACCCCTATTTCCCCTATTTTGCACTTTTTCATTTTCCACTTCGTGCATTTCTGAGACAAACCAAAAACAACAAATGGTGAAGAAACTTAAAGTAAAAACACTTGGGTTGCCTCCCAAGAAGCGCTTGATTTTACTTTGCGGCTCTACAATAGTACCTCCACCTCAGGTTTTATTGGATAGCATGCTAATCCAGTTGGCGTGGCCCCATCCCAAGAAGGGAAATTGCTCTATCAACAACTTAGAGACATCATCATGTTGCTTAAGCATTGGTATTTTTCCCATTTCACACTCCTCATGGGCATCATCAAACTTGCCCTACGGGTCTATCACCGATATCACTCTCAAATCATCAGAAAGCCTTGTGGATTGGCATCCATTGAAAGTCAGTACTTCATCCCTCACTTGGAATTTGATTTCACCGAGTTTAACATCAACAAGGTCCCTTCCCGTGGCCAATAGTGGTCACCCAAAATAATGGGAACCTCAATATACACCTCACAATCAAGAATGATAAAATTTGCCAGGAAAAAATAAGTTTATCCACTTTTACCAATACATCAAATAAGATCCCTACCGGATGCTTGATAGACAAGTCAGCCATGAGCAATAGCATAGATGTAGGCTTTGGCATGTCCAATCCTAGATTCTTGAAGATTACTAGCGGCATCAAGTTGATTCTTGCCCCCAACTCACATAAGGCTTTTTGAATTTTGATTCCAATGCCACCGACCGCGCATTAATCTGAGTCCGTAGTAAAAAGTTATAGGCGGTTTACTGCAGTGTTGCCAGTGATGGCGGATGGGAATGATGAACCATGGTTCTGAACCACGGTCCGTACTGTGACTAGTCATTGCTGAACTGAAGCTTAAGATTTTCATCTTCAAAACCACTGGATGGTTCATGACCCGTAGACCAAAACCACGGTCAGTAGAGTGACCCGTGGTTTGTCAAAATTCAGCTTTTCTGCCCAGTTTCCACGAACGACTTGACGGGTCATCGTTTTGAATGACGGTCCATCCTATAACCAGTAGAATCACCTTTAGAGATGTACTAAGTCCTCTAAATTCCCTGGGTGTGTTGATGACTCGTCAACCTATTTCACGACCCATTCTTCCACTCATAATCCCTGAGAATCAGAGGATCCTCATATCTTAAAGTCGGAACCACGAGTCAACAGGATGGTCCGTCATCCCGAACCACGGACCGTAGAGTGACTCGTGGTGTTGAATTCTAGTAGACCCCATAAGTGGCATTTGAAAACACGAATCCTTTTGATGGTCCGTCCTTTTGGATGATGGACCGTTGACCAACTCGTGGTCCCTGAGATTGACTTTTTCTAGCTTTTTCCAAGTTTAAGTCCAAGGTTATTTTTATATTTTTCCACTCTTTTAACTCCTATACTAAGTCGTTTTAAGCCTATTTAAGAGGGGTTTTATCTCCACTTGACCAAAGTTCTCTCCCATTCTTTCAATCAACTTCTAAATTAAGAAAAGGAGTTCCATCTTCTCAAGCTTCAAGTTAGGGTTTCAAGCTCCAAATGTCAAACTCCAAGTTCAAGTCTCCTATGTCTTTTCAATTCAAATGGGTTGGCTTCAACCAAGGTATGTGGGTAATCAACAATGGGTTTCTTCCACCCTTGTGCCTAAAACCCCTAATTCAAATTTTGGATTTCATGATCTTCAAATTAGGGTTCTTATCCAATTCTTATGGTTTTGCCAAATATGATCTTCTCATGATTTGATTATGAAATTTCTATTAAATTGCATGATTTTACATGGGTTCTTATATGTTGATTCTTATTTTATGAATTGAAGCTTAACCATGGGAATTTTTACATGCATGAAAGTTGATTTAAGCAAACTGGATTTTGATAGCATGATCTTTATGGATTTTCAAGCATGTGCATGCCTAGTTCAGTAGTCAAAACCTACCTTAAACATCTATTCTCCAAAATCTATCAGACTTAGAAAGAATAGAAACACAAAGGGCGACAATTTTCTCTCAAGAACAGGAAAAGGATTTTACATGGGTTCTTATATGTTGATTCTTATTTTATGAATTGAAGCTTAACCATGGGAATTTTTACATGCATGAAAGTTGATTTAAGCAAACTGGATTTTGATAGCATGATCTTTATGGATTTTCAAGCATGTGCATGCCTAGTTCAGTAGTCAAAACCTACCTTAAACATCTATTCTCCAAAATCTATCAGACTTAGAAAGAATAGAAACACAAAGGGCGACCATTTTCTCTCAAGAACAGGAAAAGGCCTTTACCAAGTTCAGCCCAAAAAATCCAAGGATTTATCCATGGATTTATTCACCAGGTATGTGGGATTTCACTAATGGGTTCCTTTCACCCATTAGGTCCTTAGATTCTAGTAAATCTTCAGTTTTCTCCGGGAATGTTTCAGACCTAGGGTTCCTAAATCTTAGGAAATTATTATAGTTCAATTCTTACAGCTTTTATGGTATTGGTCACATGTTTCTTGGAGAATTAGTACAGTTTCATGAACAATGCTCAGAAACCCTAACTTGTAGATAATCCAGTATTTCATGAATTTGACTTGTTAGGCAGAATAGTTTTATGCCCATATTTCAGAAATTGAATGCATAACCTTCAGTATATTTATGTTGCATTCTCGGTCAGTTACCAGCATTTTGAGCTATTCCTTATTTCAGTATATTGTCTTTACATTCAGTGGGAGTAGACTTAGTACCGAGCGGATTAAGGGATGAGGGCGTAACTGTCAGTTTAGGCTATGACCTTTATTAGCAGTCCCCAAGTCCCAGAACTACGGCTCCACCGTAGGTTTAAATGAGTCAGTTGTCAGACTAGGTTGTACCTCCTTGTATCTTATGGACATCAATAGTGGATCCACGTTAGACATGTTCGTACCCTTGGCAAGGTATGAACACCCTTCCATCAAGGGTTACAAGTTGGCCTCACAGTTAGCTCAACTTGGGGTATGCCGGTTAGTAGTGTCTCCCACAGTCATATTCATGTGCATCGACCTTGTATCCAGTATTTACATTCAGTATTCAGTTCAGCATGATATGTCATGATTTATACTTGGTCATTGCATTCATTTCAGCTTTCAGTTATATTTCAGCATATCTATTTTCATGTTCAGTTATATACGTGCATATTGTTCAGTCTAGCCTATATCCTGCATGCTCAGTACATTCAAAGTACTGACGCATACTTTTGTGCTACATCATTTTATGATGTAGGTTTAGGTACTCAGCATCCAGACCGTGCTTATTTTGACTTCCGGTCCGTACTCAGCAGCTCAGTGGTGAGTCCTCATTAGTTCGAGGACGATAGACATGCTTATACCTTACGTACTTATTTTCAGTTTCAGATTTATTAGTGATAGCTGGAGGCATGTCCCAGCAACTCCTATTCAGTTAGATGGCTTTCAGACATAGATTAGACTCAGCAGTTGTTAGTGCTATTTTCAGTCAACACTATACTATTTATATTCTTTATATATCCAGATATTTGGGTTTTTCCCATTTTCAGATATTTAAACTGTTTTAGCTTCCGCACCATGCATGTTTTAATCTGATTTTGTATAGAAATGCCATACCATGCCATGGGTTAGCTTGGGGTTACTGGTGACACTAAGCACCGTGTTGCATCCAGGGGGTAGCTTCGGGGCCTGACAAAAGTGGACTCCCTACTCAATGTGCTCAGCCTCTTGTATAGGAACACCTTCCATGCACTGCAACATGCGATTCACACCAGCCTTGGTGTGGATTGCATGGCGTGTCACATATTGCCCTTTTTCTCCCCTGGTTTTGCCTGTGCATCTGGTTTGTCATGCGATGGAGGTGCGTTGCCCACTTGGGCTCGTGTGGTCCACATGGCCCAATGCACATCGCCTCCAACTTTTCAAATTCCCTTCAGGCACTCTGGTTTAGCATGCAGTGAGCTGTGCGACATGCACAATTGCTTGTGTGGTCCGCACAGTCCTCCGCAAAGCACCACTCAGCCTTATTTTGTACTTGTTCATATTCCACCTCATGAATTCCCTGAAAATCACCAAAAACAACAATGTAAAGACACTTGGGTTGCCTCCCAAGAAGTGCTTTATTTTACATCGCGGCTCGACAATAGTACTTCAACCTCAATTGTTGTCGGAAAGAATGTCAATCCAATTGGCATGGCTCCATCCCAAAAGGGGAAATTGCTCCATCAATATCTTAGAGATGTTGTCATGTTGCCCTCTTAGAAATGAATCAAACGTGGGTATCTTTCCCACTTCAAACTCTCTAAGGGCATCATTAAACTGGCCTTCCAATTCTATCACCGATATTACTCTCAAATCATCCAGAGGCTTTGCGGGTTGGCAAAAGTTGAAAGTCACTATTTCATCCCCCACTCGTAATTTGAGTTCTCCGAGCTCTACATCAACAAGGGCCCTCCCTGTAGACAACAATGGTCACCCTAAAATAATGGGTACCTTCACATCTACCTCATAATCTAAGATGACAAAATCCGCAGGAAGAATCAGTTTGTCCACCTTAATTAATACATCAAATAGGATTCTTACAGGTTGCATAATGGACCTACCTGCCATGAGTAGCCGCATAGAAGTAGGATGGGGAGTGCCCAATATTAGCTTCTTGAAAATCATAAGGGGCATCAAGTTGATGCTTGCCCCCAAGTCGCACAAGGCCTTCCGGAATACAAACATTCCAATAGTACATGGTATAGTGAATGCACCCGGATCTTCTCTCTTCGTAGCCATATATCTAGTCATCACCGCACTATAAATGTGTGAAATCTCAATCGTGCCTACGTCAACCACTTTTCTTCTTAAGTAACTACTTCATAAATTTGGAGTACCCTGGCATCTGCATTAGAGCTTCGACCAAAGGAATGTTTATTGACAGCTTGCCGAACATGTCAACAAACTTTCTGAATTTTTGTTCTTCCTTTTTCTTATTTAGCCTATGAGGGTACGGAGGAGGTCCCTTGGGGATTGTGGTTGTAATGCTTTGCACAAGAGGGGGGTTTACCTAGTTATTGATTGTCACTCTAGGAGGGGTTTCAACCTCTGTCTTCTCATCATCACTTTCAACATTTTCTGAGACACTCGATGCACCAAGTTTTTCACTTACCTCTGGAGTTTCCACAGCATTCTCATGCACCACCTCTTTGTCATTTGGCTTCTTCACCGCTTCCACAATAGGCTCCCTTAGATTTGTATCCAGCTTCAAAACATGTTCTCTTATTTCACTAGTTTTTCTTCAACTCCTAATAACAATTGCCATGATATGCCCGTCACTTTTATGGTTAGTTGTGAGGTTACTAGGAAGTGATGCCTTCATTGTCGGGTTCATTTGAATCGAAATATGATCCATTTGGACTTCAAGTTGCTTGATTGAGGTTTAATGGGAGCTCATAGTCTTATGAAGTATTGAGACTTCGCTTTTAAGCTCATGTACCCTGGCATGTGTTGTGTCCACTCTTTTTAGTACTAATGATAACATTTCCTCTAATTTGGAATGCCCGGGGTTGCTTGTGGTCAGTTGGTAGAATGAATCAGCTTTGTTTGGTGGGCATATAAGAGCTTCGATAGTTGTGTTGCTCACCATACCTGTCTCGATCATCTCTTATCCAACCTTGTTTCTCTTCCCTCGGGTGATAGTACCCAGGACGAGAACCTGCCAACATAAAACATAGCTTACCATCAACCACAGTCATGAGCTCACCATCATTAGCTTTTATTTATGACGCCTTCACAGTATTCACCCCCATATCACCAATTACATGATTTTCCAAGAGATCGATTTGGGTCATCATCTTGGCCATTGTTTCATCTTGAATTTCCCCTCTCTTTCTGATCTCATTTTCCAAGATGGATGGGGCTAATTTCGAGGTTGGCAAATCTGCCTCTCGTGTATTCTAAGCTTGGTTAGTTCTTGTCATCCATTTTAAGAAAGTCGAGGCAATGGGAAATCACATATCCATAAAGGTACCACCTCCAAGGTTGTTAGACATCACCTTGCTCAAGGAATTAAACAATCGATAAAAACTTAGAAGCAATACATTGTTCGATAACTCATGATTTGGACATAATACAAGCTTCTTCTTGAAGTGCAACCAAACCTCATGTAGGGGTTCATCCAGGAGTTACTTAAAGTTGGTAATATTATCTCTTAGTTGCATCATGCGAGACAGAGGAAAGAATCTCGAAGTTAATGCTTCAACCAACTCGGCCTAAGATGTTATAGACCCATTCGGCAATTCTTCCAACCATGTAATGGCTTCCCCCGTCAAGGAAAAGGGGAATAAGCACAATTAGATGGACTTTTGGGAGATGTTTTGAATAATATATGGTTGAAAATCTCCCCGAAGTTCTGAATATGTTGGTTGGCATTCTCATGTGCTGCTCAACTAAATAGCCCCTTCATTTGAATCAAGTGGAGCATGGTTCTAGTCACATGAAAGACAGTATTTCCCACCGTAAGGGGTAGGCGGATTGCACCTACACCTCTTTACATCATAGGCTCAGCCTCGTCGGCCTCCATGAAGCCAACAATGCTCTCGTTGTCGTCGGCCTCATTCATAGGCTAGCCTGCTTAATCACAACACAAACAACACATAAAAGTAAAAGAAGCAAGTACTCTTAAGGTGACTTCAAATCAACAATCAAAATTAGCTAACAATTCAAGTCCCTGGCAACGACGCCATTTTTTATGAACGCTCAAATCGTGCTCCCCAAGTTGGAGGTCACAGCGATCGTGCAGCAAAACAAAATTTATAATTCCCAATGAGTTTCGGGGTCGTATCCAAGGGACTTGGAGCTAGCTACATTAAGATTGTATAGAATTGAGCTCAAAATAAAAGTAAGTGCTTAAACAAGAAAAGTAAAAGGTGGGGGGAATTGGGATGTTGTCACTACAATCACAATTAAAATAAAAGCAAATAAACAAAAGCGGGTGAACCAAATAGAGTAGGCAACTAGGAATGTGTATCTGATGGGGCCTTAATCATGGGTTAGAGTGATTATCAATTCACATTTATTCTCGCTTATTGACATAAGTAGTGTTGGTCATGGGTATAGATTGTTATCTCTCGATCAACATCCATATATCTGATAATCTTGGTTAGAGCATCATCGGTTTGATCAACAAACAACCAACCTAAGCTTGGGGAGGTCACACTATCTCTAGCTTAGACCATTAAGTGGGTGATTCCTTTGATAAGGGCTATTTCTAGCCACAAATCTAGATGGAGTCCCAAGTTCCCACTAGAAATTTCGCATTTGAAACCATGAAATCCACTTTCAAGCAATCACATAGTCAAGTAATGAAAATTAATGTTTGCAACCACCAATTTGAGGATTAAAACTTGGTGAAACTACTAGACCCATGTCAAATAAGCAATTATAAAGATGAATTAACAACACTCACACCCATTTGTCAAGCACCAATCATCAACACACCCCTAGACAAGATAAATTATCGACTCATAGAAAAGGAGAAAGATATACCAAATGGGTAAGTCAAAATCGTCTTTATTAGAGCTAAATCTCAAGTTCCAAGCTCAATTTGAGTACACAAATGTTTAACCAAGAGAATGGATTCAAACCCTCTTCTCTTTGGAGAGGAAAAACTATTTCTCAAGACAAAAAGCTCTCTAAAATATTCAGGACTGAAGAAGAATATTTACAATTATGCCTAAATTGGCCTTTTATAGTTTCCCAAAACATCACTGAATTTTAGGACAAAATTTCCCCTTCGAGTGGTGTGCGGTGTGACATTGAGTTCGCACATTGTGATGTGCGTGTTGCATACACTCTTCAGTTGGACCAGTGACTTCAGCTAACTTTGGAAGCTTCATGCGAAGGGGGTGTAGTTCGCACCTTGGGATATGTGCATCGCACCCCTTAACAGATTTTTTAGTGGCTTTTGCAACTTCATCCGGAGGAGGTGTGGTTCGCACCTCGGCTTGTGCGTGTCACACAGTTGCTGCATCTCAGGTTAGAATCTCCAGATTTTTGAAACACTTCACACTTCACTCCTTTTGAGTTCTTTTTGAGTCTATTTTCTTATTTCTCTCATTTATTAAAAGTATTTGCATAGACGTCAATAAAGGCCATAAGAACCTCTAAATCTATTCAAAACATAGCAAAAATTCATGGATTTAGGCTTAATAAGTTGGTAGATTACCTACTTATGACACACAATGACTTGTGCTATCCGCACAGTCCTTCCCATAACCCCTATTCCCCTATTTTGCACTTGTTCATTTTCCACTTCTTGCATTCCTGAGACAAACCAAAAAGAACAAATGGTGAAGAAACTTAAAGTAAAAACACTTGGGTTGCCTCCCAAGAAGCGCTTGATTTTACATCGCGGCTCGACAATAGTAGGTCCACCTCAGGTTTTGTTGGATAGCATGCTAATCCAGTTGGCGTGGCCCCATCCCAAGAAGGGAAATTGCTCTATCAACAACTTAGAGACATCATCATGTTGCTTAAGCATTGGTATTTTTCCCATTTAACACTCCTCATGGGCATCATCAAACTTTCCCTACGGGTCTATCACCGATATCACTCTCAAATCATCAGAAAACCTTGGGGATTGGCATCCATTGAAAGTCAGTACTTCATCCCCCACTTGGAATTTGATTTCACCGAGTTTAACATCAACAAGGGCCCTTCCCGTGGCCAATAGTGGTCACCCAAAATAATGGGGACCTCAATATCCACCTCACAATCAAGAATGATAAAATTCGCCAGGAGAATAAGTTTATCCACTTTTACCAATACGTCAAATAAGATCCCTACCGGATGCTTGATAGACCAATCAGCCATGAGCAATAGCATAGATGTAGGCTTTGGCATGCCCAATCCTAGATTCTTGAAGATTACTAGGGGCATCAAGTTGATGCTTGCCCCCAACTCACATAAGGCTTTTCGGAATATAAACATCCTGATAGTACAGGGAATGGTAAATGCACCTGGATCTTCTCTTTTTGTGGCCATGTTTCTAGTCATTACGGTGCTATAGCTGTGTGATATCTCAGTGGTGCCCATGTCAAGGACCTTATTATTTTTAAGCAATTCCTTCATAAATTTTGAGTACCCCGACAATGCTTCTACTAAAGGAATGTTTGTTGAGAGTTTGCTAAAAATCTCAACAAACTTGCTAAACTTGTGCTCCTCTTTCTTCTTGTTAAGCCTTTCCAGATACGGGGGAAGTCCCTTGGGAAGTGTGGTTGGCACACTTTGCACAAGAAAGGGACTCTTCTCAACATCGATGGTTACCCGGGGAGGGGATTCAGTCTCCTCCTTTTCATTATCAATCTCAACATTCATCGGGGCATTGGGTGATCCAAGTGTCAACCCTACCCCCGGGTTTCCAACAACATTTTCATGTGCAATCTTTTCATCTTTGCTACTTGCCTCCATGACAGTTTCAACAATAGGCTCATTGGATTTTACAACCGGCTTTAAAATAGGTTCTTTTATCACTCCTAGTAATAATAACCATAATGTACCCATCACTTTTGTGATTGGTAGTGGCATTACTAAAAAGTGGCACCTTTCTTCCCAGGTTCATTTGAATGGAGAGATAATCTATTTGGGCCTCAAGCTGCTTGATTGAGGTCGAATGAGAGCTTACGGTTTGATGAAGTGTTGAGACTTCACTTTTAAGCTCATTTACCCCGACATTAGTTGTATCCACCTATTTTAGCACTAATGACAACATGTCGTCTACCTTAGAGACGCCAGGGTTGCTTGTGGTTGGTTGGTGAAGGGAACTGCTTTGTTTGGGGGCTCATAAGGGCTTTGGTGATTGTATCGATCACCATACTTGTCCCGGTCATCTCTTATCCAACCTTGATTCTCTTTTCTTGTGGATAGTACCCAGGATAAGAACCCGCCGACACAAAGAACAGTTTACCATCTATAACTGTCATCAACTCATCATCGCTAGCTTTTAATTTCAGCATATTCACAACATTTACGCCCTTACAACCTATCACATGCTCTTCCAAGAGATCAATCTGGGTCATCATCCTAGCCATGGTCTCATCTTGAATTTCCCCCCTTTTTCTAATTTCATTTTCCAAGATGGATGAGGCCACTCCCAAGATTTGCACATCCGCTTCTCTTGTATACAAAGCTTGGGTGGTATTTGTCACTCTCTAAGAAAGACGGGGAAATAGGAAATTGCATGTCTATAAAGGTGCCACCTCCAAGGTTGTTAGCCATTGACTTATTCATAGAATTCAATGATCGATAAAAACTTTGGAGCAATACATTGTCTGACAATCCATGGTTCAGACATAATACAAGATTCTTTTTGAACCTCAACCAAGCCTCATGTAGAGGCTCATCTGGGAGTTGCCTAAAGTTGGTAATCTCATCTCTTAGCTGCATTCATGCGAGAGGGAGGAAAGAATCTTGAAGTAAATGCTTCAACCAACTCAGCTCAAGATGTTATAGACCCATACAACAATTCCTCCAACCACGACATGGCTTCCCCCGTCAAAGAAAAAGGGAATAGGCACAATCAGATGGATTCTTGGGACATGTTTTGAATGATGTATGGTTGGAAAAGCTCCACAAAATTCAGAATATGTTGGTTGGTGACGTCATGTGTTGCTCCACAAAATAGGCCCTTCATTTGGATCAAGTGGAGCATGGTGCTAGTAACATGAAAGATGGAATTTCCCACTGTGGGGGGTAGGCAGGTTGCCCCCACACCCCCTTGCATCACAAGCTCAGCAGCGTTGGCATCCATGAAGCCATCAACGCTCTCGTTTTCATCGTCCTCGCTCATAGGCTACCCTGCTCAATCACAACACAAACAACAAATAAAAGTAAAAAAAACAAGCACTCTCAAAGTGATTTCAAATCAACAATCAAAAATAGCTATTAAATCATGTCCCCAACAATGATGCCATTTTCGATAAATGCTCAAATGTACTCTCCAAAGATGGACGTAACAGCAATCATCAAGCAAAACATATTTATAAGTACCCAACAAGTGTCGGGGTCATACCCACAGAGACTTGGCGAGAGCACAATGATGATTGTAATGAAACAACTTCACTAAGAGAGTAAATGTTTGAAAATAGGAAAATAAAGGATTGAGGGAATTGGGATTCTGTCACAATAATCTCAATTCGTAACACAGTAAGAAAGTAAAATGGGTGTACAAATTTGAGTAGACGACTAGGGATGTGTATTCAATGGGGCTCTAATATGGGATAGGGTAATTGTGTATTCATGCTTATTCTCAATCATTGACATAGGTAGCCTCGGTCATGGGTATGGATTGCTTATCTCTAGATCAACAACCATATATCCGACAATCTCGGTTAGAGCACTATTGGTTTAACAATAAACAACCAAGATCAATCTTAGGGAGGTCATACTATCTCTAGCTTAGACCCTTAAATGAGTGATTCCTTTGATATGAGCTATCTCTAGCCTCAATCTAGGTGGAAGCCCAAGTTTCCACTAGTAATTTCACATCCGAAACTATGAAATTCTCTTTCAAGCAACAACATAGCCAAGTAAGAAAAATCAATATTTGCAACCATCAATTTTAGGAATAAAACTTGGTTAAACTCCTAGACCCATGTCAAATAAGCAATTATAAGCAAGAATTAGCAACACCCACACCCATTTCTCAAGCACCCGTTATCAACACATCCCGAGACAAATGAAATTAGTTACTCATGCTAAAGGAAAGAGATATACCAAATGGCTACGTCAAGTTTCTCTTCATTCAAGTGTAATTTCAAGTTCTAAGCTCAGTTTTTGTACACAAATGGTTAACCAAGATTTGGAAGAGAGAATGGATTGAAACCCTCTTCTTCTTGGAGAGGAAAACTTGTTCTCAAAGCTAAAATTACTTGGAAATATTCAGAGCTGAAGGATTCTTTTTACAATTGTGTCTAAAATGGGTTTAAATACTTTCCCAAAATGTCACCAAATTTCTAGACAAACACAACCTTCGGGTGGTGTGCGGCGCGACGTGCAGTTCGCACGTTAGCATGTGCATGTCGCACACCCTCTTCAGTTGAACCAGTGACTTCAGCTGGCTTGGGAGATATCATTCAAAGGAGATATGATTCGCACCATGAGTTGTGCATGTCGCACAGTGATTGCACATTGTAACAGATTCTTCAGTTAATGAAAGGTTTCATGCGGTGAGAGGTGCAGAATGCACCAAGGCTTGTGCATGTCGCACAAGCGCCGCATCTCTAGGCAGAATCTCCATCTTTTTTATCACTATCACACTTCACTACTTTTAAGCTTTGTTTGGGTCTATTTCTTTGTTTTCTATCTTTGATCACAAGTACATGCATAGACATCAATAAAAGCCATAAGAACCTCTAAATCTATTCAAAACATAGCAATAATTCATGGATAAAGGCTCAATAAGTTGGTAGATTACCGACTTATCACACATCACCTCTGAAACTAAAAACACAGCTAACTAGAAAAATCATAACATAAGAATGTAATACAAGGTGAACAACACAATACATAGGCTCAACCTGCGGAATAAAATCACGCCTTACAGGATAGCAATACACAAGGAAGACCATGTGGAAAAATAGTCATGCCTTACAGGTCCTCACAATGCCATAGGCTCTACCATGCGAAAAGGTATCATGCCTTACAAGTCCTCGCAAAGCCACGGGCTCAACCATGCGGACAAGTCTCACGCCTTATAGGTTTCGTGAGCCCTCTAGGCAATCACAATCAAAAAATGCAATAAAACACAATGCAATATGCAACACATAACACAATACAATACAAGCTTTTAAGGCAGCCCCCAAGTACCCGAAAACCACTGTACCACCTCTGTACCACAACAACCATAGTACCACGATAAACCCGACCATCACCCTAATCTAATAACCACAATTATATACACACCACTTCTTACTTCCAACTTAACATGAAATTGATATCACCGAATATGATTTTCTAATACAAGTAACACCAACAATAATTTAGGGACGCCTAATAATCGACTCTTTGATAGAACAATAGACATAAAGATCTCAAATCTTAAGAAATCATTCCAAAAAAGAAAGGAATAGCCTTTATATATCTCAAATTTGGGCTTGACTAACTTGACATAGATAATTGATTTTCATTTTGATGTTCCCATGCCACACCACTTGGATAACCCAAAATTCTCTTTTATACAGTATGAACATATATATCTACATGCGTGTACTATAGAAGCCATATAACTTTATGCTTTTGTCGGGAAGAATGAAATAATATGAAATGCTCATGTTCAATAAATATATACATAGGCACTATATAAAGCAACCATCCTTAATAGATTCTTACAATTTAAAAATTACTAAATTAATAAACTAACTTTTGAATTGGGTGATGACACCCATTTTAATAACATGTTGCTGCCTCATTGACACACTCCCACGTGGAGGGGTGGTGGCACCACTACATTATCTTCAATCCATTCACCTCGATCGGGTATATGCCACAATTACACTCGGATATTGTATAGGTTCATGGTAAAATAAACTCCTTTAAAATAAATACATACACAAATATATCATAACTAAAGAGTTTTTTTCAAAAATATTTAAGACATTTTAGAAATGCAATAAAAATATATTCTTTTTTTCAAATCCTAATTTAAATTAAATATTTCCAAATCATGTGTAATGTTATAATAAAACTATCAAATTTAGGCTCGTATGCCTTCAAATCGAGATGAAGGATAACCTTAAACACCCGGGGTGTTACATGTAACTTTACAAAATTTGAAATTTTTGCAAGTTAAAATGGAGTAAATGAACTGATCTTTGTCCCTTTAAAGGGACTTATTTTTGACCGATTTTATTGGCTCATTTTGGGCCACAAATTGTCAAGTAGGTGTACTTGGTCATTTAAATTGGGCCTTTGTGGACTTAAACTTATTGGGCCTTGACTCCCTATTCTTCTCCTTTTCTTTCACTTATTTTGGGCTAGAATTTATCCGGTAGGTGATGCACCTATTTGGCCCTTTTAACTTGATCCATTTAGCTTAAATAGGTGATGCACCTACTTGTCACCTACTAGCTTAATTAAGTCAAGCAAGTGTCACGAACCAAAACTGGGACATGATGGCACCTATGTAACCCCCCGGTAGGCAAGCCAACCCAACATGCTGCTGATCCTCAAACTGACGGCTCTGAATCTGATCAATCAAGGTAGAACGAACCTCAACACTGGCGAGAACTCTGCTAGGATCCAACAAGTCAAGCCTAACCAAACGGTTAGCCAAGGACTGGATGTCCCAGGCCAACGGTCGCTCTGAAACTGAAAGAGAAGCTAGGCTACCCATACTCACTGCCTTCCGGCTCAAGGCATCCGCTACCACGTTTGCCTTGCCCGGATGATACAGAATAGTGAAGTCATAGTCCTTCAGTAACTCGACCCATCTCCTTTGTCTCAAGTTCAACTCCCGCTGACTCATGATATACTGAAGACTACGGTGATTGGTGAAGATCTCACAGTGAACTCCATATAGGTAATGCCTCCAGATCTTGAGTGCGAAAACTACCGCCGCCAACTCTAAGTCATGAGTGGGGTAGTTGCGCTCGTGAACCTTCAGCTGCCTCGACGCATATGCAATTACTCGACCCTGCTGCATCAACACACAACCAAGACTAACCCCAGAAGCATCACAATACAAGGAGAAGCTCTGACCCTCAACCGCAAAGTCAAAACTGGAGCTGAAGTCAATAAGGCCTTAAGCCTCTGGAAGCTATCCTCACACTGATCCGACCACTGAAATGGGACATCCTTCCTAGTCAGCATAGTCAAGGGTGCTGCTATGGAAGAAAATCCCTCAATGAACCGTCTGTAGTAACCCGCTAACCCAATAAAGCTGCGAACCTCAGTAACAGTAGTAGGTCTAGGCCACTCACAAACCGCTGAAATCTTTCCCGGATCAACCCTAATCCAATCCTTAGACACCACGTGCCCTAGGAATGCAACTGACTCAAGCCAAAACTCACACTTTGAGAACTTGGCATAAAGCCGATGATCTCTCAAAGTCTGGAGTATAACCCTCAAGTGTTGCTCATGCTCATCTCTACTAGGCGAGTATACCAAGATGTCGTCTATAAAAACTATCACAAATGAGTCCAAATACGGGCCAAGAACCCTGTGCATCAAGTTCATAAAGGCTGCAGGGGCATTAGTCAACCCAAAAGACATCATCAGGAACTCATAATGGCCATAACGTGTCCTTAATGTTGTCTTAGGGATGTCCTCCGCCCTAATCCTCAACTGATGGTAGCCAGACCTCAAATTAATCTTTGAAAACAAGACTGAACCCTGAAGCTGGTCAAACAAATCATCAATCCTCGGCATCGGATACCTATTCTTCACTGTCACCCTATTCAGCTACCGATAATCAATACACATGCGCATCGACCCATCCTTCTTCTTCACGAAGAGAACAGGAGCACCCCACGGTGACACACTAGGTCTAATAAACCCCTTAGCTAACAGATCCTAGAGCTGCTCCTTAAGCTCCCTCAACTCAGCAGGAGCCATACGATAAGGAGAAATAGAAATGGGCCTAGTGCCCGGCTCTAACTCAATAGCAAAATCAATATCTCTCTTAGGTGGAAAGCCTGGCAGGTTGGTAGGAAACACATCGAGGAAGTCTCTAACCACAGGAACAGACTCAGGAGAAGTGGGGTCAGCACTAACATCTCGTACATATGCTAGATAAGCTAAACACCCACGGGAAATCAACTTCCTAGCTCGAAGACAAGAGATGATCCCAGATGGTGCATGGCTAACAGAACCCTGCCACACAACCGGGGATACACCGGGCACATCTATGGTAATGGTCTTGGCATAACAATCCAAAACCACACGGTGAGGGGATAACCAGTCCATGCCCAGTATCACATCAAAATCTAGCATATCAAGAATCATCAAATCACCCCAAGTCTCTGAATCACCAATAGATAGCATACAAGATCTCACAATCTGATCCACTACTAAAAAATCTCCTACTGGGGTCGAAACAGAAACAGGAACAGATATTGGCTCACTAGCTAACCCCAAACAAGGCAAAAGTAGGCAGATACATATGAACAAGTGGATTCAGGATCAAATAAAGTCATAGCAGACTGATGGCACACAGAAATTGTACCTGTAATCACAGCATCTGAGGCCTCTGCCTCTGCTCTCCTAGGGACCGCGTAAAACTGACGACGACCTCCACCTGCCCGACCGCCATCACTACCACCTGCTCTGCCGCGTGGAGCACCACCTCTACCCTGATGACCACCCCCTCTAGCCGGAGGCTGAACTGCTCATAAAGGCTCGGCCAACTGAACTGTACCCTGCTGAGGGAAATCTCTAGCAAAATGACCCATCGCACCACAAGTAAAATAAGCCCCTGAAGGCCTACTCAGTCGAGATGAACCAGCGAATCCCATATGACGACCACGACCTGATGCCCTAGAAACTGTACCCCTCGAAGACTGGCTGCCATAGCCCTGATGGCTGCTCTGACCCTGCTCGAACTGGGTACTACCAAAAGTCTTAAGGGAAGCCTGAACCGGTCGGCTGGACTGACCCTGGTAGTGCTGTGGCTGATAACTCCGGCTCCACTGGCCAGGACCTCTATCACCATATCTGGAACCACTATAGACACCCTGATGTCGAGGCCTCTTATCTCTGGACCCCTGATCATGTCGTTGTAAGTCTTCCACAGTGCGGGCATAGTCTACAATAGCCTGGAATGACCGACCACTGGAAATCAATATCTCAGATGGCTACCTGATCTCTGGCCTCAAACCCCATACAAATCTGCGAATCCAATCTGCCTCGGTAGGAATGATCATAGATCCAAACGGTGCTAGCTGATGAAAACGGGTCTCATACTCCGAGATAGTCATAGACCCCTGCACAAGGTGAGTAAACTTCTCTATGCGACGCTCCCGATCACTCTAGGGTAGGAACTTGGCCATAAAGGCCTCACAATATTTAGACCAGGTCAAAGGAGGTGACGATGGTGGTCTACAAGCAACCTGGGCCCTCCATCATAACTTCGCTGGGCCCTCCAACTGATAGGTAGTATAACCAACCCGTGAGTCTCCAACAATCCAAATGATGCAACATCTCCTCACATGTAGTAATAAAGTCATGTGGATCCTGTCTAGAAGTACCAGCAAACCTCGGAGGTGCTAACCTCAAAAATCTACCCAACGCCTTCTGCTCTATCTCTGTCATAACTGGGCGAGGAGCAAGAGCCTGTGCAACAGATGGAACTGGAATGACCTCCGCACAGGGAGCCATAGTAGCAGGCTGCGCTCCTGAGCTCTGTGCACCCAGGGCTACCCCCTGAGCGGATGTCTGCGCTACCTCAGAAGGCCGCTCTCCAATCACACCCAAAAGCTGTAATAGTAATCCCCGAATATCTAGAGACAGAGCTGCGGCTGGAGCTGGCACAGAAGTGGGCACTGGAGCAGGTACTGGAGCTGGAACTAGGGCTGGTGGTACCTGGGGTTCCCCCTGATCCACATGTCGCTCGGGATCTATCTCCACTCTAGCAGCTCTAGCAGGTGCCACTGATCGAGGGCGTCCTCGACCCTTAGCTGGAGTAGGAGGCTCATCTCCGTGTGATGCCGATGATCTCATATGAACCATCTGCGGAAGAATGAAGTAGAATAAATGAGATCTCCAGAAACTTCAAGGGTTCTACGCACGACACAGAAGTAATGAAAGAGTCAAATTCCTAAAATGTCACTGTAGCCTCCCAAAGATTGAGTACGGACGTCTCCGCCCCGATCTGCAGGACTCTACTAGACATTGGCTCCTATACCGATGACACCGGTGAACCTAAAGCTCTGATAATAACAGCTTCCATTCAAGTATCGGCATGGCACCTTTTGAGGCTTTGTATGGCAGGTGTTGCAGATCACCGGTAGGTTGGTTTGATGGTTTTAGTTCTAGGCCACAGAGCACAGATTTGCTTTGATATTCCTTAGACCGAGTTCGAGTGAGTCAGGACAGACTTCGGCCAGCTCAGAGCAGGCAGAAGAGTTATGCTGATCGTAGGCTTCGTGCCTTGGAGTTTAGTGTCGGTGACTTGGTGTTTCTCCGTGTATCACCCATGAAGGGCGTGATGAGATTTGGTAGGCGGGGCAAGCTTAGCCCCAGGTACATTGGGCCGTTTGAGATTCTTCAGAGGGTTGGTAGCGTTACCTATCAGCTAGTCTTGCCTCCGATGTTTTCGGCTATACATCATGTATTTCATGTTTCAATGTTGCGTCGGTATGTCCCAGATGAGTCTCATGTGTTACAGTGGGATTTAGTTCAGTTGGGTGAGGGTTTAGCCTTTGTTGAGGAACCGACAACTATTTTGGCCAGAGATGTCAGGAGATTGATGTATCGAGAGATCCCGGTTGTTAAGGTTCAATGGAGGCACCGTCCACTCGAGGAGGCTACCTGGGAGATCGAGAGAGATATGCGGGCTTAGTGTCCACAGCTGTTTGATCCTTCAGGTACCCCCTTGACCTTGACTTTTGAGGACGAAAGTCCTTTTTAGTAGTGGATGATGTAATGACCCTTCCAGTTATTTCCACGTATACGTTTTCCTTGAACCGTTAGAGCTTGTTTGTAGTGGGCCCAAGTCACTTAAGGCTTGTCAAGACCGGTATTTTGGTGTCGGGTTCATTTGTTTGGTCGCACTATAAGTTTTGAAGACAAGTAAGTCGGCAAAAGTTATCGTAAGTTCCTTTAATAAATTTTCTGAACTTTGGGTAAAATGTCTCAGGGCTTTTCTCTCAATGTATAAAGAGTTAGAAGTCCCCCGAATACCAAATCGAAGGTCTACGAGTCTAGTTTCCAACGCATAAAACCTCACATCCAACTGATCTCGGAGTAAAAAGTTATGACTGTTTTACCGCGGACTGTCTGGCAGAAACCGGATCGCGAACCGGGTCGCGAACCGGGTCGGGTCAAAATCGATTTTAAGCCTCAACTTCACGTTTTAAAATGCCATTTCAGTTCTGAAACAGTGAGAAAACATAAGGGAGGGTTCCAAGAGAGTTCTTGAGTATCGAAATCGTGCGTACTTGAAAATATTTAATTTAAAAGTCGAATGTGGTAAAAAATTATATTATTATTACCTTTTCAAAATATTTTAAAGGTTATGAAAAATATTTTTGTTACGATATAATTGTATATGTATTTATTTTATAAGATTTTTATACATTGTAATATTTTAACGGAGATAGTAAATTTAGTTATGTTGAAAATTATTATTATAATATAGTAGATTTTATTCGAAATAATTTTCTAATGATTATGGTATATTTAAAAATTTATATATATTTTACCGCGAACCTATGCAATACCCGAATATATATAACGGGGTAAAAGTATTCTTTCAATATTGCCACCTCCACTCCACGAGGGAGTGGAGGGGTTGGACAACACATTGTTAACAACATAGGGATGCTGCCACTTGTTCCACTCATTAGCATATTAGCTAAATTAAGTGGCATATGTACTGATTATAGGTGCCTTTAATTTATATCTTCCAGTAGAAGAAGTAATCATATGAGGAATTACATACTACTGTGCACGTTGAAAAGAATCATAAGGAGTTCGTATGAAAAGATTTGCTGACGCAATATTGTTGATTATCAGAGGAAATCAATTATCTAGGTCAAGTTATTCAAGCCCGAGTTCAAGTTTGATTTTGTTTAAGAGCTTCTTTTCGGAGAGGTTCGAGCTTGTCATCGGACGACAGGTAGGTTACGGTTTATTTTCCCTAGACTCCGCATATATAGGATAAATTGTATTAATGGGCATCCTTGGGTTGGTTTATTAGTTTGGTACCACAGACCTCGACCGCTTTATTCATGTCCGCCTACTTTTGTTCCTCCGTTGCTTATAGTTATTGCCGATATATTTTATTTACCCTTGTGGTCCTGTGAGCCCTTGTTGACTCTGTAACATAGAAGGTGGGATTTTGGGAATGTCCGCGAGTCCCGGGCATAGAATTATCCTTCTAGGCTGGTTATGCTTGCTGAGTAGCTGTGGGCCTGTGCAGGGTCGGTAGGTTGATTGTGAGCTGCTGGGCAGCTATTGTGTTTGTTCATACCATTTTCATGCATATAAAGAGGTTTTATACAGGTTTTACTACGGTTTGGGCTTCGGGCCTACTGGCACCATTTTCTAAACCTTGCATGGCCCGGGGGGCCCATTTTTTATGGAAATAATTTGGAAATGGTTTGATTTAACTTGTGAATATTCCTGGGTAAAAGGAAGTAAAATTATGTTTTAAAACACCAGTTTTACGATTAACGCTAGACTCGGCAGGGCAGGGGTGCTAGTTGAGTTTTCTTGCTACTTGAGATGATTTTTAGCCTCGGTCGGACCGACCACCTGAGATGACTTTCTACTATTTAGACCCGGTTAAGCCCGGGCACCCTTGGAGGGGCTTTTGAGATATTTTCCTACTACTTTAGTCCTGGACAGGGTCTGGACATGCATATTCGAGACTAGGTCTCTATCTTGAACCCGGACTTGCTTCCGGACGACATGTTTTGATACTGAGTTTTAGTATGGGGTCATGGACCTCCATGGACCTTGCCATTCGGGCCAGGGGCTGCGGGCTGCGTGTGCCGGAGGAAGGGTATACGGTGGAGTAGAGGTATACGGGCAGTGTCCTTCTATGGAACCTACCTGCTGGGCCAGAGCGGCACCGGAGGAGGTACATACAGAGATACCATTTCACTTGAGACCTTCATGCATCATATCATTCATTGTTTGAGGCTCCACCCTTGTTTGTTGTTTGTTGATTGTACGCTCCGGTAGTATGGGATGTCGGAGGGTTTGTTTTCACTTGTTTGTGTTCCTCGGTTGTATGGGTGGCCGGGGGACTGTAGGTAGACTCTTTCTATTTACTTGTAGAATTGTTCCCTGTTACGGTTAATTATAAAATTGGTTACTGCTAGACTGTTAGTTGCTGGATTTGAGATTGATATGATTAGTTGGGCTTGATTCATGTCTCGAAGCATGCCTATCATTACTCTTTCTCTCTTCTTCTTACACTTGAGGTTACCGGTATACTGTCTATTTCATAAACTTATTATGTATACACTGTTATTGCAAGGACCCTAGGTGCGTTATTTCTTACTTTCACCTGTGCCTATGGTGTGTATATTTTTCTTACTAGCCTCACATGTGGTTCTGTTGATTTCCCTCTGGGCTAGTTCCTGTGTACCTTTCGTTGATTTCTGTGACTGCTTGCTTCTATTCTGTCTGTTACTACGCTTTTATCTTATATGTGCCCAGTGGCCTATGATACCTAATGGGTACCTTATGCTTCCCATTTGGTGCTCACCCCTACCCCCCCTGCATCTTTGGGTGCAGATCCTAGCGTGGGCCATCGCTGTTAGATCGCTGTGATTCATGCTTGGAGATCTGTTGGGGACTACTTCAGACTGACGGTGAGCTCTTGGTGATCGGAGCTTATCTTTAGTTTATATTTTTCTTCATGTACTCTATTACCATTCAGAGCACCCCAAGTCTCTGAATCACCAATAGATAGCATACAAGATCTCACAATCCGATCCACTACTAAAGAATCTCCTACTGGGGTAGAAACAGAAACAGGAACAGATAATGGCTCACTAGCCAACCCCAAACAAGGCACAAAGTAGGCAGATACATATGAACAAGTGGATCCAGGATCAAATAAATCCATAGCAGACTGATGGCACACAGAAATCGTACATATAATCACAGCATCTGCCTCTGGTCTCCTAGGGACCGCGTAAAACTGACGACGACCTCCACCTGCCCGACCGCCATCCCTACCACCTGCTCTGCCGTGTGGAGCACCACCTCTACTCTGAGGACCACCCCCTCTAGCCAGAGGCTGAACTGCTCGTAAAGGCTCGGCCAACTGAACTGTACCCTGCTGAGGGCAATCTTTAGCAAAATGACCCATCGCACCACAAGTAAAACAAGCCCCTGATGGCCTACTCAGTCGAGATGAACCAGCAGATCCCGTATGACCACCACGACCTGATGCCCCAGAAATTGTACCCCTCGAATACTGGCCGCTATAGCCCTGATGGCTGCTCTGACCCTGCTCGAACTGGGTACTACCGAAAGTCTGAAGGGAAGCCTAAACCGTTCGGCTGGACTGACCCTGGTACTGTTGTGGCTGATAACTCCGGCTCCACTGGCCAGGACCTCTACCACCATATCTGGAACCACTATAGACACCCTGATGCCGAGGCCTCTTATCTCTGGACCACTGATCATGTCGCTGTAAGTCCTCCATAGTGCGGGCATAGTCTACGATAGCCTGAAATGACCGACCACTGGCGACCAATATCTCAGCTGGCTGCCTAATCTCTGGCCTCAAACCCCATACAAATTTGCGAATCCTATCTACCTCGGTAGGAATGATCATAGCTCCGAACGGTGCTAGCTGATGAAAACGGGTCTCATACTCTGAGACAGTCGTAGACCCCTGCGTAAGGTGAGTAAACTGCTCCCTGTGACGCTCACAATCACTCTGAGGTAGGAACTTGGCCATAAAGGCCTCATAAAACTCAGACCAGGCCAAAGGAGGTGACGATGGTGGTCTACAAGCAACCTGGGCCCTCCACCATAACTTCGCTGGGCCCTCTAACTGATAGGTAGTATAACCAACCCCGTGAGTCTCCAACAAACCCAGATGATGCAACATCTCCTCACAGGTAGTAATAAAGTCATGTGGATCCTGTCCAGAAGTACCAGCAAACCTCGAAGGTGCTAACCTCAAAAACCTACCCAACGCCTTCTGCTCTGACTCTGTCATAACTGGGGGAGGAGCAAGAGGTTGTGCAACAAATGGAACCGGAATGACCTCAGAACGGGGAGCCATAGTAGCAGGCTGTACTCCTGAACTCTGCGCACCCAGGGCTGCCCCCTGAGCGGATGTCTGCACTACCTCAGAAGGCCGCTCTCCAATCATACCTAAAAGTTGTAATAGTAATCCCCAAATATCTGGAGGCTGAGCTGCGGCTGGAGCTGGCACAGAAGTGGGCAATGGAGTTGGTACTAGAGCTGGTGGTACTTGGGCTGCCCCCTGATCCACATGCTGCTCGGGCTCTATCTCCACCCTACCAGCTCTAGCAAGTGCCACTGATCGAGGGCGTCCTCGACCCTTAGCTGGAGTGGGAGGCTCATCCCCGCGTGACGCCGATGATCTCGTACAAACCATCTGCGGAAGAATGAAGTAGAACAAATGAGATCTCCAGAAACTTCAAGGGTTCTACGCACGACACAGAAGCAATGAAAGAGTCAAATTTCCTAAAATGTCACTATAGCCTCCCAAAGATTGAGTACGGACGTCTCCGCCCTGATCCGCAGGACTCTACTAGACATTGGCTCCTATATCGATGACACCGGTGAACCTAAAGCTCTGATACCAAGTTGTCATGACCCAATTTCTCAGTCATGATGGCACCTACAACCCCCGGTAGGTGAACCAATCCCCGTAGCCCAGGACAGTTAGTAATGGGCTACTATCTAACAAATAATGGAACAAGACGAAGAGAATAGATAACAGGGATATAAATATATATATGCGGAAACTAAACCAAACCCCAAGACCTGGTATCATAGTATAGAGCCAAAACTACATACATGGAGTGCAAACGATCCAAAAGAATATTTATAGATGTCTTTGAATGGTAATAGAGTACATAAAGCAAAAGATAAACTAAAGCTAAGCTCCGATCGCCAAGAGCTCACCCTCAGTCTGAAGTAGTCCCCAATAGATCTCCAAGAACGAATCACAATGATCTAACGGCGATGGCCCACGCTAGGATCTGCATCAACAGATGTAGGGGGTAGGGGTGAGCACCAAATGCGAAGCATAAGGTACCCAGTAGGTATCATAGGCCGACTTGGCACATATAAGATAAAAGCGTAGTAATAGACAGAATAGAAGCAAGCAGTCACAGAAATCAACGAAAGGTACACAGGAACTAGCCCAGAGGGAAATCAACAGAACCACATGTGAGGCCAGTAAGCAGAATATACACACCATAGGCACAGGTGAAAGTAAGAAATAACGCACCTGGGGTCCTTGCAATAACAGTCTATACATAATAAGTTTACGAAATGGACGGTATACCATAACATCAAGTGTAAGAAGAGGGAAAGAATAATAGGCATGCTCAGACATGAATCAAACTCAACTAATCATATCAATCTCAAATCCAGAAACTAACAGTCTAGCAGTAACCAATTTCATACTTAACCGTAACAGGGAACAATTCTGTAAGTAAATAGCAAGAGTCTACCTACAGTCCCCCGGCCGCCCATACAACCGAGGAACACAAACAAGTGAAAACAAACCCTCCGGCATCCCATACTACCGGAGCGTACAATCAACAAACAACAAACAAGGGTGGAGCCTCAAACAATGAATGATATGATGCATGAAGGTCTCAAGTGAAATGGTATCTCTGTATGTACCTCCTCCGGTGCCGCTCTGGCCCAGCAGGTAGGTTCCATAGAAGGACACTGCCCGTATACCTCTACTCCACCGTATACCCTTCCTCCGGCACACGCAGCCCGCAGCCCCTGGCCCGAATGGCAAGGTCCATGGAGGTCCATGACCCCATACTAAAACTCAGTATCAAAACATGTCGTCCAGAAGCAAGTCCGGGTTCAAGATAGAGACCTAGTCTCGAATATGCATGCCCAGACCCTGTCCAGGACTAAAGTAGTAGGAAAATATCTCAAAAGCCCCTCCAAGGGTGCCCGAGCATAACCGGGTCTAAACAGTAGAAAGTCATCTCAGGTGCTCGGTCCGACCGAGGCTAAAATCATCTCAAGTGGCAAGAAAACTCAACTAGCACCCCGGCCCTGCCGAGTCTAGCGTTAATCGTAAAACTCGTGTTTTAAAACATAATTTTACTTCCTTTTACCCAGGAATATTCACAAGTTAAATCAAACCATTTCCAAATTATTTCCATAAAAAATGGGCCCCCTGGGCCATGCAAGGTTTAGAAAATAGTGTCAGTAGGCCCGAAGCTAAAACCATAGTAAAACATGGATAAAACCTCTTTATATGCATGGAAATGGTATGATCACACACAATAGTTGCCCAGCAGCTCACAATCAACCTATCGACCCTGCACAGGCCCACAGCTACTCAGCAAGCATAACCAGCCTAGAAGGATAATTCTATGCCCGGGACTCGCGGACATTCCCAAAATCCCACCTTCTATGTTCCAGATTCAACAAGGCCTCACAGGACCACAAGGGTAAATAAAATATATCGGCAAATACTACAAGCAACGGAGGAACAAAAGTAGGCGGACATGAATAAAGCGGTCGAGGTCTGTGGTACCAACCTAATGAACCAACCCAAGGATGCCCATTAATACAATTTATCCTATATATGCGGAGTCTAGGGAAAATAAACCGTAACCTACCTGTCGTCCAACGACAAGCTGCTAAAACGATGATGTCCAAGCTCAATCCGCTCCGAAAAGCTCCGAAACGAAATTGAACTCAAATTTGGGCTTGAATAACTTGACGTGGATAATTGATTTTCTTTCGAAAATCAAATATAGCGTAAAATAATTTTCTGTAGGAATTTCTTACCAACGTGATATGAACTAATATATAGAAGCTAAGTGAAATGGATTTGCTGAAGTAAAATGTTAAAAAGATCCCTATATTAGCCTATCTATATTCTATATATATTGACAAGCTAATAAGCCAAAACATAGTGGCTTAATACCCCTTGCTTGCTGCCACCTATTTAAACAATGAACATGATGGTCACTTCCTCCACCTCCACGTGGAATGGAGGTGGCAACCAATATATTCACTTCCCAATATATATCTACTCGGGTATTGCATAAGTTCGTGGTAAAATAAATATAGCTTTTTGAATATACCATAATTAATAAAAAATCATTTCAAATAAAACCTACTATATTATAATAATAATTTTCAACATAACTAAATTTACTATCTCCGTTAAAATAATACAATGTATAAAAACCTTATAAAATAAATACATATACATTTATATCGTAACAAAAATATTTTTCATAAACCTTTAAAATATTTTTAAAAGATAATAATAATATAACTTTTTACCAAATTCAACTTTCAAATAAAATATTTTCAAATACACGCGATGTTAATAAATTCTCAAACTTAGGCTCGCAATTCACCAACGCACGATTTTGAAACTCAAGAACTCTCTTGGAATCCTCCCTTATGTTTTCTCACTGTTTCAGAACTGAAATGGTGTTTTAAAACGTGAAGTTCAGGCTTTAAATCGGTTTTGACCCGACCCGGTTCGCAGCCCGGTTTCTGCCAGACAGTCCGCTGTAAAATAGTCATAACTTTTTACTCCAAGATCAGTTGAACGTGAGGTTTTGTGCGTTGGAAACTAGACTCGTAGAACTTCGATTTGGTATTTCGGGGGACTTATAACTCTTTATATATTGGGAGAAAAGCCCTGAGACATTTTACCCAAAGTTCAGAAAATTTATTAAAGAACTTACGATAACTTTTGCCGACTTGCTTGACTTCAAAACTTATCATACGACCAAACAAATGGAACCGGCACCGAACTACCGGTCCCGACAAGCCTTAAATGACTTGGGGCCACTATAAACAAGCTCTAACGGCAAAAGGAAAATGTATACGTGGAAATGACCGGAAGGGTCATTACATCATCCACTACTAAAAAGGACTTTTATCCTCGAAAGTCAAGGTCAAGGGGGTACCTGAAGGCTCAAACAGCTGCGGATACTGGGCTCGCATATCTCTCTCGGTCTCCCCGGTAGCCTCCTCGACTGTACGATGCCTCCACTGAACCTTAACAACCGGGATCTCTCGAGACCTCAATCTCCTGACATCTCTGGCCAAAATAGCTATCGGCTCCTCAATAAAGGCTAAACCCTCACCCAACTGAACTGAATCCCACTGTAACACATGAGACTCATCTGGGACATACCGACGCAACATCAAAACATGAAATACAGGATATATAGCTGAAAACATCGGAGGCAAGGCTAGCTGATAGGCAACGCTACCAACCCTCTGAAGAATCTCAAACGGCCCAATGTACCTGGGGTTAAGCTTGCCCCGCCTACCAAATTTCATCACGCCCTTCATGGGAGATACACAGAGAAACACCAAGTCACCGACACTAAACTCCAAGGCACGAAGCCTACGATCAGCATAACTCTTCTGCCTGCTCTGAGCTCCCCGAAGTCTGTCCTGAATCACTCAGACTCGGTCTAAGGAATCTCAAAGCAAATCTGTGCTCTGTGGCCCAGCACTAAAACCATCAAACCAACCTACTGGTGATCCTCAACACCTGCCGTACAAAGCCTCAAAAGGTGCCATGCCGATACTCGAATGGAAGCTGTTATTATAAGCAAACTCTGCCAAGGGAATAAACTGATCCCAAGAACCTCCAAAGTCAAGAATACAGGCCCGAAGCATGTCCTCCAGAATCTGAATGGTCCTCTCGGACTGGCCATCTGTCTGAGGGTGGAAAGCGGTACTAAGATGAACCTCTGTACCCAAATCTCGCTGAATAGCCCTCCAGAACTGAGATGTGAACTGAGTGCCGCGGTCTGAAATGATAGAAGTTGGGACCCCATGCAACCGAACAATCTCACGAAGGTAGATCTGAGCTAACCTCTCTGCACCATAAGAAGTCTGAACCGGCAAGAAATGTGTTGACTTAGTCAGCCTATCAACAATCACCCATATGGAATCAAACCCATGAGAAGTACGAGGCAAACCAACAACGAAGTCCATAGTAATCCCTTCCCACTTCCACTCAGGAATGGGAAGTCGCTGCATCAAACCACCAGGTCTCATGTGCTCGAACTTAACCTGCTGACAGTTCAAGCACCGAGATATGAAATCCGCTATATCCTGCTTCATACCACTCCACCAGTAAAGCTGCCTCAAGTCTCTATACATCTTTGTTGTGCCAGGGTGAATGGAGTATCTAGTACAATGTGCCTCGTGAAGTATCAACTGAATCAAATCACTAATCCTCGGAACACAAAGGCGACTATCAACCCTCAGAACCCCATCTGAATCTAGAGTAGCCTGTCTGGTCTCACCCTGAACAACCCAACCACGAAGGTCACACAACTGCTGATCCTGAAACTGACGGCTCTGAATCTGATCAATCAAAGTAGAATGAACCTCAACACTGGCGAGAACTTTGCTAGGATCCGACAAGTCAAGCCTAACCAAACGGTTAGCCAAGGACTGGATGTCCAAGGCCAATGGTCGCTCTGAAACTGAAAGAGAAGCTAGGCTACCCATACTCACTGCCTTCCGGCTTAAGGCATCCGCTACCACGTTTGCCTTGCCCGGATGATACAGAATAGTGAAGTCATAGTCCTTCAGTAACTCGACCCATCTCCTCTGTCTCGAGTTCAACTATCGTTGACTCATGATATACTGAAGACTACGATGATCAGTGAAGATCTCGCAGTGAACTCCATATAGGTAATGCCTCCAGATCTTGAGCGCGAAAACTACCGCCGCCAACTCTAAGTCATGAGTGGGGTAGTTTCGCTCGTGAACCTTCAGCTGCCTCAATGCATATGCTATTACTCGACCCTGCTTCATCAACACACAACCAAGACCAACCCCAGAAATATCACAATACACGGAGAAGCTCTGACCCCTCAACCGGCAAAGTCAAAACTGGAGCTGAAGTTAATAAGGCCTTAAGCCTCTGGAAGATATCCTCACACTGATCCGACCACTGAAATGGGACATTCTTCCTAGTCAGCATAGTCAAGGGTGCTGCTATGGAAGAAAATCCCTCAACGAACCGTCTGTAGTAACCTGCTAACCCAATAAAGCTGCGAACCTCAGTAATAGTATTAGGTCTAGGCCACTCACAAACCACTGAAATCTTTCCCGTGTCAACCCTAATCCCATCCTTAGACACCACGTGCCCTAGGAATGCCACTGACTCAAGCCAAAACTCACACTTTGAGAACTTGGCATAAAGCCGATGATCTCTCAAAGTCTGGAGTATAACCCTCAAGTGCTGCTCATGCTCATCTCTACTATGCGAGTATACCAAGATGTCGTCTATAAAAACTATCACAAATAAGTCCAAATACGGGCCAAGAACCCTGTGCATCAAGTTTATAAAGGCTGCCGGTTCAGATTTCTTATGGCGCAGAGAGGTTAGCTCAGATCTACCTTCGTGAGATTGTTCGGTTGCACGGGGTCCCAGCTTCTATCATTTCAGACCGTGGCACTCAGTTCACATCTCAGTTCTGGAGGGCTATTCATCAAGATTTGGGTACAGAGGTTCATCTTAGTACTGCTTTCCACCTTCAGACAGATGGCCAGTCCGAGAGGAACATTCAGATTCTGGAGGACATGCTTCGGGCCTGTGTTCTTGACTTTGGAGGTTCTTGGGATCAGTTTGTTCCCTTGGCAGAGTTTGCTTATAATAACAGCTTCCATTCGAGTATCGGTATGACACCTTTTGAGGCTTTGTATGACAGGCATTACAGATCACCGATAGGTTGGTTTGATGGTTTTAGTGCTGGGCCACAGAGACAGATTTTATTCGAGATTCCTTAGACCGAGTCTGAGTGATTCAGGACAGACTTCGGGCAGCTCAGAGCAGGCAGAAGAGTTATGCTGATCGTAGGCTTCGTGCCCTGGAGTTTAGTGTCGGTGACTTGGTGTTTCTCTGTGTATCACCCATGAGGGGCGTGATGAGATTATGTAGGCGGGGCAAGCTTAGCCCCAGGTACATTGGGCCGTTTGAGATTCTTCAGAGGGTTGGTAGCGTTGCCTATCAGCTAGCCTTGCCTCCGATGTTTTCAGCTATACATCCTGTATTTCATGTTTCGATGTTGTGTAGGTATGTCCCAGATGAGTCTCATGTGTTACAGTGGGATTCAGTTCAGTTGGGTGAGGGTTTAGCCTTTGTTGAGGAGCCGGCAGCTATTTTGGCCAGAGATGTCAAGAGATTGAGGTCTCGAGAGATCCCGGTGGTTAAGGTTCAGTGGAGGCACCGTCCAGTCGAGGAGGCTACCTGGGAGACCGAGAGAGATATACGGGCCCAATATCCGCAACTATTTTAGCCTTCAGGTACCCCCTTGACCTTGACTTTCGAGGATGAAAGTCCTTCTTAGTAGTGGATGATGTAATGACCCTTCCGGTTATTTCCACGTATACGTTTTCCTTGAACCGTTAGAGCTTGTTTGTAGCGGCCCCAACTCACTTAAGGCTCTTCAGGACCGGTATTTCGGTGTTGGGTCCATTTTTTTGGTCGTATTATAAGTTTACGAGTCAAGCAAGTCGGCAAAAGTTATCATAAGTTCTTTAATAAATTTTCTGAACTTTGGGTAAAATGTCTCGGAGCTTTTCTCTCAATATATAAAGAGTTAGAAGTCCCCCGAAATACCATATTGATGGTCTACGAGTCTAGTTTCCAACGCACAAAACCTCACGTCCAACTGATCTCTGAGTAAAAGGTTATGACTGTTTTACCGCGGACTGTCTGGCAGAAAACAGGTTGCGAACCGGGTCGTGAACCGGGTCGGGTTAAACTCGATTTAAGCCTCAACTTCACATTTTAAAACGCCATTTCAGTTCCGAAACAGTGAGAAAATATAAGGGAGGGTTCCAAGAGAATTCTTTAGTATCTAAATCGTGCGATGGTGAGTTGCAAACTTAAATTTAAGAATTTTATTAACATCGCGTGTATTTGAAAATATTTTATTTAAAAGTTGAATTTGGTAAAAATTATATTATTATTACCTTTTCATAATATTTTAAAGGTTTATGAAAGATATTTTTGTTGCGATATAATTGTATATGTATTTATTTTATAAGGTTTTTGTACATTGTAATATTTTAACGGAGATAGTAAATTTAGTTATGTTGAAATTTATTATTATAATATAGTAGGTTTTATTCGAAATAATTTTATAATGATTACGGTATATTCAAAAATTATATTTATTATACTACGAACTTATGCAATACCCGAGTACGTACGTAACATGGATCCACCTATCAATAAGTGGATAAGAGGAGGTGTGGTGATGACACCCACACCCCCACGTGGGAGTCATGCAAATAAGGGAGCAATACCTTTATGGTTAAGTTGCTGCCAACTAATGTTAGTATGTAATTAATGACCATATTGGCCAAAGTATTATATACACTCCAGCAATTATGGATTATGGCATTCTTGCTCACTTTCCTTTGTGTGTTTGTCAAACAATATTATTGTATAACATATAGCAAGTTCTTATGTATTTTTAACGTTATATTTGATCGGCCGAAAGCAATAGATTATCTACGTCAAGTTATTCAAGCCCGAGTCCGAGTTTGATTACGTGTTGGAGGTTTTTCGGAGAGGTTCAAGCTTGTCATCGGACGACAGGTAGGTTACGATTTATTTCCATAGACTCCACATATATAGGATAAAATTGTATTAATGGGCATCCTTGGGTTGGTTTATTAGGTTGGTACCACAGACCTCGACCGCTTTATTCATGTCCGCCTACTTTTGTTTCTCCGTTGCTTGTAGTATTTGCCGATATATTTTATTTACCCTTTTGGTCCTGTGAGGCCTTGTTGACTCTGGAACATAGAAGGTTGGATTTTGGGAATGTCCGCGAGTCCCGGGCATAAAATTATCCTTCTAGGCTGGTTATGCTTGCTGAGTAGCTGTGGGCCTGTGCAGGGTCGATAGGTTGATTGTGAGCTGCTGGGCAGCTATTGTATGTGATCATACTATTTCCATGCATATAAAGAGGTTTTATCCATGTTTTACTATGGTTTTGTCTTCGGGCCTACTGACACTATTTTTTAAACCTTGCATGGCCCGGGGGGCCCATTTTTTATGGAAATAATTTGGAAATGGTTTGATTTAACTTGTGAATATTCCTGGGTAAAAGGAAGTAAAATTATGTTTTAAAACACCAGCTTTACTACTAACGCTAGACTCGGCAGGGCCGGGGTGCTAGTTGAGTTTTCTTGCTACTTGAGATGATTTTTAGCCTCGGTCGGACCGAGCACCTGAGATGACTTTCTACTGTTTAGACCCGGTTATGCCCGGGCACCCTTGGAGGGGTTTTTGAGATATTTTCCTACTACTTTAGTCCTGGACAGGGTCTGGGCATGCATATTCGAGACTGGGTCTCTATCTTGAACCCGGACTTGCTTCCAGACGACATGTTTTGATACTGAGTTTTAGTATGGGGTCTGGGACCTCCATGGACCTTGCCATCCGGTCCAGGGGCTACGGGCTGCGTGTGCCGGAGGAAGGGTATACGGTGGAGTAGAGGTATACGGGCAGTGTCCTTCCATGGAACCTACCTGCTGGGCCGGATCGGCACCGGAGGAGGTACATACGGAGATACCATTTCACTTGAGACCTTCATGCATCATATCATTCATTGTTTGAGGCTCCACCCTTGTTTGTTGTTTGCTGATTGTACGCTCCGGTAGTATGGGATGCCGGAGGGTTTGTTTTCACTTGTTTGTGTTCCTCGGTTGTATGGGCGGCCAGGGGACTGTAGGTAGACTTTTGCTATTTACTTACAGAATTGTTCCCTGTTACGGTTAAGTATGAAATTGGTTACTGCTAGACTGTTAGTTTCTGGATTTGAGATTGATATGATTAGTTGAGTTTGATTCATGTCCCTGAGCATGTCTATCATTATTCTTTCCCTCTTCTTACACTTGATGTTATCGGTATACCGTCCATTTCGTAAACTTATTATGTATACACTGTTATTGCAAGGACCCCAGGTGCGTTATTTCTTACTTTCACCTGTGCCTATGGTGTGTATATTCTGCTTACTGGCCTCACATGTGGTTCTGTTGATTTCCCTCTGGGCTAGTTCCTGTGTACCTTTCGTTGATTTCTGTGACTGCTTGCTTCTATTCTGTCTATTACTACGCTTTTATCTTATATGTGCCAAGTCGGCCTATGATACCTACTGGGTACCTTATGCTTCGCATTTGGTGCTCACCCCTACCCCCTACATCTGTTGATGCAGATCCTAGCGTGGGCCATCGCCGTTAGATCATTGTGATTCGTTCTTGGAGATCTATTGGGGACTACTTCAGACTGAGGGTGAGCTCTTGGCGATCGGAGCTTAGCTTTAGTTTATCTTTTGCTTTATGTACTCTATTACCATTCAAAGACATCTATAAATATTCTTTTGGATCGTTTGCACTCCATGTATGTAGTTTTGGCTCTATACTATGATACCAGGTCTTGGGGTTTGGTTTAATTTCCGCATATATATATTTATATCCCTGTTATCTATTCTCTTCGTCTTGTTCCATTATTTGTTAGATAGTAGCCCATTACTAACTGTCCTGGGCTACGGGGATTGGTTCACCTACTGGGGGTTGTAGGTGTCATCATGACCGAGAAATTAGGTCGTGACAACTAATGGCACCTAAGTTGTCACGACCCAATTTCTTGGTCATGATGGCACCTACAACCCCCGGTAGGTGAACCAATCCCCGTAGCCCAACAAACCCAAATGATGCAACATCTCCTCACAGGTAGTAATAAAGTCATGTGGATCCTGTCCAGAAGTACCAGCAAACCTCGGAGGTGCTAACCTCAAAAACCTACCCAACGCCTTCTGCTCTGACTCTGTCATAGCTGGGCGAGGAGCAAGAGGTTGTGCAACCGATGGAACCGGAATGACCTCCGCACGGAGAGCCATAGTAGAAGGCTGCGCTGAGCTCTGTGCACCCAGGGCTGCTCCCTGAGCGGGTGTCTGCGCCACCTCAGAAGGCCGCTCTCCAATCATACCCAAAAGCTGTAATAGTAACCCCCAAATATCTGGAGACTGAGCTGCGACTGAAGCTGGCACAGAAGTGGGCACTGGAGCTGGTACTGGAGCTGGTGCTGGAGCTGGTGATGGAGCGGGAGGCTCATCTCCGCATGATGCCGATAATCTCGTACGAACCATCTGCGGAAGAATGAAGTAGAACAAATGAGATTTCCAGAAACTTCAAGGGTTCCACGCACGACACAGAAGCAATGAGAGAGTCAAATTTCCTAAAATGTCACTGTAGCCTCCCAAAGATTGAGTACGGACGTCTCTGCCCCGATCCACAGGACTCTACTAGACATTGGCTCCTATATCGATGACACCGGTGAACCTAAGGCTCTGATACCAAGTTGTCACGACCCAATTTCTTGGTCATGATGGCACCTACAACCCCCGGTAAGTGAACCAATCCCCGTAGCCCAACAAACCCAAATGATGCAACATCTCCTCACATGTAGTAATAAAGTCATGTGGATCCTGTCCAGAAGTACCAGCAAACCTCGGAGGTGCTAACCTCAAAAACCTACACAACGCCTTCTTCTCTGACTCTGTCATAGCTGGGCGAGGAGCAAGAGGTTGTGCAACCGATGGAACTGGAATGACCTCCGCACGGGGAGCCATAGTAGAAGGTTGCGCTCCTGAGCTCTGTGCACCCAGGGCTGCTCCCTGTAAATGCTCTCAGCGTTACGATATAATTGTATATGTATTTATTTTATAAGATTTTTATACATTGTAATATTTTAATGGAGATAGTAAATTTAGTTATGTTGAAAATTATTATTATTATAATATAGTAGGTTTTATTCGAAATAATTTTCTAATGATTATGGTATATTTAAAAAGTTATATATATTTTACCACGAACCTATGCAATACCCGAATATATATAACGGGGTAAAAGTATTCTTTCAATATTGCCACCTCCACTCCTCGTGGGAGTGGAGGGGTTGGACAACACATTGTTAACAACATAGGGATGCTGCCACTTGTTCCACTCATTAGCATATTAGCAAAATTAAGTGGCATATGTACTGATTATAGGTGCCTTTAATTTATATCTTCCAGTAGAAGAAGTGATCATATGAGGAATTACATACTACTGTGCACGTTGAAAAGAATCATAAAGAGTTCGTATGAAAAGATTTGCTGACGCAATATTGTTGATTATCAAAGGAAATCAATTATCTAGGTCAAGTTATTCAAGCCCGAGTTCAAGTTTGATTTTGTTTCGGAGCTTCTTTTCGGAGAGGTTCGAGCTTGTCATCGGACGACAGGTAGGTTACGGTTTATTTTCCTCAGACTCCACATATATAGGATAAATTATATTAATGGGCATCCTTGGGTTGGTTTATTAGGTTGGTACCACAGACCTCGACCGCTTTATTCATGTCCGCCCACTTTTGTTCCTCCGTTGCTTGTAGTATTTGCCGATATATTTTATTTACCCTTGTGGTCCTGTGAGGCCTTGTTGACTCTGGAACATAGAAGGTGAGATTTTTGGAATGTCCGCGAGTCCTGGGCATAGAATTATCCTTTTAGGCTGGTTATGCTTGCTGAGTAGCTGTGGGCCTGTGCAGGGTTGATAGGTTGATTGTGAGCTGCTGGGCCGCTATTGTGTGTGATCATACCATTTCCATGCATATAAAGAGGTTTTTATCCATGTTTTACTATGGTTTTGGCTTCGGGCCTACTGGCACTATTTTCTAACCTTGCATGGCCCCGGGGGCCTTTTTTGATGGAAATGATTTGGAAATGGTTTGATTTAACTTGTGAATATTCCTGGGTAAAAGAAAGTAAAATTATGTTTTAAATCACCAGTTTTACGATTAACGCTAGACTCGGCAGGGTCGGGGTGCTAGTTGAGTTTTTTTGCTACTTGAGATGATATTTAGCCTCGGTCGGACCGAGCACCTGAGATGACTTTCTACTGTTTAGACTCGGTTATGCTCGGGCACCCTTAGAGGGGTTTTTGAGAAATTTTCCTACTACTTTAGTCCTGGACATGGTCTGGGCATGCATATTCGAGACTGGGTGTCTGTTCATAAAGCATTTTAAAAAAAAGCGAAAGAGATATATAAAAGAAATAGGTTCAATGGAATAGATACATACCATCAGTACTAAATATACAAAAATGGCCCAAAAGTGACCAAGAAACAAAACATACACAAGAACCAACCTGGACCCAGTGTCACCGATATGAGACCATCTAAAGTACGGAGTAGTTAGACAACAGACTCTGTCTATCCAAAATATAAAATATAGACAGAAATGCAGAAGAAAAGCAGTAAAGTCTGCAAAACGTCGAGAGCTCACCACGATCCGAATAGCATCTGGCCTAGAATGATAGGAGGATCAACGGAGGTGGCTCGTACTAGGTGTTGCATCAGAAAAAGATGCAGAATGTAGTAAGAGTACCAAAACAATGGGTACCCAGTAAACATCATAGGCCGATCGAGCGCAAAAAGATAATATATAGTATAAATTACAGGAAAGTAAGCTAAATACAGGGATCCACCTAAATCTAGTTATAAAATTGATAACATGACTAATCGAACTAGAAACGAAGAAATAATAACAAAATCAATCCAGACAACCAACAATTCAAGTATCTTCAAGCCAATGCAATGCGATGGAAGATGAGAATGTGATGCATGAGTGCATAATAGTATAAACCCAAAAAACCGCATCGGGCGGCCAGAATAACACATTGGACTATAAATATATATATATATATAAAGTAAAAACCTGGACTAACGCATCGGGAGTCCGGAATACCGCATCAATATATATATATATATATATATATATATATATATATATATATATAGAAAGTAAAAACCCAGAATAATACATTGGGGTTTAAGAATACCGCATCGGACTATAAGTTATACATATATATATAGAGAGAGAAAGTAAACTGGAGAAAAGATCGGAGAATATCCCTTGGACCGGCATAAAAGTAGTGTTTTTCCTTTTCTTTTCAAAATTAGTAGTAAAACTCAAGATAACTCCTTTAAAATCCAAAAATCAAGATAACCATAGTAAATCTCAAGTTTGAACCAAAACCTTGAAAATCTTTCTTTTCCATACCGCTAGGTATGCAAATGCAGTATGAGTATATAACTTTCCAAATCCAAAGAATACACCACATAAGCAAGAAAAACAGGGCAAAACACCCTATAATCAAAGAAAACTGAGCTGGAATCCATCCAATTCGTACTAAGGCCTCGGTCCCACAGTTACACAAACAACCGTCCACAAGGCAAAAAGAACAGAAAACAACTATGAAAATAACTAAAAGCATCTACTCTACCTCTAAAACCTCCTAAAATCATACTAAGGATTCTATGCTAGTCACCGAAATTCTACGAACTCCTAAACTAAGTATAAACAGTAATAATTCTAATCTATGATACAAAATGGCCAATTTATTACAATTCATAGGATATAAGCCAAATACTACCCTAACATCCAACCTAACATTCCAGTAAAATACAAGATATAAATTCTAACTAAACTCAATCTAGGAAAGTAAACCATAACCTACCTCGGGGCTGAACCATAAACACAAACCTTCACTCGTGTGCCTTTCCTTTCTGAATAGCATTAGAAAGTTGCTACGCTATCACAAAACAAATTTCAGGTGTCAAGACAATAAGATTGACACCCATATTACTATACAGAAAAATTAGACTGGAAATTGGGTCAGAAAATGATCCTCAGGGCCTGCGCAATGAAACGAACAACAAAAATAACATGTATATTTGCAACGCATTAAAGAACACATGCCCAAAATTTGAGCGCGAGCATGACTCATTTTGGGGCCCGAAATAGACCTGAAGTCCTCTAGTTCAAGGAGAATTTAAAGAAAGAATAATAGAATTTTTAACGAAGAATACTTACCAATAAGAGTTGGGAAATCGATCACGGACCAAGAATTATTCACCCCAATGATTTGGAATCAGCCCACAAGAAGTTAGAGCTTAGAAGCTCAAGAAAATGGTAGGAAATGCTTTGGGAAAACATTGAAACGAAATGGAGAAGAAGAGGAATTTGGAAGCGGAACTTACCAATTTAGAGCCAACAAACGATCATGAACCGGAAATATAGATACCTCCAAGCTTTAAAATTGAACAAGGGTGAAAATGGAGGTTTTGGGTTCAATATCAATGGATAAATCATTTTGGGAATTTAGGGAATGAAAGAATAGAGAATGATGGCCAGCAATAAAAGCTGCCAGCGCCTAGGCACTGGGGCGGCCATGCACAGTACTGGCGCTGCAGTGGCCAAATGCCACAGGCATGCTGGTGCCCAGGCTCGCTGGCTACAAAGGCTTGGCAGGTGCATAGGCGCGGCCCAGGCAACGCCCTAGTGCCATACTAGCAAGCAAAATATTCTGCAGCCAACAAGGCAAATTTCTAACAAATGGACCTCCGAGAACGCATACGGGGCCCTACGAACACAAATGAGCAGAGCTATTCAACAGGAAATTGCATTTTGGACTTAATGGAATCAACAAAAATCCCAATGGAGGTCAATTTAACAAAAAGTGGGCCCTATGCCCAAAACCATTATTGGTCAACTTTTCCATAATGGAACACCATGGCCTAAAGCGAGTCCGTCAGCCTCGATACCTAAATCAATGGTCCCTCTAGTCAAAAAGTGATATTCCATAGCTAACAGCACTGACAGAATTTCCATCCAAGGTCATTTTCTCCGAATGTTGACCAAGGTCAACCATACAAGCAAACTAGCTTGAAAACATAGAAAACAAGGCAAAACCAAAGTGAAAGCTCCCAGACCCTGACCAATGGTCCCATTAGACCAAAATCCCCGCTCCGAGCTAATGGAGCTGTCAAAATGTGATTCCAAGCGCGATTGTTAAGAACGCTGACCAAAGTTAAAGATGTCCTAAGTTTAAGTTCTAAAACAGGGAAATGGTCATAAAGATCTAATGAACAGCCCAGGCACAAAACCGCACAAGGATCTCCTCACCGCAACCTCCACTACGATAGCCAAAGACTGTCCCCTCTGCTCTTCCGGGAAAAGCTCCTCTCCTTACAGTCAAGTTTCAGCTCCTCTTCTGTGACAGGAAGATCCAAACAGGGGGACAGCGGGTAGGAGAAATGGAGGTTTGGGCTCTAGAAGGGTTTGGGGTTGCTCATATTTTAAAAGAGATGCTTACTTATAAATCGGATCATATTAGAGCTCGCCAGGAAGTACTTGGTACTACGATCATTGGGGGAACAATACCTAATCCCGAAGATGCTCCAGAATCTTTTCGATTGCTCATTCGAGAACTACAATCTTTCGCTCTGGAACTGAATCATTTCCTTGTATCTGAGAAGAACTTCCAGATTAATAGGAAGGAAGATTAATCGGAATGAATAATAATTTTTCTTCTATGATCGATCGATATAAACATCAACAGCTCCGAATTGGATCAGTTTCTCCTCAACAAATAAGTGCTTGGGCCACAAAAATCCTGCCTAATGGAGAGATAGTTGGAGAGGTAACAAAACCCTATACTTTTCATTACAAAACTAATAAACCGGAAAAAGATGGATTATTTTGTGAAAGAATTTTTGGTCCTATAAAAAGCGGAATTTGTGCTTGGGAAATTATCGAGTAATCGGAGATGAAAAAGAAGACCCAAAATTTTGTGAACAATGCGGAGTCGAATTTGTTGATTCTCGAATACGAAGGTATCAAATGGGCTATATCAAACTCGCATGCCCAGTAACCCATGTGTGGTATTTAAAATGTCTTCCTAGTTATATTGCGAATCTTTTAGATAAACCTCTTAAAGAATTAGAAGGCCTAGTATACTGCGATGTGTGATTTGATCGAAATTCTGATTTTACAGACTCGGAAGGAGAAACTGTCATCCCAGTCAATCCAATTGGGATGCCCTG
The DNA here is from genome assembly GCA_003996215.1 of Jaltomata sinuosa. Lineage (NCBI taxonomy): Eukaryota > Viridiplantae > Streptophyta > Magnoliopsida > Solanales > Solanaceae > Jaltomata > Jaltomata sinuosa. The sequence goes on along the minus strand of QJPP01001298.1, from coordinate 218,362 downwards.
GACCTGACATGTCACTTGGAAAGAGTAACATGAAGCTCAGAATTGGGGTGTAGTCAATACTCCCAAATAAAAAGGGAATTGATCTATGGTCGATTTCGTAACAAATCAAATAAAGAGGAATGTCTATTTGTACCTCGTAAAAAAAGCTTTTTATTTTGTGGAATGAACCATTTCCTTTCTTTTTGTGGAAAGAAATTATGTTCAAGTAAGCAAATATGTCATGGTTCCAGGAGTCTATCTATCGCGTATAAACTTTAAGGGCGTGGTGGCCTAACCATCGAGGTGAAGTCGGGACCTAAAAGATCGAATGGAACAATATATAGACAAGTAAATCCCTTATGGGTTCCAAGGTATTCCTTTAACTATTAAGAATTAAGGGATTTATCATTCAAAGGGAAGTAGACTACTCAAGAATTTTCTATTTTATTTGTTGGAATTGAATTTGAATAAAGAATTAATAGAAGATGGAATCACTGAAATCTTGTTTCGTCTTCACTGGGAACTTGAGTAAGGAGTACACCTTTTTATTTTGGGATTTTCTAGAGTTTGAAAATGAGAACTCCTTTCCTTATTTGGTGTACCTACTTGAGCCGGATGAAAGGAAACTTTCACGTCCGATTTTGAAGGGGGGGAGATCCTATAGAATCCTATCCCAATTTTTCTTTTGCTAGGCCCATAACTAAAAAGCCCACTTTCTTACGATTACGAGGTTTATTCGAATATGAAATCCAATCTTGGAAATACAGCATCCCGCTTTTTTTTACTACCCAGGGTTTCGATACATTTCGCAATCGAGAAATCTCTACTGGCGCAGGTGCTATCCGAGAACAATTAGCCGATCTAGATTTACGAATTATTATAGAGAATTCGTTGGTAGAATGGGAAGAATTGGGGGAAGAAGGGCACACAGGGAATGAATGGGAAGATCGAAAGGTTGGAAGAAGAAAGGACTTTTTGGTTAGACGCGTGGAATTGGCTAAGCATTTTATTCGAACAAATATAGAGCCAGAATGGATGGTTTTGTGTCTATTACCAGTTCTTCCCCCTGAGTTGAGACCGATCATTCAGATAGATGGGGGTAAACTAATGAGCTCAGATATTAATGAACTCTATAGAAGAGTTATCTATCGGAACAATACCCTTACCGATCTATTAACAACAAGTAGATCTACGCTATGAGAATTAGTAATGTGTCAGGAGAAATTAGTACAAGAAGCCGTGGATACACTTCTTGATAATGGAATCTGGGGACAACCAATGAGGGACGGTCATAATAAAGTTTACAAGTCATTTTCTGATGTAATTGAAGGCAAAGAGGTAATATTTCGTGAGACTCTGCTTGGCAAACGAGTCGATTATTCAGGATGTTCTGTCATTGTCGTGGGTCCTTCACTTTCATTACATCGATGTGGATTGCCTCGTGAAATAGCAATAGAACTTTTCCAGACATTTGTAATTTGTGGTCTAATTAGACAATATCTTGCTTCGAACATAGGAGTTGCTAAGAGTAAAATTTGAGAAAAAGAGCCGATTGTATGGGAAATCCTTCAAGAAGTTATGCAGGGACATCCTGTATTGCTGAATAGAGCACCCACTCTGCATAGATTAGGCATACAGGCATTCCAGCCCATTTTAGTGGAGGGGCGCGCTATTTGTTTAAATCCATTAGTTTGCAAGGGATTCAATGCCGATTTTGATGGAGATCAAATGGCTGTTCATGTACCTTTATCCTTGGAGGCTCAAGTAGAGGCCCGTTTACTTATGTTTTCTCATATGAATCTTTTGTCTCCGGCTATTGGGGATCCCATTTCCATACCAACGCAAGATATGCTTATTGGACTCTATGTATTAACGAGCGGAAATCATCGAGGTATTTGTGTAAATAGATATAATCCATGTAATCGCAGAAACTATCAAAATCAAAAAAGAGATGACAATAGTTACTATAAGTATACGAAATAACCTTTTTGTTTGAATTCCTATGATGCAATTGGGGCTTATCGGCAGAAACGAATCAATTTAGATAGTCCTTTGTGGCTCCAGTGGCAACTAGATCAACGCGTTATTGCTTCAAGAGAAACTCCCATCGAAGTTCACTATGAAACTTTAGGTACTTTTTATGAGATTTATGGACACTATCTAATAGTAAGAAGTCTACAAAAACAAATCCTTTTTATATACATTCGAACCACTGTTGGTCATATTGCTCTTTATCGAGAAATCGAAGAAGCTATACAGGGGTTTTCTCGGGCCTATTCATATGGTACCTAACGTAATTCTATGATACCGTGGGACTCAAATCCAAGAGGTACCTACCTAGAAAAAAAAGGGAACTTCCAGGTTTGCAACTATACTCGTCTCTTACTTTCCCAGCGGAAAGCCAGCAGGTTCGAGCCCAGCTCGTGAAAAGGCCTTTGCTATTAAAGGAGAATGAGCCGAACGGAATCACCGATCTAGATAGAAGGGTCGTTCACTCCCTATTCTTTGAGAGGTTGCTTGCGATGGTAGCGTATATTTTTTGGTAGTGGGTATACTCGAGAGAAAAAGTTTGGAATTCGACCTCCCCTTATACGCTCTAAAAGGGAGTCATGGACTCCTTTTTTGTTTAGGATCCCCTTTCTACATTCAATTTTTTACTGAGCCTGATGTGGAATCACCAGGTAGTTCATATGTTATGTCTCTACGCTTACCCCTCTTTACCACCTAAAGGGAGATGGAAGTAGGTCGAGGATAGGGCTTTCTCGATCGGAGTCCAGACGGACTTGATTGCTTATTTCATTCCATCTCTGCTCCTGGAAACAAATCAAGATCAAAGATGTTAAAAAGTCCCTTTTTTATGGAGATTTACCCATCACAGAGATGCATAAAGGAAGAGAACGAACTTCATATATCCCTTTTCTACTCAATCCAGAAACAAGATCGGACGTTATCCTGGTTCGTCTCCATTTTTGTGAAACTATTCCTCAAGCAAGGCAGCCGATAAGTCATCGAAGGGTTTGTGTGAATAATGGAATGGTTAACATTACTCATTTTAAACTTTCCCACGGTGATATAATATCTTTTCAAGAAAATGATGCGAGAACCCGTGGTGAAGAAATAAAGAGATCCTTCTATAAAAAATCTCTTTATATACATTGAAATGATATGAGCAACACACAATAGCCGCCCAGTAGCTCATAACAACCTATCGGCCCTGCACAGGCTCCTGAAGCTACTCAGCAAGCATACCCAGCTTAGAAGGATAATTCTATGTCTGGGACTTGCAGACATTCCCAATGATCCCACCGTCTATGTTCCAGAGTCAACAAGGCCTCACAGGACCACAAGAATAATAATATCAAGTGACAAGAGTACTACACATAACGAAGGAAAAATATGGGACGGATCATTGAAAAGCGGTCAAGGTCTGTGGTACCAACCTAATAACCCAACCCAAGGATGCCAACTAGTAAAATTTTACTCGATATATTCTATGTCTAGGAGTTTAGACTATAACCTACCTGTTGTCTGATGACAAGCTGCGGTAACGACAATATCCAGGGTTGAGTTGCTCCGAGAAGCTTCAAACGAGAATCAAATTATCAAATTCATGAATAAAACATTAAGAAAAGTATAACGATACCCATATTCCTATAATTGTAGCCGGGTCAAAATTTGGGTTAAGAACGGGACCGCGGGGTCCACACCATAAACAAAAAATAAAAAGAACCACAACGACCCCAACGATGCCAAGAAGGCATGCTCAATGAGCACAATTGGCCAAGATGAGGCGCCAAAATAGTCTGCTCAACTTGGGGTTTAAAGATGAAATTTAGGAACTCAGAAACGAAAATTTAGCGGGACTTGCTTACCAAAACAATGGAGTTTCAGCCAAGACGAGCAATTCTTCGTACCCACGAACATGCAAGAGCTATAGGGGATGGATCCACAAGGAAATTTCAAGCTTTAGAAAGTAGCAACAATGGTGGATTTAAGAAAAACCAAGGAGGTAGAAACTTACCAAAAGATGAGGGACTACGGAGAATCCACGAACAATTGACTTCCCAAGGTTTAGAACTGATTTAGAGCAAAGTGGTGGAGAGGAATTTGAGTTTTAGATTGAGAAATTTGGAGAAAGAATGCTGGAAAATGAAAAATCAAAAATTTATAGCTGCTGGAAAATGGTCAGCGCCATCGGCGTTGAAGTCCTTCCATAGGCTAGTGCGATCGCGATGACTAGCTGTCGTTGGCGCTGAGGGCTGGCCAACAACTATTTTTCTACAATGTTTTGAAAACTCCACGGGGCATTCCGGGCACAATTGGAACCCGATATTCAAAAACCAATAATTCTAATAGAGTGGAAACAACATTCCAGACTCAACAGAATCGACGAAATTTCCATACGAGGTCATCTCGGAGAAATGTTGACGCAAGTCAACACTAATGAAAAGGAACTCAAAGGCTCAAAATGAGTCTGGCTCACCCGGAAACCAAACCAACCACCTTCCTATCCCAAACTCAACATTACAGAGCTGATGGAATCATCGAATTTCAAATTTGACACTCTGATCATCGAAATTCACCTGAAGTTACACTTTCAACTACAAATGGCCTGAAAACTGAGAAAATAACACAAAACCCACACCGGAAGTTCTCAAGCCTCAACTAAAGGTCCAACTAGACCAAACTCAATACTCCGGAGCTAACAGAGCTGTCAGAATTCAATTCCTAGTATGTTAGCTAGAAATGTTGACTAAAGTCAATGATATTGTAAGTTTAAGCTCTAAAATAGGAAAATGGGCAAAACAACCAAACGAACGACCAGGACACAAAACTATCGGTCCCAACAAGCCATAAATGACTTGGGGCCTCAACATAAAGGCTCTGACAGTGCAATAAATGTGTAAACGCGAAGATGACCAGAAAGGTCATCACAAAATATTATGCCTTTAACTCTTTTTGAACGGGCTTAATTTTGCCATATAAATAAAAATGATTAATATGTTTTAAATGGAGTCCCTTTTTAAATGCTATATGTATATATTTGTTTTTGTTTCAAAAGTGGCATCCTCCCAAGAGGGTTGCTACAAGCCACTACTAAAAAAAAGGATAAAAAGGTACGGCCAAAAGTGACGCAGGTCGTCGCTTTTTTGGCCAAAAGCGATGGTGTCATTCCCGTGGAAAAATGGCATGTCCCTTCTCCAAAAGCGGCGGACAACATCTCTTTAAAAGAGACATACAACGATGCAAACAAAAAAGCGATGGTCTTTTTTCTCTTTTTTCCAGAAAAGTGACGCAGTCCATCGCTTTGTTCTTGAACATGAAGAACAAAGCGACGGACAGCGTCGCTTTTCCTGGTAAATTTTTTCCAGAAAAGTGATGTTGTTCATCGCTTTTCTTGGGTATTTTTTTTAGAATTTCAGAAAAGCGACGTACAACGTCGCTTTTTCTGGGAATTTTAAAAAAAAATTCCAGAAAAGGAACGAACAAAAGAGACCCTGTCCGTCACTTTTTTGCATTTTTTCCAGCTGCAAAAAACTATATTTTCAATATGCACCACCTGTCATTTATAAAACTAATACAAATACAACCCAAATCAGCACTAATTGTTGCCACAACATTCATAAAACAACTACAACATCAACAAGAAACTAAATATGAAGTAAAACATTCATTAAATACATAAAAGATCCACCCAAAGGACCTACAAAGTATTTCAAAACATAAAAGAAGTACAAAATTATAAATAAAGTGTCAAAAAGCTAATGCAAACTAAAAGAAAGTCAATCTAAGAGGCTCGACGGTCTTGCATATCTTTATCTTTCTCTTTTCGTTGTCTCTCTGAATCTGCCAAGGCATGAGTTGTGCAATCTGCCATCACCTGATGACATCTGTATACAAATTTACATTAAAATATATAAAGAAAATCATAAGTATTAAAGAAAATCATAATCATAAGTATTAAAGAAATTAAAATCATAATCATAAGCATAAACAAATTTACATACTAGTCCATATTCTCTCAATCTTCGTCCTTACTGATTAATTTTCATCAGTCTCCCATTATTCCTTATCAGTTGTTTCATTTTCATCGTCCCATTCTTCCTCCTCAGTTATTTGTCCCTCAAGATTTGTGATGGCAATCAACTCATCATCAAAAACTTCTTCTAATATGTGTTGAGGATGTTTTAGATTATTTTCCAACTCAACATCCACTGCTTGATGAACAACTACGACATCATTCTGGTATGCCACATCTAACACATTCTCAATCTCAATCCTACCCATAGGCTTAGTTTTTATGACCACCCACCAATCAACCTTATCTCTGCACAATGAATATGGAGCGTAATTGATAACGGACAATCAAACAAACAAGAAGGGAAGAAGGAAAAGATATGTGGATTAGTAACTAGAAATTGAAATTATGGGCAACAAGGGACTTGATACCCTCACCTCCAAATTGATTTCAATAACTAAGAAATTGACCATACTCAATCAACCAAGGAAACCAAATGAATTCCACAAATGGGTGACACCTTGATTAATTAAGCAAAAGAAGTTAACTAACAATTAGGTGAGTTCACACTAATCACTCACTAATTCCTTAAGAGAATTGCACTAATCACTAATCACTAACATAGCAACTACAAATTTATTGTATCAATATTCAACATCAAAGCTTCTTTCAAAATGATGAAATACTACTACTTATACTTGGAAATATGAAGACACTATCTATTACAATTTTTCCCTTAATAAAGTAAGGACCTTGTTTGGTTGTCTTCTTTTGGGAATTCTTGAATTCCTCCCTCCACCTCACTCCAATAGACCACCCACACATTATATGCTTTCCTTTGATGTTCTTCAAGATTTTCTAATTCTTCCTTTTTTTTTCGTGAACATCATTTGTAGGTCTTGGAGATCTTTAGCTTGACGATGTGTGAAAGGCCTTGAAGGATAAGTGTCATTCATGCTAGTATCATCCTTCCCTTCTTGAAAAGGATTCATCCTCGAATAAAAACTTTGCAAGGACAAACAACCAAGAATCCTCATAGTATAAGGGTTAGCACAAATAATATCACACTAAGGGAACACATTTTCAAGGAGCAACGAGGTATTCCCTGTTGTCAAGAAAATTAAGTCCAAAGATGGAGTACAAGGGAGATAGTTAATCCTCACATCACAAAGATAAGAGTATGGTACCACCACAAGTTCACATACCTTCAAAAAATCTCCGGGGTCAAAAGGATAGAATACCTACATAACTTGGTCACAAAAATAGTTAGACCAATCAAAGGAACCCCTACCTCTATAGGAAACAAATCGTATATAAACATAGACATCATCATATGCAAAAAGGTAGAAGAGAAAAGTGCTAAGATCATGAACCTCATCTAGGATGCTCCAAGAGATACGAGTACCGGTAGATAATAAAGGGTCATCATATGCAAACAAATAGTAAAGAAAGGTGTTACTTAAATGAACTTCATTCAAGGTGTGCCCACATATAGAATCACCCTTTAACCCATAAGCATTACGGCCTTGATCAAAAATGGAGTCACACCAGAATGAAAGGGTCATTGGAGAACATGCACCCCTTTCATTTTGACCACTAACCCCTCCAATAAATGTACTATCATCTTCCAAGAAGAGAGTTCCATCCTTGGAAAGTGTGTCATCATACCATAGTAGATTCTCAATCACTTGGTAGCCTTCAAGAGGGGATACACTTCCATCATGCCAAGACACAGCACTATGTATTTCACCTTCATTAGTCATGTCAACCTCAAACAAGGGATTATCCTCAAAAACACATTTCACCTTAAAATCCTCATGTGAAGAACAAGGAATGGAATCACAATTCAAGGATTCATCATTTAGGTGCAATGACTTCACATGACTATCCACAAGACCAACTATATCAATGTCATCACTAAATTGAGGTTCTTAAGTTCATCATAAAACTCCTCATTTAGTGGGTCATCATTAGAAACAAGTTGATCAACATAACATTTATCACTAGTTGGTAGTATTTCAAGATCACAAGGCTCAAGCACATGATTACTACAATTGGAACCAACTAGCTTTTGACCACCCCTTTTACATGATAATGTATCTTCATTTAAGCTACAAGTGTCAACACTAGGTGGACACATATTGACCTTACTAAAAGAGTCAATTCGGTCATCTATAGGATCAACTAGTGTTGGAACACTCGCAACAATGACACTATCACCATGCAACAAGGTGCCATCATGGACATCAAAAGGCAAAGGTTATTTAAGCTCACACATATACAAGCTATCACTTACACTCAACTGGCTACTAGCCACATAATGATCTTTTACTTTTAATAAGGTGTAAGGTTTAGCTTTGTTACCTTGTAGCTCATAGGAGGGATTGCATTCACCTTGTTTTTAAACATTGGCACACACTTGCTCTTTTGGAAAGTTTTCTAGCACCTCATGATTCTTCATTGTTTGAGGTGCCTCACTAGGCTTTCTTCCAAGCATACCTGCACAAGAATCAAGACAACTATAAAAATAAGAGAGGTTACAAAAGTTAGTATAAGATTGTGATAACTCTCTCACATCACTCCACACAACCTTTCCTTTTTCCACTCTAGAGTTATCACATATCAAACCCTCACCCCTCTCAATATTTTGTCTCTCAATTTTATTGGAGTTTGGACAAGTGCCATGGATCCCTTTTGACAGGTTTGGAGATCCCTTCAACTTTAGCCTCCGCTTTGGTGCATAAGGAGTGGATGTGTTTTCTTCTCTAGGAGGTGTTGAGGGAAAGAGAAACTTCCCATTGCAGTTCATGATGTACTTGTACCAATCTCGCTCATATGGGATATTATTGGTTTGAAACCAAGTAGACCCAAACGTATGCCACAAGTATCCATTAGTTTTACACCACAACATACCTCTTCTTGGTATTCTCCAAGTGAAATGAATACCCCTACTTGTTGGTCAATCCAAAACCCTGTATGGTCAAGAATAGGATTTGGAATGGAATGTAAAGGTAATATAAGATATTCTACCACTTCACGGGATATGACATTAGTAAAACTTTGATCATCAAGTACAAGATCAAATCCTGCAACCCCATTTATATTTACTTTTATTCCAAGAATTTGCCTCATAGAGTCTTGCCTATCTTGGAATCTTGGATTCACTCTACTTCCTCTACCACCATTTCCATATCGCGTATAAAACACATTGGTATTAGGATAAGAATCATACATCATTGTATTTTGAGAAGTAGAAAATGTACCTCTTCTATAGTTGTAATGACCGGGTCCATCATTATGAGTAGTCCAATCGTGCCAAATTTTAGAGTTAGAAAACTCCAGGTTTGGGAGTTTGAAATTCTAGGCTAGGCTAGCCTCGTCCAGTTTTGGAGCGAGGTAGAGTCTAGGGAAATCCGGGTAAGGATTGGTCTTTGTGTCTTGTGTTGAGATAGTTTTCCACGTATCCAAGACATAAAGGAGTCCGGGCGACTTTTCGGAATCGAATTTGGGTAAGTAGAACTCCCAGAATCGCATTGGACGTGAAGGGGTTATTTTCGGTCATCAGGGAAAGCAAGTGTGTTGTAAAGTGGCCAAAACTGGGAGATTTTTGGACATTTTATCCATGATGGGTGCAACCATGCACGATAGTGGCCACCTCCATAGCAGTGGAAAGTACCACTATAGCGGTGGTCAAGGGCGATCAATGCCGCTTAAGACAGCCGTAGCGATAGTCATCCGCTATAGCAGAGCGAGGACCGCTATAGTGGGCCGACGGGATTTTAATGCAGAAATAGCTCCCAAAACATTCAAGTTTTTTCACAATTTCATTTTGGGAGAAGGTCTAGGCGATTCCAGGCGTTTTTCTTCCTTTTTCCATCAAAATTCTTCCCTAAGGTAAGGTTTTTGTTCCCCAATCTTTGTATTACATTTCCTATGCGGTAGAATTGCTAGGAGGAAATTTGGAAAAAGGTTGGCATAACCTAGGAATGGTGGAATTCGGGGAAGGAAGGGGGTTCCAAGCATGTACGTTCTTTGGTGTATGCTAAAATGATCATAGGTTGTCAAATTCCCTGTTTTTATCCGTAAAAAATGATAGAACTAGGAGAATTAATGGTGGAAAATCCCTGGAAAAGGGTGGGATGATCATGGGTGGCCTGGGGTTTAGGGATTTGGTATAATCTGGGCAATGTGCAGGCCTTGTATGTTAATTGTTTGTATTGTGTGTTGTTTTTAGACCAAGAACGAGAGAGGAATCCAGAACACGGGAAAGCTCGGGTCAAATAGAGCTTGGATAATTCGAGGTAGGTGATGGCTTACGAATTCCTGTGAATGTTGTATATTTTGTACTCATATCTAAGTGATTGTATGAATTACATTGCTTAGGAAAGTTGTATAGAATGTCTAAGTTTCCTGCCTTACAGTCTGTGATTTGAACGGTATTTGGTTGTTGGTTTACAAGTTGTTTGTTCATGCATTTGACTGTGGATTATTGACATTCAGTTGGCTCGAGTACCATGCCTGGTATGGGTATAACAAATGGTTGGAATGGGTACCACGCCTGGTACGGGTATAACACTTGGTTGGCACGGGTACCACGCCTAGTACAGGTTTACTTTTGTTGCATCATTGCATTGTTATTATGGTATTGCATTGATTGATATTGGTTCCGTGAGTGGACCGGGTTGCTTATTAAAACGTGTTATTGGTTTGATGGTCCTTGAGAGGCCAGGGAAATTCTAGTTAACTGTTGTGTTGGTCTTGGTTTAGGTCGGGTTGTTCATTGACATTTGTGTTGGTCTTGGTTTAGGCCGGGTTGATTCAAGGTACAGGTGTGAAGTCTAGAAGGGGATCCCAGGGTGGGTCCAGGCTAGATGGAAGGGTGTAGTTAATGGTATACGATTGTGGCATAGAGTTAGATGGTAGATTCATGCGGGAGCAGGCTGAGTAGAGAATGGTAGTCTAAGTGTGTCTGTGGCTATTTATGCATGTTTCCCATACCTTATACTTGATATTGTTGTACTGTTATACATTTTTTATTTGGAAACTGGCTGAAGATCCTACTAGTACACAGTGGTGGTGTACTGATACTGCACATGCTTGTCTTTTTGTGAGTACAGGAAATCTTCTAGCGGCTGGGACGCGACCTCACCTTTACCGCCGATGATTCTTGACTTTCAAGGGTGAGCTGCTTGATTTGAGCTACCTTGGGTTATCTTTAGAGTTTCAGTCCACTTGTTTCAGACTCAAAACTACTTCGTATTTTCTTTTGGGGTTGCATCCTCATATTCTAGATATTGGTATTGATGTTTGGTACAACGACTTTCAATTCCTAGGTGGGATTTCCGCACGTTAATGATTATGCTATAGTTTTTGCTTATTTTTATTGCTAGTTTACTTTCAGTTGCTGGTTTTAGGCTGTTAGTCTAGGCAAAGGGTTAAACTATATTGGTTCGCTCATCTGGGAGTTGGGTAGGTGCCACTCACGATGGGTTGGGTCATAACAAAGATGGTATCAGAGCCTAGGTTCGTTGATCTCATCATACAAAATAGGTCTAGTAGAGTCTTGAGGAATGGTACAGAGAGGTTCGTACTTTTCTTCAAGAGGCTATGGGGCTTTAGGAAAAACTATTGATGTGCCGCTATTTTATGGCACTTTCGACTCCTTTAAGCTAAGAACAATCGTACGTTTTCAAGCAACCGTTGTCGTTTTTGATGTTTTTATGTTGTATTTTCAGGAAATGGAGACAAACATGGAAACGGAAGGAAATACGCGAAAAACGACATTCTGCCTAAGAGTGACGGCCTGAGTGACGGCCCGTCACACATGTGATGGTCCGTCACAGTGACCGTCACACCAAGGCAGCACCACTGCCTAGTGGTGACGGCCCAGGCGACGGTCCGTCAAGCCAGTGACGGTCCGTCAACCTGGCCGTCACACCTAGGCAGTCCGCTACGCGGAATCCGGACGATTTTGGGATTTGTTTTCTAGACTCCTATAAATATCCTATGTTAGGTTTATTTTCATTATGCAATTAATAAAGCTTTTTACAATAGTTTTAGGAGAGATTTTAGTCAACTTGAAGATCAAGAAACACGTTTTCTACTTCTTGAATTCGTGATCTTGAATCGTTCTTGGGATCTTGTTATTCTTGTTCTTGGATTATTGAGGATTGTTTTCAATACATTGTAAGGATTTCTTTTCTTTATTATGAACATGACTTTCTTCTATTCTTCTATAAGCATGATTAACTAAAACTCTCACAACTAGGGTTGTGGGAGCAATGGCAAATGTAGCAAGATAGATTCCGGGTAGCGACGGGTTCAATATATATGTTGTCACGTTGTTAATCATTCGTTATGTAACGTTTTCTAGTGGTTGCAAACATTAGAACATGCCTAGGTTTAATTTGCTTGAGTAAAGAGATTAAAACTGGGAAACTTGATTAACGACGAGGATTCGAGACTACTAACTCTCGTCTTATGATTAATGCTGTAACTAGATTAATCTACTTGATGTTTAGGATTGAAATCTAAAAGCACACCTTTTCAAGTTCGAGAGAATTGGAAAGTAAATTTGTCTATTTGGTTGAGAAACGTTTAGACGATACCATTAATTCAATCGCATCGTGACACGCATATAGAAAGAACCCCGTTAAGCCTAGACTCGACTTTGTTACTAACGCCATGGTAAACACTTCCCTAGTTCTCTCTCTCCTATTGATTATCATTCATACGTTAAGTGTTTGTTTTGTTTACAAAGATTGATCACAAACCCCCCCCCCTATTTACCGGAAACTATTGATGACTAGTCACGTACTTCACTAAAGGCTTAATCTTCACCATATTCTCTGTGGGATTCGACCCCAACCTTTGTTGGGTTCTATATTTGACTACGACCGCTTACGCTTCGTTAATTTAAGGTGTAGTTTGGGCGTTATCAAAAAGTGGCGCCGTTGCCGGGGAATACGGTTGTAAATTAAGTCTGGTGTGTTTATTTTACTCTTAGTAATACTTTTCGGCTTTTACGTTTTTTTTGTTGTTTTTGTTTTTGATAGGGTACAGAGTTGTGCATGCCAAGTACCCGGCGCTCGGGTGAATCAACATTACCTTACAACCCCGAGCTTGCTAGAACGTTAAGGCGGAATATGGCCGCACAACTAGAGGCAGCAAGGATCGCTGCAGAACTGCAGGCCCAACAAAATTTGAATGCTGGGGGGCTGCAGGATGAGATCGCACGGAATGATGAGGATCTCGACTTAGATGGAGTTGGTGCTACGGGCGCAATTGCTCTTCCACCGCTAGCGCCCGGAGCCAAGTTCAACATCACTAGCACGATGATCCAGCTGTTGAACTTGAGAGGAGTGTTCTGAGGTGCCGCTGGGGATGATCCAAACCAGCATCTAATGAATTTCGTGGGCATATGCAAGTCGTTCGAACTGCCGGGCGTGAGTCAGACAGCGATCAGGCTCAGGTTGTTTCCGTTGTCTCTGTCTGATGAGGCAGCATTGTGGTTGACAGAGCTGACCCCCGACTCTATCGCAACGTGGGGAGAGTTGAGAGGAGCTTTCCTAGAAAGGTTCTTCCTCCCTCTCGGATGATACAATTGAGGGACGAGATCAGCAACTTCAGGCAGCAACCGCACGAAGCACTGCACGAGACTTGGTTGCGATTCAAAAAGAAGATAACACAATGCCCGAACCATCAGTTGACCGATAACTTTTTGATGCAGACATTCTACCGGGCACTGAATTCGGCTACCAAGCCGACGTTAGACAACGCAGCAGGTGGTGCATTCATGGGTCTTACCTTTGTTGAGGCCACAACTACTTTGGACAGGCTCACCAAAACCAACAGGGCCTGGCACACACGAGATTCAGAGGTTGCAGCTAGCACCTATACCGTTGGTATGTCAGCAGAGCAGCGTAGGAAAGAGGAGGAGCGCGACCAAGACATGGCGCATCTGAAAACGCAGTTGGATCTCCTGACAAAGCACATGTTTTCAGGAGGCATGGAGAAGGTGAAAGCCGTAGGTTCGCAAGGTAGAGCAGCCGAGGTTGAATTGAATGAGGAGGCCAACTATTTGGGGGGTTTCCAGGCCAATGGCCAGGGAAACCAAGGTCGGAACTATCAGCGAGACAACCACTATGAGAAAGGTGGCTACAAAGATCACGACCAAGGAAACTGGAGGAACAACACCGATAGAGGTGGGTTGTATATACCACCTGGTAATCGGGACAAAGCTGGCAACGAGGCTGAGACGTCCAAACTTGAGAACATGATGGCGAAGATGCTGCTAAAGGTGGAATCGACTGACTCTGGGGTAAAGGCAATGCGGACTGAGTTATCAACATTGAGTTAGGTAGTGGAGTCACACTCAACCGCGATCAAGCAACTAGAGCAGCAAGTGGGTCACATCTCGGCATCTCTAAACCCAAGGAAGACAGGTACCTTGCCGAGCGACACCACTCATCCGAGGAATGACGCAAGTTGTATGGCGATCACCACAAGAAGCGGAAAGATATTACTGGAATCACATCCGGTAATTCAGACTCAAGGTGATGTTGCGGATGATGAAGAGGCGGTAGAGGAGGAAACTCCAAAGCCCGCGGAGAAAAGCAAGGAAGCTGAAAAGCTTCCAACTATGATGCCTCGGCCACCACCTCCTTTCCCCCAGCGTTTGAAGAAGAAAGCTGACGATGGTAAGTTCCTGAACTTCATGACCATGCTGAAGCAGATTTCAATAAACATACCATTGGTGGAAGCGCTGGAACAAATGCCCGGTTATGCCAAGTTCATGAAGGACTTGATTACAAAGAAGAGGTCGGTAGTTTTGAACCGGAAGACAACCTCCACCACTGCAGCGCTATTTCTTCAAGGTCGTTAGTCGAAAAGAAGGAAGATCCAGGTGCTTTCACTGTTCCCTGCACTATCGGGAAGCTCAACTTCGGAAGAGCATTATGTGATCTTGGTGCTAGCATCAACTTGATGCCGCTAGCGGTCTACAAACAATTGGGTTTGGGAGCTCCTAAACCGACGTCCATGAGAGTGATGATGGCTGACCGTTCAGTAAAGCGACCGGTGGGAATCTTATCTGATGTGCTGGTCAAGATTGGTAAGCTTATATTCCCGGCCTACTTTGTGATCTTGGATTGCGAAGTGGACTTCGAAGTTCCCATAATCTTGGGATGACCATTGTTAGCCACAGCAAGAGCATTGGTCGACATGGAGAGAAATGAGCTGACCTTCCGATTGAACAATGAAGTGGTCAAGTTCGATGTGTCAAAATTGATGAAGCAACCAAGTGACATGAGGGTGGTCGCGGTCATCAATGCTATTGAGGAAGTCCCTGCAGATGTGTACCCTGAGGAGAAGGGTTGTCTTGAAACCCGGGCTGTTATGAAAGTAAGGTCGCGATCACAAGAGGAGAAGCAGGTAAAGGAAAGCGGTGAAAGATCAAGAAAATGAAAACACCGCAAGAGAATCTGCAAAGAGAGAGCGAAGAAGTTGTCGCGACTAGCGATGGAGCCCAAAGAGGAAGCTGGAACGCCACACTCCATTGAGTTCTCTTGTTTTGGAGACCCTGGCGGTCTCCAACATCATTCCAGAATCTGAGTCATATCGACATCACAGGTATTCCTTTATTCTCACAGTTTTTAGTTTTCATATGTATGCATTGGGGATAATGCATGAGTCTAAGTTGAGGGTGTGGGGAAACCTGTGAGTCACCACTGAGGGTTTTTGTTGCCGAGTTCTTTTCCCTCCGGTGTGCTATCTAGTAGAACCGGCATGTTTAGGTTGTTATTTTTTTTTAAAATTTTTTTTAGTGTCTATAGCAAGCATGGCGTTTTTCTTGTTTAAAAACGAGGCCCTTTAAAAATTTTCTGGTTTTGAGCTTATGTTGAAACGATTGACTGTCTGGATCCTTGTATGTCATTGTGTGATTATGAGTAGAATGAGTATGTTTAAGCCGAGCGGTTGTTTGATAGTTGGTAGCGATATAGTTTCTTGGTGCCAAGAGCATGTGAGATTATTGTTATAAATTCTTACTCTGTGCATGCATCTAGAACTTGCCCGGTCTATTTTATTAAGTTCGAAGTTTGGTTGCTTAGGAAAGGATCACAGGCCCTTTTTGTGTGCAGTCCACTTAACCTAAAAGACCGTCCAAATATAAATAATCCCTTGATCCCTGTTTGAGCCATGATTGACCTTATTCTTTCAATAACCTGTCACCGTCCCCGTTTAACTTTGAATCCCTATTTTTGCCCTGGTCCTTCCTTGGACATCGTGCACCTCAACGCAGGCAATCAGCCTAAGTTGAGGGTGGCTACTATAGAGGTAAACCCTGTTTTGGCCCTGGTCCTGCCATGGACATTGTGCACCTCAACACAGGCAATCAGCCTAAGTTGAGGGTGGCTACTATAGAGGTGAATGATAAGAAAAAGAGGAGGGAGAAGATTGGTTGTGAATAGAATGAAAATTCGGGTGTGTGCCTAAGAAAAGAAAAATAAAAAAAGAAGTGAAAAAGATCGAAAAAGTAACAAAAAGAATTGTCAAAATAAAGAGGCCGCACCTGTAGCTAGAGAGAAGGAAATAAAAAGGTGAATAAGGATGGACAAAGTAAAGTATGTGGTAATAAGACGTCGGTAGTTCCAAGGAGGGCTTAGTCACTAACCCCTAAATGTATCCTACCTGCACCTGAAGCCTCATTACAAGCCAAAACAAGTCCTATAGTGATCCTGAGCGGCTTTCTGAAGAACCAAAATAGAATAGTAAGGGCAAGCCTATGGTATCGCATGTGCATTGTTTGAAATCGTTTGTGAGTGTGAGCGCTTACCTAGTCCCAAATCTTGTGTGTGGGATTTCTTTTTGGTGAGGGCACCAAGATGTCTGTATTGTCTATTGATTGTTAGGATAGCTACGCGTGTGTATGCATAATATTCTATCATATCGGAATGACATGTTTGGATCCTTGCAAGTTAGTGTTTCATACATTTGTGTGCTACGAGGGAGCTTGATTGAAAAAGATGTTGAATGACCATGAGTTGCTAGAGACACGAGTTTGTTTTCTTAGTGAGTCGTATTATTGTTTTCTGTCATGTTGCTTGAGGACAATCGAACGTCTTAAGTTGAGGGTGTTGATGTGCCGCTATTTTACGGCACTTTCGACTCCTTTAAGCTAAGAACAATCGTACGTTTTCAAGCAACAATTGTCGTTTTTGATGTTTTTATGTTGTATTTTCAGGAAATGGAGACAAACATGGAAACGAAAGGAAATACGCGAAAAACGACATTCTGCCTAAGAGTGACGGCCTGAGTGATGGCCCGTCACACATGTGACGGTCCGTCACAGTGACCGTCACACCAAGGCAGCACCACTGCCTAGTGGTGATGGCCCAGGCGATGGTCCGTCAAGCCAGTGACGGTCCGTCAGCCTGGCCGTCACACCTGGGCAGTCCGCTACGCGGAATCCGGACGATTTTGGGATTTATTTTCTAGACTCCTATAAATACCCTATGTTAGGTTTATTTTCATTATGCAATTAATAAAGCTTTTTACAATAGTTTTAGGAGAGATTTTAGTCAACTTGAAGATCAAGAAACACGTTTTCTACTTCTTGAATTCGGTTCTTGAATCGTTCTTGGGATCTTGTTATTCTTGTTCTTGGATTATTGAGGATTGTTTTCAATACATTGTAAGGATTTCTTTTCTTTATTATGAACATGACTTTCTTCTATTCTTCTATAAGCATGATTAACTAAAACTCTCACAACTAGGGTTGTGGGAGCCATGGCAAACGTAGCAAGATAGATTCCGGGTAGCGACGGGTTCAAAATACATGTTGTCACGTTGTTAATCATCCGTTGTGTAACGTTTTCTAGTGGTTGCAAACATTAGAACATGCCTAGGTTTAATTTGCTTGAGTAAAGAGATTAAAACCGGGAAACTTGATTAACGACGAGGATTCGAGACTACCAACTCTCGTCTTATGATTAATGTTGTAACTAGATTAATCTACTTGATGTTTAGGATTGAAATCTAAAAGCACACCTTTTCAAGTTCGAGAGAATTGAAAAGTAAATTTGTCTATTTGGTTGAGAAACGTTTAGACGATACCATTAATTCAATCGCATCGTGACACGCATATAGAAAGAACCCCGTTAAGCCTAGACTCGACTTTGTTACTAACGCCATGGTAAACACTTCCCTAATTCTCTCTCTCCTATTGATTATCATTCATACGTTAAGTGTTTGTTTTGTTTACAAAGATTGATCACAAAACCCCCCCCCCTATTTACCGAAAACTATTAATGACTAGTCACGTACTTCACTAAAGGCTTAATCTTCACTATATTCTTTGTGGGATTCGACCCCAACCTTTGTTGGGTTCTATATTTGACTACGACCGCTTACGCTTCGTTAATTTGAGGTGTAGTTTGGGCGTTATCAACTATCTCCTCCTTCTTTCCTTCGTGCTATAACTCGATTCCAATTGGTATCTGGTGATACAAATTGGTATCTAACCTTATTCACTCTTTTTTTCGTAGATGGTCACTACAAGGAATAATGGAGTAAGGCCAGCGGTCCCAGCAGCGGGCCTGGAAGTTCGTGGCAGAGGTAAGGGAAGGGGCAGGGGAGGAGCTGGAGCTGTACTCGCTAGGGGTGGATCTCAATATGCTTTTGCATGCGAGGTAACCCCTCCACCACCTCAGGATCATATGGATGAGGACGTAGAAGAAGTGGTTTTAGAGGATGGAGGGGCTCAAGAGGAGGCGACACCGGTTGGGGGTGCAGGCCTTCCTACTATGACACCGGAAGCTTTTAAGCAGACGTGAGATATTCTGAGTGGGTTGGTTGGTGCTGGAGCCATACCCGCAACTTATGCAAATCAGGCCTTGGATACTCAGCCAGCGGTTACTATAACACCAAGGATGGATGCAGCTTCGGGCATAAATGATCTTCTCAGGCCAATGCTAGGCCCAGTGATGACAGGTAAAGAGCATAAGATGCTGACTAAGTTCTTTAAGCTGAAACCTCTGATGTTTCAAGGTACAGACAAGGAGGATGCCTATGAGTTCATCCTGGATTTCCATGAGAGGTTGCACAAGTTGGGTATTGTACTTCAACATGGGGTGGAGTTTGTCACTTTTCAGCTGTAGGGTGATGCCAAGCAGTGGTGGAGGTCTCATGTTGAGTGTCGGTCTTCTATTCTACCTCTACTGACTTGGGAGTAGTTCCACGCATTGTTTCTAGAGAAGTACGTTCCCCGTACTTTGAGTGACCAGAAGAAAGATGAGTTTCAGAACTTGGAGAAGGGTAGCATGTCAGTCTCAGCTTATGAGGCTAAGTTCCATGCGTTGTCTCATTTTGCTACACAGATGTTGGGTTCTGAAGAGGAACGGGTTTGGTTATTTGTCAAGGGTCTGAATAGTGGTCTGTAGGTACTGTCGGTGCATATGACTTCTTCAGGAAAGGGCTTAAATGATGTGGTGGATTATGTGAAGAAGATTGAGGGAGTTAGGCAAGCGGGGCAGGCTAAGACTTTAGCCAAGAAGCCCCGGAATGAGGGAAACTATAGTGGTTCATACTCTCGGGGCCAACATCAGTAGGCTTATCTGGCCCGTCCTATTTAGTCAGCTCTACCACCTACTACAGGTGGTCGTCAGGGAGCTCAGTCTTGAGCTCCTAGAGGCCAGGAGCGTCCTATACATCAGCTAACAGACCTACTCCTGACTGTGGTTGCTTCCATTGTGGTGAGTTGGGCAACTTTAAGAGAGAGTGTCCACATAGGCAGACAGGTAATCAGGGTCAGCAGCAGACTAGAGCAGTGGTTCCACCAAGCAGAGGCGATAATGCTAGGGGTCATCTACAGGGTAGGCGAGGTAATTTTCAGGGAGGCCGGGTAGACCAAGGGAATGGTGGCGCAGGCAGAGGTGCAACACAACCGGTTCGGGAAGTCGCCAAGATTGATGATCGGGCACATTGCTATGCTTTTCCAGGGAGGACTGAGGCGGAAGCCTCAGATGCGGTGATCACAAGTACTATTCTTGTCTGTGATAAATTGGCTTCGATATTATTTGACCCAGGTTCTACCTATTCTTATGTGTATATGAGTTTTGCTTTGGGGTTGGGTTTGACTTTTGATATCCTTGATTCTCCTATCTATGCTTCTACCCCAGTTGGAAAGTCTGTGGTTGTGACTCATGTATATCGTGACTGTTCTATTGTTTTTGTGGGGTTACATACTTAGGTAGACTTGGTAATTCTGGATATGGCTGATTTTTATATTATCTTGGGTATGACCTGCTATCTCCTTATCATGCTGTATTGAACTGTAACACCAAGATTGTGGCTCTAGAAATTCCGAGTAAGGATAGACTAGAGTAGGAAGGTGTGTACAGGCCTAAGCCAATTAAGATAATATCATTTGTTCGGGCTAGGAAGCTAGTGGGGAGGGGGTGTCTAGCCTTTTTGGCTCACCTCCAGGATGATAGTGTGGAGTCTCCTCCTATTGAGTCAGTTCCAGTGGTTTCTGAATTTTTAGAGGTGTTTCCAGCGGACTTGCCTGGTATGCCTCCGGACAGGGACATAGATTTCTGTATTGATTTGGAGTCAGGCACTCATCCCATTTCCATTCCTCCGTGTTGTATGGCTTCAGCAGAGTTAAGGGAACTTAAGACTCAACTGCAGGAACTCCTAGATAAGGAATTTATACTTTCCAGTGCTTTGCCTTGGGGTGCTCCGGTCTTATTTGTAAAGAAAAATGATGGTAGTATGCAGATGTGCATAGATTATAGGCAGTTGAACAAAGTGACCATCCAGAATAAGTACTCTCTACCCCGTATAGATGATTTGTTTGACCAGCTTCAGGGTGCATCAGTGTTCTCAAAAATTTACTTGAGGTCGGGGTACCATCAGTTAAGGATTAGGCCAGAGGACATTCTGAAGACTGCTTTTTGAACTCGGTATGGGCATTATGAGTTTCTAGTAATGTTGTTTGGTTTGACCAATGCGCCGACAACATTCATGAGTTTGATGAATTGGGTGTTTAAGTCTTACTTGGATTCCTTCATTATCGTGTTCATCGATGATATTTTAATCTACTCTAAGAATAGGGAGGTGCATGCTAATCATCTTCATATTGTGCTGGATATCTTGAGGCACCAAAAGATTTATGCAAAATTCACTAAGTGTGAGTTTTGGTTGACTTCTATGGAATTCTTGGGGCATGTAGTATCAGAAAAAGGGGTGATGGTGGATCCCCAGAATATTGAGGCAATCAAGAGTTGGGTCCGGCCTAGCTCTGTGACCGAGGTGAGGAGTTTTGTTGGGCTCGCGGGGTATTACCAGAGGTTTTTTAAGAATTTTGCTTCTATTGCTACTCACCTGACCAGGCTGACACAGAAAGAGGTACCGTTCGTGTGGTTCGACAAGTATGAGGAGAGCTTCCAAAAGCTCAAGACACTTTTGACCACAACCCCTATTTTGTCCTTGTCGGTTGAAGGTAAAGACTTTGTTGTTTACTGTGATGCTTCACATTCTGGTTTGGGTGCTATGTTGATGCAGGATAGGAATGCGATAGCCTATGCATCCAGGTAGTTGAAGGTGCATGAGAGGAATTACCCGACTCATGATTTAGAGTTGGCAGCGGTGGTTTTTGCATTAAAAACCTGGAGACACTACCTTTATGGTGTCAAGTGTGAGGTATTCACAGATCATCGTAGTCTGCAGCACATTTTCATTCAGAAGGATTTGAATCTGAGGTAGAAGAGGTGGATGGAGTTATTGAAGGATTATGATGTGATAATTCAGTACCATCTGAGTAAGGCTAATATGGTGGCAGACACATTAAGCCAGAAAATTGTTAGCATGGGTAGCTTGGCTTGTTTGGGGGTGTCCAAATGACCTTTGGCTAAGGAGATTCGGGCTTTGAAGTCCAAGTTCATGCACTTGGGAATTTCAGATCAAGGTGGGTTGTTGGCCAGCATTGAGGTCAAGGCCACCTTCATAGAGTAAATAAAGGCAAAATAGTTTCAGGATCCAAAACTGGGTAAGTTGCGAGGTAAGGTAATATATGGGGAGTCCAGAGATGTCATGTTAGACTCTGATGGAGTGTTGCATTTTAGGGAGAGGATTTATGTTCCTCGGGTGGATGATATGATACAGAAAATCTTGGCAGAAGCTCATGGTTTGCGGCACTCAATTCATCCGAGTGTGACCAAAATGTACAGGAACTTGAGGCAATGTTACTGGTGGCCCAGGATGAAAAGGGACATAGTTGATTTTATGTCCAAATGTCAGAACTGCCAGCAGGTAAAGTATGAATATCAAAGACCTGCAGGACTACTTCAGAGAATGCCAATTCTAGAGTGGAAGTGGGAAAGGATAGCCATGGATTTTGTGGTGGATCTTTCCAAGACTTTGGGGAAGTATGACTCAATTTAGGTCATTGTTGACAAGCTGACCAAGTCCACTCATTTCATTCCGGTCAAGGTAGATTTTAATTCGCAGCAATTAGCTATGATCTACATGAAGGAGATTATGAGACTGCATGGGGTACCACTGTCCATCATTTCAGAAAAGGGGTACACAGTTTACTTCTAAGTTCTGGGGAAGGTTACATGAAGAGTTGGGTACACAACTTACCTTTAGCACAACCTTCCATCATCAGACTGATGGTCAGTCGAAAAGGACAATCCAGGTATTGGAGGACATGCTGAGAGCATGTGTGATGGACTTCGGGGGTCATTGTGACCAGTTTCTACCATTGTGCGAATTCTTGTACAACAACAGCTACCACTCCAGTATTGACATGGCACCGTTCAAGGCCCTGTATGGGAGGAACTACAGATCACCATTTGGATGGTTTGAGGAAGGCGATGTGAAGCCTCTGGGTGTAGACTTAGTGAAGGAAGAGCAGAAAAAGGTAAGGGGCATACAGACCAAGTTGCTGGCTGCTCAAAGTAGGCAGAAGGAGTATGCAGATCACAAGGTCAGGGACATGGACTTTCAGGTTGGTGAACAAGTATTGTTAAAAGTATCACCAATGAAAGGGGTTATACGGTTTGGTAAGAAGGGCAAACTTAGCCCTCGGTTCATTGGTCTGTTTGAAGTTCTTGAAATTATGGGGCCAGTGGCTTACAAGTTAGCACTGCCACCTAGTTTGTCGGGCGTCCATCTGGTATTCCATGTATCTATGCTTAAGTGATACCATGGGGATGGGGATTACATCATCAAGTAGGATGAGGTACTTTTTTGATAAGGATTTTTGTTATGAGGAGGAACCAGTATTGATTCTTGCTCGAGATATTCGGAGGTTGAGGACAAAGGTGATTAATATGGTGAAGGTTCAGTAGAAGCATCATCCGGTTGAGAAAGCCACTTAGAAAACCGAGAAGTACATGAGGGACAAGTACCCTCAAATGTTTGAGGATCAGGTACTACACTTCCTTCCTTTTATTTCCGTAATTTCAGGTTTGATCATTCGGAGATGAACGATAGGTAAATTGATATCTGTTGTAACAACCGGGTCCGTTGTTATGGGTAGTCCAATCGTGTAAAGTTTTAGAGTTAGTAAACTTTGGGTTTGGGAGTTTGAAATTCTGGGCTAGGCTAGCCTCGACCAGTTTTGGAGTGAGGTAGAGTCTAGGTAAATCCGGGTGAGGATTGGTCTTTGTGTCTTGTGTTGAGCTAGTTTTCCATGTAACCAAGACATAAAGGAGTCCGGGGAACTTTTCAAAATCAAATTTGGGTAAGTAAAACTCCCAGAATCGCGTTTGACATGAAGGGGTTATTTCGGGTCATCCAGGAAAGCAAGTGTGTTGTAAAATTGCCAAAACTGGGAGATTTTTGGACATTCTATCCGTGACGGGCGTAACCGTGCGCAATAGAGACAATCGCTATAGCATTGGAAATTACTGCTATAGCGGCGGTCAAGGGCGGTCAGTGCCGCTTAAGACCGTCGTAGCGGTAGTCATCCGCTATAGTGGGCCGATGGGATTCTAAGCAAAAACAGCTCCCAAAACATTCAGTTTTTCACAATTTCATTATGGGAGAAGGGCTAGGCGATTCTAGGCTTTTTTCTTCCTTTTTTCGTCAAAATTCTTCCCTAAGGTAAGGTTTTCGTTCCCCAATCTTTGTATTACGTTTCGTATGCGGTATAATTGCTAGGAGGGAATTTGGGAAAAGGTTGGCATAACCTAGGAATGGTAAAATTTGGGGAAGGAAGGGGGTTCCAAGCATGTACGTTCTTGGGTGTTGATAAAAGTATGCTAAAATGATCATAGGTTGTCAAATTCCCTGTTTTAATCCGTAAAAATGATAGAACTAGGAGAATTAATGGTGGAAAATCCCTGGAAAAGGGTGAGATGATCATGGGTGGCCTGGGTTTGGGGATTTGGTATAATCCGGGTAATGTGCAGGCCTTGTGTGTTAATTTTATGTATTGTGTGTTGTTTTTAGACCAAGAACGAGAGAGGAATCCGAAACACGGAAAAGCTCGGGTAGAATAGAGCTTGGATCATTTGAGGTAGGTGATGGCTTACGAATTCCTGTGAATATTGTATATTTTGTACTCATATCTAAGTGATTGTATGAATTACATTGCTTAGGAAAGTTGTATAGGATGTCTAAGTTTCCTTCCTTACAGTCTGTGATTTGAACGGTACTTGCTTGTTGGTTTACAAGTTATTTGTTCATGCATTTTACTGTGGATTATTGACATTGGGTTGGCTCAGGTACCATGCCTGGTACGGGTATAAAAAATGGTTGGCACGGGTACCATGCTAGGTATGGGTATAACACTTGGTTGGCACGGGTACCACGCCTAGTACGGGTTTACTTTTGTTGCATCATTGCATTGTTATTATGGTATTGCATTGATTGATATTGGTTCCGTGAGTGGACCGGGTTGCTTATTAAAACGTGTTATTGGTTTGATGGTCCTTGAGAGGCCAGGGAAATTCTAGTTAATTGTTGTGTTGGTCTTGGTTTAGGTCGGGTTGTTCATTGACATTTGTGTTGGTCTTGGTTTAGGCCGGGTTGATTCAAGGTACAGGTGTGAAGTCTAGAAGGGGATCCCAAGGTGGGTCCAGGCTAGATGGAAAGGTGTAGTTAATGGTATACAATTGTGGCATTGAGTTAGGTGGTGGATTCATACGGGAGCAGCCTGAGTAGAGACTGGTAGTCTAAGTGTGTCTGTGGCTATTTATGCATATTTCCCATACCTTATACTTGATATTGTTGTACTGTTATACATTGTTTATTTGGAAACTGGCTGATGATCCTACCAATACACACTGGTGGTGTACTGATACTTCACTTGCTTGTCTTTTGGTGAGTACAGAAAATTTTCCAGCGGCTGAGCCGCGGCCTCACCTTTAGCACCGACGATTCCTGACTTTCAAGGGTGAGCTGCTTGATTCGAGGTACCTTGGGTTATCTTTAGAGTTTCAGTCCACTTGTTTCAGACTTAAAACTACTTCGTATTTTCTTTTAGGGTTGCATCTCCGTATTCTAGATATTGGTATTGATGTTTGGTACAACGACTTTCAGTTCCTACGGTGGGATTTTCCGCAGGTTAATGATTATTCTATAGTTTTTGCTTATTTTGATTGCTATTTTTTTTTCAGTTGCCTGTTTTAGGCTGTTAGTCTAGGCAAAGGGTTGAAATCTATTGGTTCGCTCATCCGGGGGTTCGGTGGGTGCCATTCACGATGGTTTGGGTCGTGACAGTAGCCCACATGACGTCTTCTAATTGGTACCAACCATACATCAATACCTTATTTTTTAGGATAGAAAGTCGTACAAGACGAGGAAGGGCATTCAACCTCACAACTTCCATTTACATCAAGATTTCCTTCGAAGGATTCACAAGACATATGTAAGGAAGCATTGTACTGCACATCGCCTTCATACTTATGGTGTGGAGAATGAGAACTTTCATAACCTTCTTCTCTACTACAATATTCTCCACAAGGTTCCTCTACCCCTTCAACATCATCACAAGAGCTATAAGCTCCATTAATCTCATATTCATCTCTGGAGTAGTAGGTCACTGCACCATAATGTTCATGAACACACGATCCTTCATAGCCCTCATTAGCTCCATCATAGCCTTCATAGGCCTCAACATTAGAATTGTAGCTTCCATTGCTACAAACATAACTTTCCATCTCATCATCACATCTATCCAAAGCTATGGATGACATGATACCTTATATCTCCTTTTGTACCTAAAAAACTAGAAAACAAGTTAGTAATAAAATTCTCACGCCACTCTTTATATGAACACTCAACTAACCTTCTACGGTGTCGTCCCAAAATTGATAGTTAACTAGCTCCGCTCAATCAATTCAAGGTCACCTATCCTTTGTGGAGGAGTGAATTCTTGTGACTCTTGAAAAAAAAGGACGAATTGAATGGATCTAAATGGACTTGAATCAAGAAATTAATCAACGAAACAAGACAAGAAAAGAAGAAGGAAGAAGCACAAAAGAATTCGGACTGAAGAATTAAGTAAGAAAAAGTAGGAGAAACTACTTGTTGTTGCTTAATTTGGAGAATCAAAGAGATGATTTGATGTTTAAAAACTAATTAATAAGTATTTAGATATGTTAATTAGTAGAGAAATGGAAGAAAAAATGAGTGTAGAAGAAGAGATGGACCAAATCTGACAATTAGAAAAGTTTTGAGGGACCAAATCTGACAGTCAAAAAAGTTCTAAAGGACCAAATCTGACAATTAGAAATAAGTTTCGCAGGCTGAAATTGACTTTTACAAACTTGGACAGATTGCTTCAAATTTTGGGACCCCAAAATTTTTCCAAGTGTTGGAAACCACTTGGTTTCTAAAATTAGGCCACACGTGCGCGTGGCAGTAGCTTGGCGTGGGCGCTGAGTTGGCAGTCAACTATTGATGTGGCATCCATGTGGATTTTTTTTTCAAATTTTTTTTTTAAATCCCACTTGTGGACCCACAAACACCTTTGACAAACTTTGACTTAGAAAAATTGGATCAAATATACCTTTTGCTTCCTTCTTCTTCAAGAACACCAAGAAGACATGAAGAACACCAAGAACATTGATGAATTTCAAAAATTCATAACTCACTCAATTTAAGTCCGATCTTCATTAAATTTTAAACATGAGCTCCTTTCAACACCACGAACAAACCTCAATAATTTTTATCCCTCAATTCCAAACTAAAATAAACCCATTTTCTCCATTTTCAAGCTATGAAGAACACCATGAACAAGTGAATTTCAAATCTTCATAACTCCATCATTTTAGCTCCAAATTCTACGAAATTCGAGATTTAGACTCCCCTTTATATAGAGAATAAATCCCAATCCTTTTCAAGCACCAATTTTACCTCAAATAATAAATCCACTTCACCTTCTTCATACTTTTTCAAGCTCAACAATGGTGAAATTTTGAAATACCTCTAAATCAATCCAAATTTCAGATCTAGAAGCCTAAACACTAGAGAAACACGAATCTAGTGTTGGAAACTCAAACAAAACACAAATCAAAATGATTTTTTGGATTTGTTTGGACTGACCTTTTTTTTTTGAATTTTCAAATTTATGAACCTAAGACTTAAGAATTAATGAAATAATTCTTAAAACCTAAACTCTGATACCAAATGATAACGGACAATGAAACAAACAAGAATGGAAGAAAGAAAGATATGTGGATTAGAAATTAGAAATTGAAATTATGGGCAACAAGGAACTTGATACCCTCACCTCCCAATTGATTTTAATAACTAAGAAATTAATCATACTCAATCAACCAAGGAAACCAAATAAATTCCACAAATCGGTGACACTTTGATTAATTAAGCTAAAGAAGTTAACTAACAATTAGGAGAGTTCACCCTAATCACTCACTAATTCCTTAAGAGAATTACACTAATCACTAATCACTAAGAATACAACTACAAATTTAGAGTATCAATATTCAACATCAAAACTTCCACTACTAGAAATTGTTCCTATGGCAACAGACTTGGTAGTAACCACTTCCAAACCATTGCTATAACTACCATAATGCAACGGTTATGACCGTTGCCATAAGGTTTTGTACCTATTGACACGACTTAGTTGTATTACCGTTGCTCTAAAAATATGACCGTTGCCATAGCTACCGATATTGCAACGGTTTTATGAACTGTACTGTTAACATCATTTATGGGAACGGTTTGCCGAAATTTTACATGTATTGCAACAGTTCATTAATTCTCCACATTTCCCTCCACCATTTCCCTCAATAATTTTCATCACCCGCCAATACCATTATATCACTTTTATTTTTCTTAATTTTTTAGACCACATTTTTGAAACACAGATATACAAACACACACATTTAGCAACTACACTCTCTCTACATCCAAACTCTCTCTAACCTTTGTCTTAACCTTCTCTTCTCAAAATTGCCGACGCTGTAAATCTAAGCTAATGTTCTCAGATTTGCACTAATCTAAGCTCATATTTCACTATTATGAGCTAAAATCTGCAAACCCGTCTTATTTCTTTGAGGGTTTGTGTAATTTTAGTTGGGGTTTTGGTGATTTTAGCTACATCTCTCAGATCTATTGGTGTTTCTGCTTGTGGCTGGAGATGGACCTAGAGTTTTTCAACAAGTTTGGTCTTTTAAGGTATTTTTCTTTAATCTCTTTTTTGTTCTTTAAGTTTTGAGCTACGTGGTTGTTGCTCTTTAATCTCTGTTTGTGAAATAGTCAAATTTTGTTGTTACATGTGCTTAGGTTGCAACTGTGAGTGGAGTTTTGTTTGTTTGTTTTAGGGTTAGTGAAATTGTTAGATTTTTCTGTTGGATTTTGCTGGTAGTTGGTGATATGTGTTGTAATTATTTGTTGTTGTTAGTTATGGTAAAATTTGATTTTTTTTTCTGTTGCATGTATTGTTTAGTTGCTGCTGTATATTTGTGTTAATTTGTTGTTGTTAGGTATGGTATAATTGTGAGATTTTGTTGTTTTATGTTGCTATTAAATTAGCTATTGTTTGTGGTCCTAATTTGTTGTTGTTAGTTATAGTATAATTCTGGTATTTTTCTATTGTATGTGCTATAGTAGCTACTGTTTGTTGTCTTAATTTGTCATTGTTAGAATCATTTTTGTTAGATTGTTCAGTGTACACATTGATGTTGATTTCTTGTTGCATTAGGTTTTAATAAATCTGGTAGTGTGTTTTTACCCTGTTTTTGTTTATTTTTTGATAATAGATTTGTGAAATTGGTTACTGTGAACCAGATTTCTCTTGCCTTTGATGTTGAATTTTTGAGGCATGATTTATTATGACAAGAATTCGTGAAGCATGATTTAAACTTGTATCTATTTGTTTTCTGATAATAATTTGTGTGACCTTTCTCGAATGTTTATAAAGTTAGATAAAACTGTATCTGCTTCTTTGTAAGAAATGATCGTTGTTTGTTCACAAACTTAATTGTGAAATCTGTTTTTTTGAAGTGTCCAAACATTGGCTAAGTTGTTGATTTACTTAGTGTAACAACTCTTTTATTTTTGTTACTGATGTTTGCTAAGGTGTTGGTTTAGTTATTGTATCATATCTTTTATGTATGCTACTGGTTTTGGCTAAGCTGTTGATTTACTTAGTGACTCATCTCTTTCATTTAAGTTACTGATTTTGGCAACAATATTTGTTTACTTAGTGTGTCATCTCTTTTATCTACTTAGTGTATCTACTTAAGTCTGGAATTTGTTATATTGAAGTGATGTGTCTTGTTAAGTTACTGGTTTTGGCTATGCTTTGCTCAGGACTAACTGAAAATTGTTTTTTTTAATTAAAAAGGGAATATTTGGTCTAGCATTCTCATGTTTGGTCGAGTATTCTCATATTTATTAAAAAGGAATTGTTTGGTCTAGTATTCTGATGTTTAAGTTGAACTGTTTTTGATTTTTTTTGGTAAAGTTAAATTAAATTTGAAATGATTCTATTTGTTGAACCTAAATAAGTTATTGGTAAAGTAGTAGATGTGAGAATTATATCTGATTGTAAACATGAAGTTATAGTAATAGTCCATCAAGTAGTAGTTATAGCTTTCATTATTTTTTAGTGTGTCATCTCTTTCATCTACTTAGTGTGTCTTATTGAGTGTGAAATCTGTTATATTAAAGTGATATCTCTTATTAAGTTACTGGTTTTGGCTCTATGCTTGCTTACCACAAACTGAAAAATGATCTTTTATTAAAAATAGACTATTTGGTCCAGCTTTCTCATGTTTGGTCCAATATACTCATGTTTATTGAAAAAGGGATTGTTTGGTCCAGTATATATTCTCATGTTTAAGTTTGAAATGATCTTTATTTTTTTGATAAAGTTAAATTAAATTTGAAATGATTTCATTTGTTGAACCTAAATGAGTTATTGATAAATTGGTTAATGTGTGAATCATATCTTATTGTTGTTGTATGAGTTTTAAGCATAAAGTAATAGTAATAGTCCATCAAGTAGCCATTATAGCTTTCATTGTTTTTTTAATTTGAATCTGTTTTTGCTTTCGATTGAACAGTGATAAAAGATCTCACTTTATGTATCCTATAAATGACATGAATGGTTCTTAGTTTTTATTTTAGTAGTTAGCAGTATGTCTAAAATTATTACCTAGTTATTAATTTGGCATGTCTTTGGGTTATCGTAAAGTAATACTGTGAAGTGCTTGCTATTATTGTTGCATTAAATCTTAAACTTTATAGTGTCCATGTGTTGTTTGAGATATGATTGTTCAGCTGGAATATTCTGATGGATTGTTCAGTTGCAGAACATTGTTGTCTTTTATGTTTGTTAGTTAATTTTTTTGATTTCTTCTGTCAAATAGATTTCAATGAGTAATTTATATAGAAGTTGGATGAATCTAAGAAGAAGCAGTGATGAGTTCATCAATGGAGTGAAGTATTTTCTTGATAAGGCATTTGAACGAGGTTCTAAAGGAAAAGAGATATTATGCCCATGTGATGTTTGCAAGAATCAAGATTGGCATTTTAGAAATGTTGTGGAGGATCACTTGTTAGCAAAAGGATTTGTTGTAGGATACGATAGGTGGATTTCTCAAGGGGAAAGGGTAACCTTAAGTACACCAAATCCAAGCAGTAATGATGAAGCTTGTAACAGTCATGATTATATTGATGGACTGCTTTATGACACATTTAGAAATATAAAAGATAATGTAGGGCATGAAGAAGGGGTGAGAGAAGGACTTTCTGAAGATGCAAAGAAGTTTTTTAGATTAGTTGAAGAAGGGAAAAAAGAGTTTTATCAAGGATGTGAAAACTTTAGCAAGTTGAGTTTCGTGATTCGGTTATACTTGCTCATAAGTATGCATGGGTTAAGTAATGTGGCCTTTTCAGATCTGCTAAGCTTATTGAAAGAAGCATTTCTGTTTGCTCAAATGCCTGAGTCTTTCAATAAGGCTAGAAAGATGATAAGAGATTTGGGTGTCGGTTATGAAAAAATACATGCATGTTTTAACGATTGCATGCTCTTTTGGAAAGACAAGGCATAGGCCGATAATTGCTCTGTGTGTGGGTCATCTAGATGGTCAAATGTTGCTCATGGATTGACTACTAGAAAATCTAAAAAACCATCCAAGGTTTTGATATATTGTCGTTTGAAGCCTAGGCTTCAATGACTGTTCATGTGTTCTGAAACGGCTGCTGCAATGAGATGGCATGTTACTGAATGACCTAATGAAGGGAATCTAAGACACCCAACTGATGGAAAAGCTTGGAAGGATTTTGACGCTTTGCATCCAACCTTCTCGAGTGATCCTCGAAATGTCAGATTGGGTCTTTCAAGTGATGGGTTCAATCCATTTCGGACCATAAGCATTTCCTATAGCACATGGCCTATTATGCTGATAAATTACAACATGTCACCGTAGATTTGCATGAAGTCAGAGTACATAATGTTGTCAATGATCATTCTAGGTCCATCCTCTCCAGGAAATGATATTGATGTGTACCTACAACCATTAATTGATGAGTTGAATGAGCTATGGAAAGTTGGGGCAGAAACATATGATGCTCATACAAAGCAAACTTTTCAAATGCGTGCAGCCTTGTTATGGACAGTTAGTGATTTTTCGGCGCTAGCAATGATATCCAGATAGAGCACTAAGGGGAAATTAGCATGTCCAACTTGTAACTATAGCACATCCTCTCAATATTTGAAGCATAGTCGTAAGATGTGTTACTTGGGTCATCGGGCATTTTTGCTTCCTGATCATCCATATCGAAGAGACAAGAAATTATTTGATGGTGCGGAGGATCATAGATCTGCACCTACACCTTTGTCAGGCACAGAAGTGGTTGAAAAGCTACAGGATTTCAACAATATTTTTGGAAAGGGCCAAAAGAAAAGGCGTCGAACTACTGAGGGCTCATGGAAGAAAAGATCCATCTTTTTTCAATTACCATATTGGCCTACAAATAAGTTGAGGCACAATCTAGATGTGATGCATATTGAGAAAAACTTTTTTGATAGTTTACTTGCGACTTTACTTGAAGTATTATGAAATTCAAAGGATCACATTAATTCTCGGTATGACTTGCAATTAATGGGAATAAGGAAGGAGTTGCATCCAGTAAAAGATAACACAAATGGCAAAGTATACTTAGCTAAATCCTATTTTTCCATGAAACCAAAAAAAAAGAAAGTGTTCTACACAGTGTTTAAAAATGCCAAATTACCAAAAGGGTGTACCTCAAATATATCAAACTGTGTAGACGTGGTACAAATGAAGATATCAAGATATAAGAGCCATGGTGCTCATATTATGATGCACTACTTACTGCAAATTGCAGTTCATAAATAGTTGCCTAAGAATGTTGCAGTCGTGTTTATTAGGTTGGGAAACTTTTTTAAAGCCATATGTAGTAAGGTGATAAAGCGGGCAGATCTAGAGGGATTACAAGCTGAAATCAAAGAAATTTTATGTGAGCTTGAAAAGATATTTCCTCCAACCTTTTTTGATAGAATGGAACATTTGCCTATCCATTTTGTTGATGAAATTAAGTTATGGGTCCAAATTATCTTCGTTATATGTATCCAATGGAGAGAGAATTAGGTGAATTGAAGGACCTTGTTCGTAATCGGTATAATCTGGAAGCTTCAATAATATAGGGGTTTATTGCCCAAGAGTGCTTGACCTTTTGTTCGAGATACTTACATGATGGAGTGAAAATAAGATTCAGCAGGTACCAAACTGAGGATGACGAGGATGCTAAACAAGAAGAGCAAGATGATGTACCAACTGTATTCCCGAAGCTAGGTCATCCAATTGGAAAAGAAAAGAAAACAAAAGGAAAGCATTTCAAGATGGATCAGCAGTTATCTTCTGAAGCACATCGATATGTACTATTCAACACTGGACATGAACAAATCGAGGATTTTATCAAGTAAGTCTTTATATTTTTAACTTCATTTATTTTGTTACTATTAATGTAATGTAAACTTCAATTATAAATGATTAATGGTTGTATTTGATTCATTGCAGGGAACATAAAGTTATAATTGACAGTACTGTTAGATTAAATGCATGGACAAGAGCAAGGATTCACAGTCATGAATTCGGCAACTGGTTCAAAGAGAAAGTTGATATAGTTTAAGTGCCTAATCAGTTAAGGTGGCTAGCTAAAGGTCCAAATAGGGTGGCAACTAGAAGCTATACTACCTATTTCATTAATGGATACTGGTTTCACACATTACAATGGGATTCCATAGGAAAGTCTCAAAATAGTGGAGTGTCTTTGGCTACAACAACTAATAGTTTTGCTAGTGCCCGGGATCAGAATCCAATTGATTGAGAGGTTATCTATTATGGTGCTATTCAAGATATTATTGAGCTTGATTATTATGGTCGTTTTAGTGTTGTACTATTTAGATGTGCTTGGTATCATAATGAAAAAGATGAATTTGGGTTGACCTGTGTGTACTTTAACAGATTACATAGTACGGATGACCCTTTTGTGTTGGCATCTCAAGTGCATCAAGTGTTTTATGTGGAGGATCCAACTGAGAAGGATATTTATTATGCAAGGAATAAAGTCCCTATTGATTTGTATGACTTGGAGGAAGAAAACTATCCTAACATAGGAGAGACATTTTGGAGGGAGCCTACTGAAGACATTGGTTCCTCGAACACATCACTCGATATTGAGATTAGATGGGAAAGAGAAGATATCCCCGTTGATGTTGTTGATATGCCACCTGCTGCACAACTTTTAAAAGATACGGCTATGGAAACATCGGAAGATGAGGATGATTATGATGATACTGATTGGGATTAGATGGAGGCAGATGATTAAATAAGAAACTTCAGAACTTCTCTAGCAAGTTTAAACATTTGTCTATATGCTAGCTGCCTAGTAAATTTGTTTAACTAGAATATTTTGGTCTACTATAATAGACATTTTTGTTGATTTTGTTGGCTCATTGACTGTAGATTAGGACCTTATTTCTTGTACACTTTTGTTGTTAGCATCAACATGATGCTCCCTATTAATCCTATCTATTTAACTTTGAATTTTTATCATGGTTTTAGTTGTTTTGAGAGATTGATAAAGGGCTTTTGACAGCAATAGTTTGGTTATGTTTCTTATTTATATCCTCATTATTCATTTTTTATTTGTTCTTTTTCCTTAGAATTTTATGTTGATCAGTTGCTTCAATTTTACAGGAGATTTAATATCTGATTTAGTGAATCATTGAAGGGATCGGAGAATCGGCTTCAATACTAACTAACTAGAGTTACAGAAAGGTTTGACACTACTTCTTGTTTGTTTTATCTATATATAAAAAATAAAATAATCTACTGTTTGTATTGAACGATCTATTTCTTGAACTAGAGTGACCATGTTCTTGATGAAGTTATTTCAAAATAATGTATTTGGTGCCTGCTTTTCTCTACTACTCTATTAGTAGTATCTAGACTAACTGATATTTAAGCCATTTGTAAGGTAATGCGATGCTTACATATAGTTTTTTTTTTGCTAGATTTAGCAATTATTAGTCCAAAGAAAAACAAAAATGGGAAGTCAAAGAAGTACATGATGGTTGGAAGTCTTACATCTATGGCATGCAAATGACTTTCATCATTGAGAACAAAACTGACTGCTGAACATATTTTGTGTCAAAACTCTTCTGCTGATCTGGTAGCACAAGCTATGCAGGAACTACTACCTAGAAAGTCTCCTCAAAAGTTTGTGAGTCTAAAAGTACAAGCTATACAAGAACAAGTGCCTCAGAAGTCTGCGAGTCTGAAAGAACAGTCTATACAAGAACAAGTGCCTCGAAAGTCTCCTCGGAAGTCTGCAAGTCTGAAAGCACAAGCTATACAAGAATAACATCCCCGAATGTCTCCTCAAAAGTCTGCGAGTCTGGTAGCACAAGGTATACAGAAACAAGTGCAACAAAATTCTCAGAATTCTACTACTGTAAAAGCACAGGTTGGGAAGGAACCAATTCCACAAGTGTCTCAGAAATCCTCCAGTACTGTTGAAGCACAGGCTGTGCAGGAACCAATTCAATGGGTTACTCGGAATTCTACCGCTCTAAAACCACAAGCTGGTCAGGTACAATTGCAACAAGTGCCTATAGATTCTTCCACTATAGGAACAAAAGTTGCAGAGGAACAAATACAACAAGTGCCAAGGGATTCTTTCACTCTAGAAGGAGAAGATGTACTGGAACAAGTGCAAGAAGAACCTGTGCTGGATTCGGGAGAAAATGATCTATCCCAAGAACAAGGCAAGAACATATAAATATACTTTTAACTATTGAATAAGTTTACATTGTTGTTTAATATTGATTTGTATCATTGTAGGCCCTTTGAGTCAAAAGAAAAGGAGAGGAAGTACAATAATGCAACATGTACACGCTCGAAAAGATTGTAAAGCCATTGTTCTGAATAGGTACAAACAACCGATTGGTCCTACCAAAGCAGTAGTAGCGGAGTTGGGTAGCTTTCTTAGAACTTTGGCAAGAAATGACATGCTTTGTCTGCTTCATATACACAAGTGCAGTAATGTGGATACCAAAGAAGATCTGTGGGAATATACACTGGTCTACTTTCCTACTTCCGTAATTTTAGTTAAGAATATTTTGTAGTTTTTATATTACTAACCCAAAGAACAAATTGTAGGAGAAATACAATATTCCTGACGCTAGAAAAAAGTGGATTTTGAGTGGAATTCAGTCTGCTCAGAGGAAGTACAAGAACTATTTGTATACAAGGCACTATATACCATTTGCTACTGATGCTCTTCGATTGGCAAACAAGCCCGATGAAGTTTCATAATATAATTTCAAGGATCTTCTCAAGTATTGGGCCAATGATGAATTCAAGGTAAGATATGAATCATGCATACTTTAAGTTGGTTCTATTTCATGTATATCCTTCAATTCAATTTTAGAATTATAGGAACACAATTTTGTATAATCATTGTGAATTAAAAAAACTAAGAAGCTGATCATCACTCGGGTTATTTATATTCTCAGCCACTCGACTAACTTTTATGTTCTTGATTTCTTGTTTAAGTACATTTCATAACTCTATTATTTGCAGAAAATGAGTGAAACAAATACAAAGAATCAAAAAAAATTAAAGAATCTGCATACTGCTGGTAAAACAAGTTTTGCTATGATACTCGACAAATTGGTGTGTTCTCTTCTTAAATCATTAATTGTAGATTTCCTATCATTAAAAGTTTATTAATACTAACTGTTATGTAATTAGGAAAAAGCAAAGGAAACCTCCGGTGATGTATCACTTAAGGAAATCTTTGTGGCTACAAGATCAAGGAAACCTGCTCGAGCATACTAGGACACTGATGAGGATACGATTACTAAAATTGTATTAATCATCTTTATTTTTGATATTATTTACTTATTATTATATATGCTTAGTTTGATTTACTTCTATTCTCTTCATTTGAACTTGATTTGTAGGCTGAAATGGAAAGAGTGCAAAGTCAACAAAGTTAAGAAGGCCAAGAATCTGTTGAAGCTTTTGCCACTGTCATGGGACCTGAACATCCAGGATTCCTGAGATTGTATGGGCGAGTAGGTACTAAAACTTCTCTGAAAGGTAAGGGAAGTGTTGAGTCCTCTGTAACTGCTACCAATGAGATGCAAAAAAGGTTGGATGAATTGGAAGATAGGATGGTGGAAAAGTTAGAATAGCAAAAAAGAAGCATACGCCATGAAGTTACAGTTGACATCCTTGGATGACTTAATCGTATGTACCCTGGGCTTCAATTGAATACTGACATGTTGGCAGCAGCTTGTGGTCAGTCACAGGAGGAAGATATCCAACCGATCAATCGATCGTCTGCTAGTAGCAACAATCAAGGTATGATTCTCCTACTTTTATTATTATTTTTCTTCTTCTTCTTCTCATTTATTCATAGTCGTCTGTCGGGAATTTAGTTGTTTGTCAGGAATTTTATTCATAGTTGTTTGTTGGGAATTTTATAGTTGTTTGTCAGGAATTTTATTCATAGTTGTTTGTTGGGAATTTTATTCATAGTTGTTTGTCGGGAATTTAATTCGTAGTTGTTTGTTGGGAAAGTGCTGGCAATTTTTTTCTTTCATTTCTCTATTGTAGTTTTGATTCATCTGCCAATTATCCCAAAGTTGTTGTCAAGGTCAAATGTTGTAGTTCTCTGTATCTGTGATGTTATTCACATTGTGTGGTTTTGGTATTTGTACTTTAGAATATGTATATGTGTGTGATTTTATGTATGTGTGATTTTGGTCTTGGTCTTGGTTTTGGTTTTGGTATCCAAATGCTGTGATTTTGATTTTGGTATTCAAATATTGTGGTTTTGGCTTTAGTTTTAGTTTTAATTTTGGTATTGAAATGTTGTGGTTTTGGTTTTGATTTATGTTTTGGTTTTGATATTCAAATGCTATAGTTTTGTTTTGGTATTCAACTGCTATAGTTTTGGTTTTGATTTTGATATTCAAATGATGCGATTTTGATTATGGTTTTGGTACTAGTGTTCAAATGTTGTGGTTTGGGATTTGGTTTTGGTATTCAAATGTTATAGTTTGGGATTTGGTTTTGGTATTCAACTGTTGTAGTTTTGGTTTTAGTTTTGATATTCAAATGATGTGGTTTTAGTTATAGTTTTGGTACTGGTATTCAAATGCTATGGTTTGGGATTTAGTTTTGGTATTCAAATGTTATGGTTTGGGATTTGGTATTCAACTGCTGTAGTTTTGGTTTTGGTTTTGGTTTTGGTTTTCAAATGATGTGGTTTTGGTACTGGTATTCAAATGTTGTGGTTTGAATTTTGATTTTTGTATTCAAATGTTATGGTTTGGGATTTGGTTTTGGTATTTAAATGCTGTAGTTTTGGTTTTGGTTTTGGTTTTCAAATGATGATGTTTTCTTTTTTGTTTTTGTACTGCTATTCAAATGCTATGGTTGGGGTTTTGGTTTTGGTATTCAAATGTTATGGTTTGGAATTTGGTATTCAACTGCTGTAGTTTTGGTTTTGGTTTTGATATTCAAATGATGTGGTTTTAGTTATGGTTTTGGTACTGGTATTCAGATGCTGTGGTTTGGGATTTGGTTTTGGTATTCAAATGTTGTGGTTTGGTATTTGGTTTTGGTATTCAAATGTTGTAGTTTTGGTTTTGGTTTTGGTTTTCAAATGATGTTGTTTTCTTTTTGGTTTTGGTACTGCTATTCAAATGATATGGTTGGGGTTTGGGATTTGGTTTTGGTATTCAAATGCTATAGTTTTGGTTTTCAAATGATGTTGTTTTCTTTTTGGTTTTGGTACTCCTATTCAAATGATATGGTTGGGGTTTTGATTTTTGTATTCAAATATTGTAGTTTTTGATTTGGTTCTCCTAATGTATGATTTTATTTAGAATCTGTTTGGTTAATGTTATGGATACTAATAATATTAGCAACTTAACGATCTCTTCAAAGTTACTTATATCGCGTCTAATGTTATGTTTTTTCATGTCGTGTTTAATCTTTAAAATGGACTTAATTTTGTTATTGAACAGCCTGATGCTAGTACAATAGTGATCCTTCTTAAAGGGACTAACTTGAGTCTGCATGGTAGTTAATGACTCTATGTGGGTGTCCTTGCCTAAATTTGAGAGTACAAGGTTAGGTTCAAATCTGACTTTGTAATGCATCTGGAAAATCAAAATTTGTTCATATTTAAGTAATGCATCTGTTAAGTATTGAAAGAAGGAAGACAGATTTAGTGAACATCTATTTTTGTGCAGTTGCCCTTGACCTTCTAGTATATTGAAATGCATCTGCTGGTATGTTCAATTGACATTGACACTTGTATTATTGCTAAAATGCATCTTCTAGCTAGTATGTTAAAATACATCTTTCTTGTAGCACATTTTAATCTATCCTTGCTGGTACTTGAAATTAACACTTCTAAAGCAATAAAACTCTCCGATTCTAACTTGTGGAGTTATAATTGATATTGTACTATTTGGATTACTTATATATGTTAATAAACTATAGAATTGACTAAGAACCCATATATGTGTTGGCTCAATAATGTTTCCAGTAGCCTAGATGTTGGTTTTCTCCTTTCACATTGCCTTGGATGAGACTTGGTAATGCATCTGTAGACTAGATGTTGGTATTCTCATTTCACTTCACTGCCTTGGATAAGACATCATAATATAATACATCTGTTAGCCTAGACTTGGTAATGAAGATTTTATTTGCTGAAGAAAACTTATTGCCTTTCTCCTTTCACCTCATGATGATAATTGGTTCATAACTTTTATTTATCAATTTTTGTAGATGCAGAAAATGATCAGGGAGTGATGAAAGCATGGATGAGGATAGCATTTGAGATTTGATTGAAACTAATCGAAACTCTTCTATGATCAGCTTTTTTGTTGATATTATGAAGTCTTATTTTGTTATCCAGTTGATACATATTCCAACTACTGTATATTTTTCCCATGAATCGTATTGCGACTGATTTTTTACGCCTATGGCGGATGACGTACATTATGACTTGTACGTTTTGTATATTTTGCGCCAATATGGTGGGTGACATTATGACTCATATATTATGTATATTTTACACCTGTGGCGGATATTGGTTTGACTGGGATATGTTAAATTAGAATCAATCAGTTTCATTTAGTAATTTTTAACTTTCGTGGTATTTACAATTTCGTATGTCAAATATTTATATTTAAAGTCCAAGCTATTGGAATATGTATGAACTGTTCCGATAGGTAAAATAGAGTTGTTGCAATAGCATTTTCTAAATCACATGCTACCAGTTATTGGAACATCTTAGAACTGTTACAATAGGTAAAAATTAACCGTTGCAGTAGCACAATTGATCAATGTGAAAAACTGTTACCATAACAATAATAACTGTCACAATTGAGTTATCAAATCCGTTGCAACATATAGTAAAAACTTGTTACAAGATTGTAATAACCATTGCAATTGAGCAAATAAATTTGTTGCAACATACAGTAGATACCTGTTGCAAAAACACAAAAACCGTGCAATTAAGCTGACAAATTTGTTGCTACAAAGATAAAAGAACCATTGCAAAATATCTAATACAACGGTGACAACTGTTCTAATTGTCATATGTAATAGTCGGTATTGAGTGATGAATAACCATTACTATAAGGGTACCATAAGCAACGATTTTGCAAACCGTTATAACAACCGTTGCCATATAGCAATGGTAACGCGAGCTGGTGCGGCGGGCGTGTCCCCCGTTGCCATAGTATACCTGCAACGGGTTTGGGGCCTTTAGCAACGACTTTGGGACTGTTCCCAAAGGCCCAATTTCTAGTAGTGTTCCTTTAAAATGATGAAATACAACTACTTATACTTGGAAATAAGAAGACACTACCTATTACAATTTTTCCCTTAATGAAGTAAGGGACTTGTTTGGTTATCTTTTTTTGGGAATTCTTGAATTCTTCCCTCCACCTCACTCCAATGGACCACCCACAAATTGTATGCTTTCCTTTGATGTTCTTCAACCTTTTCCAATTCTTCCTTTTTTTCCATGAATATCACTTGTAGGTCTTGGAGATCTTTAGCTTGACTATGTGTGAAAGGTTTTGAAGGATAAGTGTCATTCATGCTAGTATCAGTAATACACCTACTTAATATTTGGTGCAATGATAAAAGGATCATAGCGACCATATTGTCTGGTGTTCTTTACTTCAATTATATTATGTTGTTGATTCACCCTAGTACCTCTATGTGAAGGATCAAACAACTTGCAGTGAAATAGCACTATCCTTTTTTTTCGGCCAACCAGGATATCTAACTTCAATAATCTCTTGTATGATACCATAATATTCAACAGTTTGGCCATTACCGTCGACATCACCTTGAATGCACACTCCGCTATTATTAGTTT
Organism: Jaltomata sinuosa; assembly: GCA_003996215.1. Classification (NCBI taxonomy): domain Eukaryota; kingdom Viridiplantae; phylum Streptophyta; class Magnoliopsida; order Solanales; family Solanaceae; genus Jaltomata; species Jaltomata sinuosa. The sequence goes on along the minus strand of QJPP01001298.1, from coordinate 176,931 downwards.
TCTTATACTTAGAAACTTCTTCAGTTTGAAACTTAAACCCATTCACACAATACTTAGTCATCGTCTGAATTTGACTTTCAGGCCGAAGTGCAACATCTCTCACCAATTATGGATGTTCGACAGTATTATGTTCATAAAAAACCTACAAATTAAATTTTAATAAATGATTATATTATACATGTTGATTCAATATTAAGCGTAAATGAGTAAATGAACTTTTACACACTTACATATTTTTCAGCCAATCAAAAAAACTTGTATATATGGCATCATTACCCCATATGCTTACGAATTTACTGTTAAGTGTACATTGAGATATTTTGTTAGTTTAATTAACACTTAGTATTTAAATCTATGTAATTCAATAACACAATTCAACAAGACTTACTTAAGATATGGTTGAATCTCGGGACAATTGAGCAAAATATATGTCACAGCAGATTGCTTTTCAACAATAGTGAAACCTCGCGTTTGACGTTTTTTAGATCCTCGCCCAGGTTGATTAAAAATTGAAATTGGTTCAAACATAGGATCACCATCACCATCATCATTGCGATTGACTCTATTTCTCTTACATAGCACTTCATTTCCGAAGTAGTAAGAACAAAAATGAGCAGTTTCTCTTACAAGATAAGCTTCACAAATTGATCATTCGATCTTTCCCCTTTGTTTAATAGTTTGTTTGCACTTGCCAATTGTCCTATATAATTGCATGTTAGCTAATTAATATAATACGTTTAAGAAAGAATAACAAAAATAATAAAGGGTCATTACCTCTCGAATAGATATATCCATCTTATTTGAACTGGGCCCCCAAGGCGTGCCTCTTCTATAAGGTTAACTGGAAGATGCTCCATCACATCGAAAAAGCCACATGGAAAGATCTTCTCCAACTTAGTGGTTATAACAGGAATATTTTGTTGCATCCTTTCCAAGCTATTCTCCAACAAAGTGTTAGAACACAAATCTTTGAAGAACAGACTTATTTCTGTGATTGGTTTCCATATCTTGTCGGGTAGGTGGCTAAATGCAATAGGAATCAGAGTTTCCATGAAAACATGACAATCATGGCTTTTTATACCAATCAATTTTCCTTCATCCATATTTGTCCTCTTTCCCAAATTCAAAGCATAGCCCTTGGGCATTCTCAAATCCTTCACCCACTCACAAATTTCTCATTTCTCATCCAATGTGAATGAAAAACTTACCTTGGGCTTAACCACTTTACCATTTCTCATTTCCTGCAACCACAACTCCTTTCTCCTACAATATTTCTTTAAGTCCATTCTAGCTTTTGGATTGTCTTTTGTCTTGCCCTTAACATCCATTACTGTGTTGAACAAATTATCAAAATATTTTTTTCCAGTGTGCATTACATCAAGATTATGTCATAGAAGATTATCCTTCCAATACGGTAACTCCCAAAATATGCTTTATTTGGTCCAATTATGTTCAACACCATATCCAGGAAGTCTAGAACTCTCTCTTAAATCTATAATTTTAGGCAACTGACTAACTCTCTCCCAAATCTGATGTCCTAAAAGTAATGGAGGTGGAGGATCATTTTCAACCTTATTCTTTCTAAATGCATTTTTCATATTTCTAAACTCGTAGTCCATTGGCAAGAACTGACGGTGACGATCAAACCAACAATTTTTTTGGCCATGATTTAAAGTGAATGCTTTAGAATTTTCCATGCAATGCGGGAAAGCTAACTTTCCAGCATTCATCCAACCCGACAACATCCCATATGCAAGAAAATCATTAATATTCCATATTAAAGAAGCATGCATAGTAAAAAAAATTCTTACTTGATATAACGTATGTCACTACACCGTCAAACCATAATTGTTTTAGCTCATCTATCAATGGATGCAGGTAGACATCAATCAAACTTTTTGGATTATGGGTACCTGGGATAATACAACTTAGAAATATATAGGGACTTGTCATACACAATTCAAGAGAGTGATTATACGGAGTAAGAAATACAGGCCAGCAAGAATAAGGTGCAGCATTATTAGATAATGGTGTGAAACCATCTACACATAATCCTAATTTAACATTTCTTGGTTCTCTAGCAAAATCAGGATATGTTCTATCGAAATGCTTCCAAGCTTCTCCATCTGATGGATGAGACAATACCCCCGGTGGCCTTCTATTTTCACAGTGTCATCTCATATGTGGGGAAGAACTCATTGAAGCATACATTCTCTTTAACCTAGGTATAAGAGGTAGATAGTGCATCGCCTTAATTGGAACCATCTTTCCACCGGGAGTCCGCTTATACCGAGCATGTCCACAAAACTTACAATTGTCAAGATTATCATCATACTTATATAACAACATGCAACCATTTACACAACAACTAATTCTATCATATGACAATCCTAACTTGGAAATCAATTTCTTTGCTTCATAAAAATTCTTAGGTATATTCAACTCTTGATTATTAGCTACTTCCCCACAAGATCAATTACAGAGTCCATAAGAGTTTGAGGAGCACTCCGATCTGATTTGATACTCAATAGTCTAACTACAATTGACAAAGCAGAATGCGGATTCCCTTCACATAATAGACGATTACCCTCTTGTAATTGTTTATAGAAGTGTTTTTCTTTTTTATTAGGAGCTTCTTCTAAATACTGTTTGGGTTCTATCCCATCTTGAACTCCGAAAGCATCATTAACCATTTCATGCATCCTATCGTGTTCAACCCTATCATCTTGAGACCTATCATGTTCAACCCTATTATATTCATTCATAGGCAACGAATTATAAAATATACCATTCAACCCATCTTTCTCACCATGATCAACCCACACAAAATATTTACTCTTATATCCACTACGATAGAGATAAACCATAACTGTATCTGGATTTAAAAACTTCAGGCACCGGCATTTACTACAAGGACACCTAACCACACCAAGACTTTGATTATTGTCTAGTTTCATGCTCAATAAAACCTCTAACTCCTTCAAAAAATTTAGGTTTAATAGGACCATCATTTTCATAATACATATCATACATCCATAAGCGATGATCCATCTATAGAAATATAGTAATTCAATTATAAATTTGACTCATTGACATTCATAACATAAACTAAAGTTGAAAACTAATTCAAGATTATAAACCAACAATATAAACAAATTCAAAATTTCCAACTTCACTATCAAATTCAAGAACTTAATTCAACAACATAAATTGAAAACTAATTCAAGATTATAACCCAATAATATAAACTAATTCAAAAGTTTCAACTTCACTATCAAATTCAAGAACCTAATTCAACAACCTAAAGTTGAAAATGAATTCAAGATTATAACCCAACAATATTGTCACGACCCAATTTCTAGGTCATGATGGCACCTACAACCCCCCAGTAGGTGAACCAATTCCTGTAGCCCAGGACAGTTAGTAATGGGCTACTATCTAACAAATAAACGGGTGAGTAGTTTAATAAGCAAAAGTGAGGGAACAAGATGAAGAGAATAGATAACATGAATATATATATACATATGTGGAAACTAAACCAAACCCCAAGACCTGGTATCATAGTATAGAGCCAAAACTACATACATGGAGTGCAAACGATCCAAAACAATATATATAGATGTCTCTGAATGGTAATAGAGTACATAAAGCAAAAGATAAACTAAAGCTAAGCTCCGATCGCCAGGAGCTCACCCTTAGTCTGAAGTAATCCTCAACAGATCTCCAAGCACGACTTACAGTGATCTAACGACGATGGCCCACGCTAGGATCTGCACCCAAAGATGCAGGGGGTAGGGTGAGCACCAAATGCGAAGCATAAGGTACCTAGTAGGTATCATAGGCCGACTGGTCACATATAAGATAAAAGCGTAGTAACAGACAAAATAGAAGCAAGTAGTCACAGAGATCAACAAAAGGTACACAGGAACTAGCCCAGAGGGAAATCAACAGAACCACATGTGAGCCAGTAAGCCAAATATATACACCATAGGCACAGGTGAAAGTAAGAAATAACGCACCTGGGGTCCTTGCAATAACAGAATATACATAATAAGTTTACGAAATGGACGGTATACCGGTAACCTCAAGTGTAAGAAGAGGGAAAGAGTAATGATATGCATGCTCAGAGACATGAATCAAACTCAACTAATCATATCAATCTCAATCCAGAAACTAACAGCTTAGAAGTAACCAATTTCATTCTTAACCGTAACAGGGAATAATTCTGTAAGTAAATAGCAAGAGTCTACCTACAGTCCCCCAGCCGCCCATACAACTGGGGAACACAAACAAGTGAAAACAAACCCTCCGGCATCCCATACTACCGGAGCGTACAATCAACAAACAACAAACAAGGGTGGAGCCTCAAACAATGAATGATATGATGCATGAAGATCTTAAGTGAAATGGTATCTCTGTATGTACCTCCTCCGGTGCTGATCCGGCCCAGCAGGTAGGTTTCATGGAAGGACACTGCCCGTATACCTCTACTCCACTGTATACCCCTCCTCCAGCACACGTAGCTCGAAGCCCCAGGACCGGATGGCAAGGTCCATGGAGGTCCCCGACCCCATACTAAAACTCAGTATCAAAACATGTCATCCGGAGGCAAGTCCGGTTTCAAGATAGAGACCCAGTCTCGAATATGCATGCCCAGACCCTGTCCAGGACTAAAGTAGTAGGAAAATATCTCAAAAACGCCTCCAAGGGTGCCCGGGCATAACCGGGTCTAAACAGTAGAAAGACATTTCAAGTGCTCGGTCCGACCGAGGCTAAAATTATTTCAAGTAGCAAGAAAACTCAACTAGCACCCTGGCCCTGCCGAGTGTAGCGTTAATCGTAAAACTGGTGATTTAAATCATAATTTTACTTTCTTTTACCCAAAAATATTCATAAGTTAAATCAAACCATTTCCAAATCATTTCCAAAAAAAAAGGGGCCCCCGGGGCCATGCAAGGTTTAGAAAATAGTGCCAGTAGGCCCGAAGCCAAACAATAGTAATACATGGATAAAACCTCTTTAAATGCATGGAAATGGTATGATCAAACACAATAGCTGTCCAGCAGCTCACAATCAACCTATCGACCTTGCACAGGCCCATAGCTACTCAGTAAGCATAACCAGCCTAGAAGGATAATTCTATGCCCGGGACTCGCGGACATTCCCAAAATCCCACCTTCTATGTTCCAGAGTCAACAAGGCCTCACAGGACCACAAGGGTAAATAAAATATATCGGCAAGTACTACAAGCAACGGAGGAACAAAAGTAGGCGGACATTAATAAAGCGGTCGAGGTCTATGGTGCCAACCTAATAATCCAACCCAAGGATGCCAGCTAGTACAATTTTACCCGATATATGCTAAGTCTAGGTATTTTAAACCATAACCTACCTGTCGTCCGATGACAAGCTTGAACCTCTCCGAAAAAGCTCCAAAACAAAATCAAACTCGAACTCGGGCTTGAATAAGTTGACGTAGATAATCAATTTTCTTTTGAAAGACAAATATTGCATTAAAACATTTTTCTCCCCTAAACTTCAGCAACGTACTCAGTAAAATAGTAACAACAACTATTATATACACATGTATGAAGGAAAATTGTTGAAGGAAAACATTGCAACCCAATTGAAATGTTTGAAACGTTATTATTTCTCTTGAAATTGGCAGCAAGATATATGTAGATAGAGTTGGACATTTAATGCCAACTAAACCAATTCAAGTGCTACATAAGTAGCAAGGTGGCAGCCTCACAGTTGGTTTAAAAAAAGTTGTCCACTCCATCCACCTCCACGTAGAGTGGAGGTCTCAATACCAAACATATTTCCATTCCGTTATGTATGTACTCGGGTATTGCATAGGTTCGTGGTAAAGTATATATAACTTTTTGAATATTTAATAATTAATAGAAAATTATTTCAAATAAAACCTACTATATTATAATAATAATTTTCAACATAACTAAGTTTACTATCTCCGTTAGAACATTACAATTTATAAAAACCTTATAAAATAAATACATACACGAATATCTCGTAACAAAAGTATTTTTCATAGACCTTTAAAATTCTTTAAAAAGGTAATAAAAAATATAACTTTAAAATAAAATATTTTCAAATATACGCGCGATGCTAATAAAATTCTTAAATTTAGGTTCGCAATTCTCCATCGCACGATTTTGATACTCAAGAACTCTCTTGGAACCCTCCCTTATGTTTTCTCACTGTTTCAGAACTGAAATGGCATTTTAAAATGTGAAGTTGAGGCTTTAAATCGATTTTGACCCGACCCGGTTCACGACCCGGTTTCTGCCAGACTGTCCGTGGTAAAACAGTCATAACTTTTTACTCCGGGATCAGTTGGATGTGAGGTTTTGTGTGTTGGAAACTAGACTCGTAGACCTTCGATTTGGTATTTAGGGGTACTTCTAACTCTTTATATATTGAGAGAAAAGATCTGAGACATTTTACCCAAAGTTCAGAAAATTTATTAAAGAAACTTACGATAACTTTTTTCGACTTGCTTGACTTCAAAACTTATCATACGACTAAACAAATGGACCCGGCACCGAAACACCGATCCCGACAAGCCTTAAATGACTTGGGGCCACTACAAACAAGCTCTAACGGTACAAGGAAAAAGTATACGTGGAATTAACCGAAAGGGTCATTATATCATCCACTACTAAAAAGGACTTTCGTCCTCGAAAGTCAAGGTCAAGGGGATACCTGAAGGCTCAAACAGCTGCGGATACTGAGCCCGCATATCTCACTCGGTCTCCCAGGTAGCCTCCTCGATTGGATGGTGCCTCCACTGAACCTTAACAACCGGGATCTCTCGAGACCTCAATCGTCTGACATCTCTGGCCAAAATAGTTGCCGGCTCCTCAACAAAGGCTAAACCCTCACCCAACTGACTTGAATCCCACTGCAATATATGAGACTCATCTGGGACATACCGACGCAACATCGAAACATGAAATACAGGATGTATAGCTTAAAACATCGGAGGCAAGGCTAGCTGATAGGCAACGCTACCAACCCTCTGAAAAATCTCAAACGGCCCAATGTACCTGGGGCTAAGCTTTCCCCGCCTACCAAATCTCATCACGCCCTTCTTGGGCGATACACGGAGAAACACCAAGTCACCGACACTAAACTCCAAGGCACGAAGCCTACGATCATCATAACTCTTCTGCCTGCTCTGAGCTGCCCGAAGTCTGTCCTGAATTGCTCGGACCTGATCTAAGGAATCTCGAAGCAAATCTGTAGTCTGTGGCCTAGATTCAGAACCATCAAACCAACCAATCGGCGATCTGCAATGCCTACCATACAAGGCCTCAAAAGGTGCCATGCCAATGCTCGAATGGAAACTATTATTATAAGCAAACTCTGCCAAAGGCAAAAACTGATCCCACGAACCTCCAAAGTAAAGAACACAGGCCTGAAGCATGTCCTCTAGGACCTGAATGGTCCTCTCGGACTGGCCATCTGTCTGAGGGTGGAAAGAGGTACTAAGATGAACCTCTGTACCCAAATCTCGCTGAATAGCCCTCCAGAACAGAGATGTGAACTGAGTGCCACGGTCTGAAATGATAGAAGCTGGGACCCCATGCAACCGAACATTCTCACGAAGGTAGATCTGAGCTAACCTCTCTGCACCATAAGAAGTCTGAACCGACAAGAAATGTGCTGACTTAGTCAGCGTATCCATAATCACCCATATGGAATCAAACCTATGAGAAGTACGAGGCAAACCAACAACGAAGTCCATAGTAATCCCTTCCCACTTCCACTCGGGAATGGGAAGTCGCTGCATCAAACCACCAGGTCTCATGTGCTCGAACTTAACCTGCTGATAGTTCAAGCACCGAGATACGAAATCCGCTATATCCCGCTTCATACCACTCCACCAGTAAAGCTGCCTCAAATCTCTATACATCTTTGTTGTGCCAGGGTGAATGGAGTATCTAGTATAATGTGCCTCATGAAGTATCAACTGAATCAAATCAATAATCCTCGGAACACAAAGGCAACTATCAAACTTCAGAACCCCATCTAAATCTAGAGTAGCCCGACTGGTCTCACCCTGAACAACCTTATCACGAAGGTCACACAACTGCTGATCCTCAAACTGACGGCTCTGAATATGATCAATCAAAGTAGAATGAACCTCAACACTGGCGAGAACTCTGCTAGGATCCGACAAGTCAAGCCTAACCAAACGGTTAGCCAAGGACTGGATGTCCAAGGCCAACGGTCGCTCTGAAACTGAAAGAGAAGCTAGGATACCCACACTCACTGTCTTCCGACTCAAGGCATCCGCTACCACGTTTGCCTTGCCCGGATGATACAGAATAGTGAAGTCAAAGTCCTTCAGTAACTCGACCCATCTCCTCTGTCTCGAGTTCAACTCTCGCTGACTCGTGATATACTGAAGACTACGGTGATTGGTGAAGATCTCACAGTGAACTCCATATAGGTAATGCCTCCATATCTTAAGCGCAAAAACTACCGCCGCCAACTCTAAGTCATGAGTGGGGTAGTTGCGCTCGTGAACCTTCAACTGCCTCGACGCATATGCTATTACTCGACCCTGCTGCATTAACATACAACCAAGACCAACCCCAGAAGCATCACAGTACACGGAGAAGCTCTGACCCTCAACCGGCAAAGTCAAAACTGGAGCTGAAGTCAATAAGGCCTTAAGCCTCTGGAAGCTATCCTCACACTGATCCGACCACTGAAATGGGACATCCTTCCTAGTCAGCATAGTCAAGGGTGCTGCTATAGAAGAAAATCCCTCAATGAACCGTCTGTAGTAACCTGCTAACCCAATAAAGTTGTGGACCTCAATAGCAGTAGTAAGTCTAGGCCAATCACAAACCGCAGAAATCTTTCCCGGGTCAACCCTAATCCCATCCTTAGACACCACGTGCCCTAGGAATGCAATTGACTCAAGCCAAAACTCGCACTTTGAGAACTTGGCATAAAGCCGATGATCTCTCAAAGTCTGGAGTATAACCCTCAAGTGCTTCTCATGCTCATCTCTACTACACGAGTATACCAAGATGTCGTCTATAAAAACTATCACAAATGAGTCCAAATACGGGCCAAGAACCCTGTGCATCAAGTTCATAAAGGCTGCGGGGGCATTAGTCAACCCAAAAGACATTACCAGGAACTCATAATGGCCATAACGTGTCCTGAATGCTGTCTTAGGGTTGTCCTCCGCCCTAATCCTCAACTGATGGTAGCCAGACCGCAAATAAATCTTCGAAAACATGACTGAACCCTGAAGTTGGTCAAACAAATCATCAATCCTCGGCATCGGATACCTATTCTTCACTGTCACCCTATTCAGCTATCGATAATCAATACACATGCGCATCGACCCATCCTTCTTCTTTACGAAGAGAACAGGAGCACCCTAGGGTGACACACTAGGTCTAATAAAACCCTTAGCTAACAGATCCTGGAGCTGCTCCTTATTCTCCCTCAACTCAGCAGGAGCTATACGGTAAGGAGAAATAGAAATGGGCCTAGTGCCCGACTCTAGCTCAATAGCAAAATCAATATCTCTCTCAGGTGGAAGGACTAGCAGGTCGGTAGGAAACACATCGAGGAAGTCTCTAACCAGAGGAACAGACTCAGGAGAAGTAGGGTCAGCACTAACATCTCGGACATATGCTAGATAAGCTAAACACCCACGGGGATTCAACTTCCTAGCTCGAAGACAAGAGATGATCCCAGATGGTGCATGGCTAACAGAACCCTGCCATACAACCGGGGCTACACCGGGCACAGCTATGGTAATGGTCTTGGCATAACTATCCAAAACCACACAGTGAGGGGATAACCAGTCCATGCCCAGTATCACATCAAAATCTAGCATATCAAGAATCATCAAATCACCCCAAGTCTCTGAATCACCAATGGATAGCATACAAGATCTCACAATCCGATCCACTACTAAAGAATCTCCTACTGGGGTCGAAACAGAAACATGAACAGATAATGGCTCACTAGCCAACCCCAAACAAGGCCCAAAGTAGGCAGATACATATGAACAAGTGGATCCAGGATCAAATAAAGCCATAGCAGACTGATGGCACACAGAAATCATACCTGTAATCATAGCATCTAAGGCCTCTGCCTCTGGTCTCCTGGACCACGTAAAACTAACGACGACCTCCACCTGCCTGACCGCCATCCCTACCACCTGCTCTGCCGCGTGGAGCACCACCTCTACTCTGACGACCACCCCCTCTAGCTGGAGGCTGAACTGCTCGTAAAGGCTCGGCCAGCTGAACTGTACCCTGCTGAGGGCAATCTCTAGCAAAATGAACAATCGCACCACAAGTAAAACAAGCCCCTGATGGCCTACTCAGTCGAGATGAACCAGCAGATCCCGTATGACCACCACGACCTGATACCCCAGAAATTTTACCCCTCGAAGACTAGCCGCTATAGCCCTGATGGCTGCTCTGACCCTGCTTGAACTGGGTACTACCGTAAGTCTGAAAGGAAGCCTGAACCGGTCGGATGGACTGGCCCTGGTGCTGCTGTGGCTGATAACTCCGGCTCCACTGGCCAGAATCTCTACCACAATATCTCGAACCACTGTAGACACCCTGATGTCGAGGCCTCTTATCTCTGGACCCCTGATCATGTCGCTGTAAGTCCTCCACAGTAGGGGCATAGTTTATGATAGCCTAAAATGACTGACCACCGGTAATCAATATCTCAGTTGGCTGCCTGATCTCTGACCTCAAACCCCATACAAATCTGCGAATCCTATCTGCCTCGGTAGGAATGATCATAGCTCCAAACGGTGCTAGCTGATGAAAATGGGTCTCACACTCCGAGACAGTCGTAGACCCCTGCATAAGGTGAGTAAACTGGTCCCTGCGACGCTCACGATCACTCTGAGGTAGGAACTTGGCCATAAAGGCCTCATAAAACTCAGACCAGGTCAAAGGAGGTGACGATGGTGGTCTACAAGCAACCTGGGCCCTCCACCATAACTTCGTTGGGCCCTCCACCATAACTTCGCTGGGCCCTCCAACTGATAGGTAGTATAACCAACCCCGTGAGTCTCCAAAAAACCCAAATGATGCAACATCTCCTCACATATAGTAATAAAGTCATGTGGATCCTATCCAGAAGTAACAACAAACCTCGGAGGTGCTAACCTCAAAAACCTACCCAACGCATTCTGCTCTGACTCTGTCATAGTTGGGCGAGGAGCAAGAGGCTGTGCAACAGATGGAACCAGAATGACCTCTGCACGGGGAGCCATAGTAGCAGGCTGCGCTCCTGAGCTCTGTGCACCCAGGGCTGCCCCCTGAGCGGATGTTTGTGCTACCTCAGAAGCCCGCTCTCCAATCACACCCAAAAGTTGTAATAGTAATCCCCGAATATCTGGAGGCTGAGCTGCGACTGGAGCTGGCACAGAAGTGGGCACTAGAGCTGGTACTGGAGCTGGTGGTACCTGGGTGGCCCCCTGATCCACATGCTGCTCGGGCTCTATCTCCACCCTAGCAGCTCTAGCAGGTGCCACTGCTCGAGGGAGTCCTCGACCCTTAGCTGGAGTGGGAGGCTCATCTCCGTGTGACGCCGATGATCTCATACGAACCATCTGCGGAAGAATGAAGTAGAACAATTGAGATTTTCCAAAAAATTCAAGGGTTTCACGCATGACACAGAAGCAATGAAGGAGTCAAATTTCCTAAAATGTCACTGTAGCCTCCCAAAGATTGAATACGGACGTCTCCGCCCCGATCCGCAGGACTCTACTAGACATTGGCTCCTATACCGATGACACCGGTGAACCTAAAGATCTGATACCAAGTAGTCACGACCCGATTTCTCGGTCATGATGGCACCTACAACCCCTCAGTAGGCAAACCAATTCCCGTAGCCCAGGACAGTTAGTAATGGGATACTATCTAACAAATAAGCGGGAGGGTAGTTTAATAAGCAAAAGTTAGGGAACAATATAAAGAGAATAGGTAACAGGAATATATATATACATATGCGGAAACTAAACCAAACCCCAAGACATGGTATCATAGTATAGAGCCAAAACTACATACATGGAGTGCAAATGATCCAAAATAATATATACAGATGTCTATGAATGGTAATAGAGTACATGAAGCAAAAGATAAACTAAAGCTAAGCTCCGATCGCCAAGAGCTCACCCTCAGTCTGAAGTAATCCCCAACAGATCTCCAAGCATGACTTACAGCGATATAACGGTGATGGCCCAAGCTAGGATCTGTACCCAAAGATGTAGGGGGTAGGGTGAGCACCAAATGCGAAGCATAAGGTACCCAGTAGGTATCATAGGTCGACTGGGCACATATAAGATAAAAACATAGTAACAGACAGAATAGAAGCAAGTAGTCACAGAAATCAACGAAAGGTACACAGGAACTAGCCAAGAGGGAAATCAACAGAACCACATGTGAGGCCAGTAAGCAGAATATACACACCATAGGCACAGGTGAAAGTAAGAAATAACGCACCTGGGGTCCTTGCAATAACAGTGTATACATAATAAGTTTACGAAATGGATGGTATACCGGTAACCTCAAGTATAAGAAAAGGGAATGAGTAATGATAGGCATGCTCAGAGACATGAATCAAACTCAACTAATCATATCAATCTCAAATACAGAAACTAACAGTCTAGCATTACCAATTTCATACTTAACCATAACAGGGAACAATTCTGTAAGTAAATAGCAAGAGTCTACCTACAGTCCCCCGGCCGCCCATAAAACCGAGGAACACAAACAATTGAAAAAAACCCTCCGGCATCCCATACTACTGGAGCGTACAATCAACAAACAACAAACAAGGGTGGAGCCTCAAACAATGAATGATATGATGCGTGAAGATCTCAAGTGAAATGGTATATCTGTATGTACCTCCTCCGGTGCCGATCCGGCCCAGCAGGTAGGTTCTATGGAAGGACACTGCCCGTATACCTCTACTCCACCATATACCCTTCCTCCGGTACACGCAGCCCACAGCCCCAGGCCCGGATGGCAAGTTCCATGGAGGTCCCTGACCCCATACTAAAACTCAGTATCAAAACATGTCATCCGGAAGCTAGTCCGATTTCAAGATAGAGACCCAGTCTCGAATATGCATGCCCAGACCCTGTCCAGGACTAAAGTAGTAGGAAAGTAACTCAAAAACCCCTCCGAGAGTTCCCGACCATAACCGGGTCTAAACAGTAGAAAGTCATCTCAGGTGCTCGGTCCGACCGAGACTAAAATTATATCAAGTAGCAAGAAAACTCAACTAGCACCCCGGCCATGCCGAGTCTAGCGTTAATCATAAAACTGGTGATTTAAATCATAATTTTACTTTCTTTTACCCAAGAATATTCACAAGTTAAATCAAACCATTTCCAATTTATTTCCATAAAAAACAAGCCCCCGGGGCCATGCAAGGTTTAGAAAATAGTGCCAGTAGGCCCGAAGCCAAAACCGTAGTAAAACATGGATAAAACCTCTTTAAATGCATGGAAATGGTATGATCAAACACAATAGCTGCCCAGTAGCTGACAATCAACCTATCGACCCTGCACAGGCCCACAGCTACTCAGCAAGCATAACCAGCCTAGAAGGATAATTCTATGCTCGGGACTCGCGGACATTCCCAAAATCCCACCTTCTATGTTCCAGAGTCAACAAGGCCTCACAGGACCACAAGGGTAAATAAAATATATCGGCAAGTACTACAAGCAACGGAGGAACAAAAGTAGACGGACTTGAATAAAGCGGACGAGGTATGTGGTGCCAACCTAATAATCCAACCCAAGGATGCCAGCTAGTACAATTTTATCCGATATATGCTAAGTCTAGGGATTTTAAACTGTAACCTACCTGTCGTCCGATGACAAGCTGCTTAAGAACAATGATTTCTGAGCTCGGACCGCTCTGAAAAGCTCCAAAACGAAATCAAACTTGAACTCGGGCTGGAATAACTTGACGTAGATAATAAATTTTTCTGTCAGGGATCAAAGAAACCGCCCAACATATTTTCTTCCAAAAAATTCTCTTGAACGTGAATAAGCAGCAATGTACTTGAACTAATCTTAAGTAACCCTTTTGTTAAAGTTAGTAAAATATACATATGTATATGTACATCAAACAAATAGTGGACTCATTTATAACCTTTTAAGGATTAACATTATAAACATGATAATATGATGCCACCTCTCACCCTTAGTTTTGCTAGCCACTTCCTCCACCTCCACGTGGAATGGAGGTGGCAATACAATTATTAAAAACAAAATGGTTTTGTCCCGTTATGTAAGTATTCAGGTATTGTATAGGTTCGTGGTAAAATCTATATGACTTTTTAAATATACCATAACTAATAGAAAATTATTTCCAATAAAACCTACTATATTATAATAATAATTTTTAACATAACTAAATTTACTATCTCCGTTAAAATAATACAATGTATAAAAACCTTATAAAATAAATAAATACACAATTATGTCATAACAAAAGTATTTTTTATACACATTAAAATACTTTAAAAAGGTAATAAAAAATATAACTTAAAAATAAAATATTTTCAAATATACGCGCGATGCTAATAAAATTCTTAAATTTAGGTTCGCAATTCACCATCGCACGATTTTGATACTCAAGAACTCTCTTGAAACCCTCCCTTATGTTTTCTCACTGTTTCGGAACTGAAATGGCGTTTTAAAACGTGAAGTTAAGGCTTTAAATCGATTTTGACTCGACCCGGTTCGCGACCCGGTTCGCGACCCGGTTTCTGCCAGACAGTCCGCGGTAAAACAGTCATAACTTTTTACTCCGAGATCATTTGGACGTGAGGTTTTGTGCGTTGAAAACTAGACTCGTAGACCTTCGGTTTGGTATTTCGAGGGACTTATAACTCTTTATATATTGAGAGAAAAGCTCTGAGACATTTTACCCAAAGTTCAGTAAATTTATTAAAGAAACTTACGATAACTTTTGCCGACTTGCTTGACTTCAAAACTTATCATACGACCAAACAAATGGACCCGACACTGAAATACCGGTCTTTACAAGCCTTAAATGCCTTGGGGCCACTACAAACAAGCTCTAACGGTACAAGGAAAACGTATACGTGGAAATAACCGGAAGGGTCATTAAAAAAGTCAACACTGGAGCTAAAGTCAACAAGGCCTAAAGCCTCTGAAAGCTATCCTCGCACTGATCCGACCACTGAAATGGGACATACTTCCTAATCAGCCTAGTCAAAGGTGCTGCTATAGAAGAAAACCCCTCGACAAACCGTCTATAGTACCCAGCTAACCCAACAAAGCTGCGAACCTCGGTAGGAGTAGTAGGTCTCGACTAATCACGAACAACTAAAATCCTACTCGATTACACTCTAATACATCCTTAGACACCACGCGTCCTAGGAATGCAACTAACTCAAGACAAAACTCGCACTTTGAGAACTTTGCATAAAGTCGATGATTTCTCAAACTCTCGGGTATAATCCTTAAGTGTTGCTCATACTCATATCTACTCCGTGAGTATACCAAGATGTCATCTATAAAAACTATCACTAATGAGTCCAAATATAGGCCAAGCACCCTGTGCATCAAGTTCATAAAAGCTGTGAGGGCATTAGTCAATCCAAATGACATCACCAGGAACTCAACTTTTGTACATTTTGTCTTCTTGGTCACTTTAGGGCCATATTTTATATATTTAGTACAGTTGGTATATATATATATGATATTGGTCCTATCTCTCTTATTTATGTCTTCCGCTTTTCTTACTTTATCTGCTTTTTTTATCTTTCGCATTGTTGGGTTTTTCTTGCCTACCGGGGAATTATGTAGGCGTCATCATGGTCCGATTTTGGGTTGTGACAATTTTTCCTTTAGTATTTTTCTGAAGTAACTTATTCAATTGTATAAAAAATTCTTTGTAGGCATGGAAATTCCTCAGAATTATTATTAACTTCGATTGACCATTTCATAATCCATGGGATTGAAAATTCTATAAAGAAATACATAACTAACATCCCATCAAAAAAAATATTTTCTTTGCCCAAATTAATTAATTTAGGGGAAACATCAACCCATTCTGTATATAGGTTCTTATATGACTCTGGTAAAATATTTAATGTTGGACCATATAGAGTTCACCATTGACAAAACCAATTTGGTATATGTTGTTTAAAAAGATGAGAGCATATTTTTATAAACCCAGAATGCTTTCTATTATAATTTTTATATAAAAGAACTTTATTAAAGCTGTCAATATTGTTCTAATAATTATATTTAACTGCAACTTTTTGTTCCGGATGAATATAATCCCTTTCTTTAAGAGTACTTAGCCCCTATTCATCTGGGGGGGAATCTTTTTAATTTTAATTTTTGAAAAGTTATAGACTTTTCTAGTATTGGCAGGGTAAAAATGTTGAAATTCAGCATACCCTATTAATGAGAGTATCATCTCATAATGCATCCTGTTCTTATAAGAAGGAGTGGCATATGATGTCGTATCAAAATATCTATTCATGATTTGCCATGGATCATCTTTCCATTTTAAATCATTTTGTTTAAGAAGAATTATGACTTCTTTTTTGTCTTTCGGATCATATACTTCAATATTTTCATTGCTATCATCAGCAAGTGCAGTTGTAATAACCCTTCTGATCATTTACGCATTTTTGTCTTTCTTGTACTATTAGAGTTTGCATGTAGCAGCCCCAAGTTATTTATAGATTGTTGGGACTGGCAGTTCAGTGATCGAGCTATCTATTTGGTCTTTTTGGTCATTTCTTATTTTAGATCTTTAGGCTTTTAAAATCGTTGACTTCAGTCAACATTCTTAGTGAACGTGCTTAGAATCAAATTCTGAAAGTTCTGTTAGCTCTGGAGCGTGGAATTTGGTCAAGTGAGACCTTTGGTCGGGATCCGAGATCTTTTCAGCTTGGAATTATCTCTCATTTTGTGTTTTTAGGCCAGTTGGACTTGTTTGGTTGACTTTGGTCAACATTCGGAGTTGAAGGTCTCGGATGGAAATTTCGTCAATGTTGTTAGCTATGGAATGCCAAGTTTATGTTAGGTAGTTGGTTTGTTCGGGTCTCAGATGAGCCGGGCTCATTTTGGATGTTTGGTTGGCGTTAGCTAGTGTTGACTTGGGTCAACATTCCTCTAAAATGACCTTGTATAGAAGTTTCATTGATTCCATTGAGTCTGGAATGTCGTTTCCAACCTAATAGCATTATTGGTTTTTGAGTATCGGGTTCTGATTATTCCTGAAATGCCCCGTAGAAGTTTTGGTTGTTGCTATTTTTTTGCTTCTAGTGGCCTTCAGCGCGATAGCACCCGGGAAGCGCGATCGCTCTAGCCTGTGATTTTCCCTTCAGCGTGATCGCATAAGGATAGCGTGATTGCACTGGTCTGTGATCCTCCCGTCAGTGTGATCGCTCTCCTTTAGCGCTATAGCGCTGGCCTACGCCTAGGCCTATAAATTTCTCTTTCTTCGTTTTTCCAGCATTTGTTTCATAATTTCCCCAACTCCAAATCAGTTTCCACTCTCTAGAAATTTCTCCAACATAGTTCTAAGCTTTGGGGATATCTTCAAGTTGTCTAATCACCTCTCTCCCTCATCGTTTTGCTAAGCTTCTTCTCCATAAGTAAACTCCATGGATTACTTAATTGAAAGCTTGGGGAAAATTCTTGATGTAGTTGCTCATCTGGGATCTGCTTGCTCGTGACTTCAAGGAATTCACTTTGTAGATTTGGTTTCCTCCCCTTGTGGTACGCAAATTCTCCATTTATTTCCGGTTTTCTTTCTTAAATTCCATCCTTAATTTTTCTCTTGAGCGGGCTATTTTGAGCCCTTTCTCTTGGACAAACTCGCTAAAATTCTGAGCATGCACTATTGGGCTTGTTGTGATTATCGTGCTTCTTTCTATTTTTTATTCGAATTATGGGCCCCGCGAGCTTGTTTTTGACCCAAATTTCAACCCGGCTATTATTATAGCATTATGGGTATCGTTAGTTTCATTTTGATGCTTAGATTATGTTGTTGATAGTAGTTTCATGATTTGGAGCTTCCCGGAGCAGTTCGAGCTTGGATGACCCCATCCCCGCATCTAGTCATCAGACGACATATAGGTTATGACTTTCCCTACCTAGACTCTACGTATATAGGCTATAACTGCATTAATTAGTTATCACTCCCCGAGGCTACCCTCTGGATGTAACATGGGACCTGGGACCATGATTGCCCCGAGCTAACCCTTGGTCATAGCATAACTCAGGTATATCAATTTAACATAGCGGAAGCATAATAAGTGAATTTGGAAAAATAAGCATATATATAGTCAAGTCGAATGGGAAGTACAATCCAAAGAGGAGACTCGAACATTGTCTATGTCTGAAAATCCTCTAAACCAACATCTAGAGTCGATGGGACAAGACCCCAACTGACTCAATAATCTTAAGAAATGATAGGCAACATAACTAGAATGGAAACAGGCCCTCGAACCATGAGGACTCACCAATACTGACTGGATATCCGGCTTCGTCTAGCCACGAGCCTGATGGGAAACACCTGAATCTGCATCATCAAGAGGATGCAACGCAAAATGTGTGTCAGTACTATAGGATGTACCGAGTATGTGAGATATGCATGATCATGATAAAAACATACTTAAGGTGAACTTATTCATAAAGAAATAGCATAAGGGAATTTTCAAGATATAAGACATAAAACATGAAGCAGGGTTAAAATTCAAAGTATGATATCATATAACTTCATAGCTTGAAAATAATCATGTGGAAGTTTCTCTTAACCGACATAAAACATGCTGAGAAACATGGAGTCCAGTGTCGTGCACCCACACTGAAAAAGGTTATCCTAACCTGCCAAAGTTAGAACCATGTTCATAACGATCCTGTCATGAGCCACAGAGAGCAACCTACGGTGGCAACGTAGTTCTGGATTTGGGTTATCTAGAACCCTCATCGCTCGGTGCTAAATACTACTCCCAAAACATATAACATGAGGCTCACATACATGTGGCATATCTAGATGTCAAAGCTTGTTCATAAACATGTTCATAACCCGGATCTTCATACTACTCACGAATCTTTGTTTTTGGAAAAATGATTCATGAGTATTGATGAAACATCGGGTGTCTTGTCTTGCATAATAATTCATAAATTGAAAACTTGCATGGCCTTAGTTCAATTTCATAATAACATATTGATGAGTCCGATGTTAAATTCTGGGCGCCCGATGCAATATTCTGGGTTTTTACTTTTTATGCATACGTTGATGAGTCCAATGTTAAATCGTGGGGGCTCGATGCGTTATTCTGGATTTTACTTTTATACATGCATGTATCAAATCATCTCCCTTCACATTGCATTAGCATGAGAATATTTGGATTGTCAGTTTCGTGGCTTGATTCTATTGTTATTCTCCTTCTTGGTGGTTCGGTTAGTTCTGATTACGGTTTTATAACTAGATTTAGGTGGATCCCTATAGTAAGCTTACTTTCTTGTAATTTATATCATATATTATCTTTCTATGCTCGGTCGGCCTATGATGCCTCCTGAGTACCCGTTGTCTTGGTACTCATACTACACTCTGCATCTCTTTTTGATGTAGCACCTAATACGAGCCACCCTCACTGATCCTCCCATCATTCGAGGCCTGCTTCAGTTCAAATCACGATGAGCTTCCAGCGCCTTGGAAACTTTACATGCTTTCCATCTTTGTATTTCTTTCTATATTTGTATTTTGGATAGATAGAGTTTGTTGTATAGCTACTTCATATTTTAGTCGCTCTTGTATGGGTTACACCAGGTCCGGGTTGGTTCTCGTATATGTTTTTTCTTCTGGGTCACTTTAGAGTCATCTTTTGTATATTTAGTACAGTTGATATATATATATATATATATATATATATATATGTTATTGGCCCTATCTCCCCTATTTATGTCTTCCGCTTTTCTTATTTTAACTACATTTATTGTCTTCCGCATAGTTGGGTTTGGCTTGCCTACTGGGGGGTTATGTAGGCGCCATCATGGCCCGAGTTCAAGTCATGACAGTGTGTTTATCTGTAACAAGGCTTTGGTCACAACCTTTCCTTAAAGGTATTTTAATTTTTGTAGTAATTTCATTTTATTTTCTTTATTAATTAGCCTAAATGACATGTTAAAAATCTTTGTGTTGAACTATGACACACTAAACTACTAATAGGACATGGTGCTAATTCCTAACTAAGAATCTCATCATCCAATGGTAATAAGGTAGGGCGAGAATAATTCAGGTGGATGGTTCAGGCTATGTCGTAGGTCCTGTTATAATGCCTGTCGAAGCAGAGGTCGGCGTCTAGGGCTATTTTTGGACTCGTAATGAACCATCCTTACCAGAATTATTGACCCGTAAAAAGGTCCTATATTTTCATTGAAGTGATTCGATTCCACATATGGTATCAGAGCCATGTGCGTTAGTAGTAATAGGTGTTATACGTTCAACACATTTTAATTAATGAATATCATTAAAAGACATACTACTATTAAAAATAGTAGAAAAAAAGAATATGATATGCGACAATATTTAGATATTCTTAATAAATGGACTATTTCAAAAATTCAACCCAAGGTTATATAGCAAATGGGTACTTTTGAAAAATTAGGTCTCAAACAAGTTGTTAAAACAACTGAAGAAACTATTACTGTTTATAATGATCATGCTACTTTTAGATTATTATTTGATACTGATTTGGCTCTTTATTGGGAAACTCATGGATTCATACATATTGGGTTAATACAAGTTGCTTTTAAGCCACTTACTTTAAGAGGCTTACCTGAAAGTTTTATAGAAGCTTTAAGGGATGGTAGAAATCAGAATTGGAAAAAGTCTCTTCTAGGGACTGCACAAACCAGTTTAGCTTATGGTCTCGTCTATTTTAATGCTTATCCTAATTTGCAGATATCTTTAAATAATAAAAATTCTTTAAATACTTTAATATTAAGTATTTAGTTACATGGTTATGATTATATGCCTGGTACTGAAGTAATATGCATACGTTATAGCATTTATTATAAACCTTTATATACTTTAAACCCTATGTGTGAAATTATGGATTTTTTAAAAATGAAACTATTTCTATAGAAACTAATTTTGGTAGATCGAAAGTTATTACTAGAAGACCTATCAAATGGGATGAAATTGATTTTCCCAAAGAATGGGTCCTTGAGGAAACCACCCCTCCTCAAAATAAGTGAGGTTACTGAAATTGAACAAACATCAGATAGAAATGTTAAAATAAGATTTTCTTAACCTATTTCTCTTCTAAATCGAGCTGATAATATTAGCCTTAAATCTAGATCAACTTTATCTTATATTTCTCCGATGGATTATATAGTAAATTCCCCATCTACAGCCTCTACATCTCAAATAAGAGAATACAATAGAATAAACAATATTAGAATTGATAAAGATAATATAGCACATGCTATTCCTGATTTAGACCCAACTGAGTCCGAAATAAATTTTTCTACTGGTTTAAGATGAATCAAAATAAAATTGATTTTATCCCGACATCACAGGCAAGAAAAAGGTTCTTAAATGAGTTCTTTACACCAAGATGGAAACCTTTTTGAAAATGATTTTTTTAGAATTTTAATAAAGAAGAAAAAAAATATTTCAAGAAGAATTTTATAAGGATATTTCTAAGCATAATAAAATAATTGCTTTTGTTTCATGATTTATGATAAAATAAACACTATTTTTATCAAACATTGTTCCAAAATAAAACATGGCTCACAAATAAAATAAAGTCTACTACTTTAAATAAAAGAATCAACTTTATGAAAGTTGGTTGTCTTCACCACCCCAATTATGTATATAATAGGGTCTTCTTTTATTTGTCTTCATACCCCAATAATGAATTGAATGGGGTCTTCACTCTTCCTTTATTTTCCTTTGTTTGTTTTGCTGCTGGAATATTCTTTCACTTGTGTCTTGAATTGTTGAAGAAATATTCCAATATTAATTTCCTCTGTGTTATGATTACTTTGAGATTCCCCTGCTATACATGCTTCATCATCTTCTGTGGTATGACATACGAATGCCATGAAAATATCATCCGACATTTTTATGTCTAGATTTTTTATTAAATTCTTTTTAAACTCTTCCATGTAAGAGGCAATTATTATGATCTTGATATGGCTCATTTCTTCATTTGAAGCTTTCTTGTTATTTGTTTGAATGGATTGAAATCATCTGTCCTTGGTATTGATTCTATTAGACCTTTATATGTATTAGTGGCGATCTGAATAGAGTCTGAAATTTCCTGACCGGGAATTTTTCTTTCAGTATTTCTCTGAAGTAACTTATTCCAAAACTTTGTATAAAAATTTCTTTGTAGGCATGGCAGTCTGTAATGACCCTTCCGGTCATTTACACGTTTTCGCCTTTCTTGTACCATTAGAGCTTACTTGTAGCGGCCCAAGTCATTTATGGCTTGTCTGGACCGGTAGTTCGGTGCCCGGGCCATTTGTTTGGTCTTTATGGCCGTTCCTCATTTTAGAGCTTCAACTTTGGAAATCATTGACTTCCGACAATATTCTTGGTAATATCAAAGAATTAAACCAAGGTTCTAAGTCAAAGGAATTCCTTACTCGAAAGTTCGAGTTAAAGAAATGCCTCGTGTAACACCTCGCCCGTTTGGAAGGTTTATAGTAACCCGTGCCTTTGGGGTAAGACTAATAGTGTCTAATATACTAAGAAGGATGTGTTATGAGGTATTGTAATGGAAAAATGGTCGTATGATAAGTTTTGAAGTCAAGCAAGTTGCGAAACAAAAGTCGGAAAAGGTTATTGTAAATTCCTTTAAGGAATTCTCTTCAAATTTGAGTTAAATGTCTTATGGTGTTTCTCCCTATCTATAAAGAGTTAGTCGGACCCGAATATACCAAATCGTAGGTCTACGAGTCTAGTTTCCAACGCACTAAACCGTTCATCCATACAACTTCAGAATAGAGAGATATTCATATTTTCGTAAGACTGCGCAAGCAGACACATCAAGGTGGGGCCTACGTCCTAAGTCGGTTCAGCTTATAAAAGCTGATTTTTCCTTCATTTTAACCCATATGTTTCACCCAAAATTCATATAAAATCAGAGGGAGAGTCCATAAATAATCCATGGACTTTGATCCTTTCAATTCGGAAGTTTAATGGAAGTTGCTCTACGTCGCGAGCTCGTCATTTTGGTATAGTTTTCCCCGTTGATATCATGGCGTATCTTCGTGGGTGTTGATGCAGCAATCCATAAGGTGTTTTCTGAGTATTTGGAAGTAGCTATGGAGTTATATTGGCGAGGTATGTATCCCGTACACTTATCTATTTGTTGAATCAAGATTCTAAGCTTCTAGTCACGAAAAGTTGTATTTTTCGATAACTTGTAGTAGTTTCTTGTTGGATTTGGATACGTTTGTTGCTACTGCAAGGAGGCAGTTCGTGGAACTAATATTTTTATGCTATTATCATTTGATTATCGGAAGGTAAGGGTTCTAAATCCTTGACTCATTCTTAATTTGAGCTTTAGAATCAATTCCGAGGAGAACTTATCGTTATCGGCATGTTTGTCGTGTTTTCTTGCCGTATATTGTTACAGCTCGTGGTGGGTCCTTATAACAGCATGTTTATCTTGGTATTTCAAAGATTTTTGTCGAGGTAACCTTCCTCCTATGACCCTCCTTCGTTATTATATGTTCTAGTATTATTTTATGGATTTCTGAGCCACGAAGTGGTATTTTGGATTTGTGGCTCTGGGCAGCCCCTTTGTCATATTAAATTGGGTTGTTATTGTTGTATGTTGATGGTGTTAAGTTGTTGGAGGTACTGGGAGTTGGTGTGATTCTTATTGGAGTCACGTACGATAGTTATTGGATTGAATGATGTGAAGTACGTCTTGAAATAGTGCCTCGGGAGCTCGTCGCTCCTTGGAGATGTGGTTAACGTATTGTTGTTGGATATTGATGCCATTTGTTATTGTTATTGGCCTCATTTTTACGCTTTGGAGTTGGCTAGTCGCGAGTGTGACATTAACACCTTATCAATTGGCTATGGCTCGTTCTTGCAACCTTGTCGATTCTAGCAATTGTTCCATTACCTTGGTTGGTCAGGCTTCATAGAGACGCCTTTGGGGCTTCAGTTGAAAGTATTTGTTTTATGTGATTCAAAGCTTCCCGGAGCTTTTCGAGTCTGGACGATGTCGTTCCCGCAGCTAGTCATCGGATGACAGGTGGGTTATGGTTTTCCCCTATCTAGACTCTGCGTATATAGGCTATAACTGTATTAATTAGCATCCTTGGATGGGTTGTTATAGGTTGGTACCCCAGACCTTGTCCGCCTTTCTTCCGTCTATTTCATACGTTGTTTGTAATATTCGCGTAGTAATGTATATTACCTTTGTGGTCCTGTGTGGCCTTGTATTGACTCTGGAACATAGATGGTGGGCTATTTGGGAATGTCCGCGAGTCTCGGACATAGTTATTATCATTTTAGGCTGGTTATGTCTGTTGAGTAGCTATTGGGCCTGTGCAGGGCTGATAGGAATTGTTGTGAGCCGTTGGGCTACTTTTATATTTGTGTACGAGCATATCATCCATGAAAAAGGTTTTCCCCTGCATGTTTTACTACAGTTTTGGCTGTGAGCCACTACTGACAGTTTTCCTAAATTTGCATGGCCCTGGGGGCCCATTTTTGGTACTGTTGTTGATAGAAAAGGGGATTTTTGGATGTTTTCGCACTGATTTTATTACTGGTACTAGTCTCTGCGGGGAAGAGTACCAGACTTGATTTTATTACTGATACTAGTCTTTGCGGGGTGGAGCACTAGACTTGATTTACTACAGTTTTAGACCCGGTTATGCCCGGGCACCCTTGGAGGGGTTTTTGAGGCATTTTCTACTACTTTAGTCCTGGACGGGGTCTGGGCATGCATATTTGAGACTGGGTCTCTATCTTGATCCCGTACTTGCTTCCAGATGACATGTCCTGATACTGAGTTTTAGTATGGGGTCGGGGACCTCCATGGACCTTGCTGCTCTGGGCCTGGGGCTTCGGGCTGCGTGCGCCGGAGGGAAGGGTATACGGTGGAGTAGAGGTATACAGGCTGAGTCCTTCCATGGAACCTGTCTGCTGGGCCTGATTGGCACCAGAGGAGGTACATACAGAGGTTCTATTTCACACATCATATAATATCATATCATGCATTGGATTCCACCCTTGTTTGCTGTGTGTTTAGTGTACGCTCCAGTAGTATGGGATGCCGGAGGGTTTGCTTTCACTTGATTGTGTTCCTCGGTTGTGTGGGCAGCCGTTGGGACTGTAGGTAGACTATATTTACTACTGTCTTTATTTAGAGCTTGTCTTGGCACCCGGTTCTTGAAAGATTAGTGATGGCTAGCCTGTTGAGGCTTTGGTTGTGGGATTTTTTGATTATTGTGAGGGCTTTAGAGTCCTATCTTATTGAGGCACTTTTGTGTGGCCTTCTAAGCAGAGTGTATGACTCTTGCTCTATCCTTGTGGGAAGTTGAGTGGTATCTCTCGATTATTGTGGCCTAGTTATTTCATCCTAGGGTTGCACTTGTGAGGTGATTCCCTGGTTATGCTATCATGTGATTGGATTGGTGTTATGACTTCCTTATACTCGTTGATTCCATTTTGAGTATGTTTGACTACTCTCTGTCTTTTCCTTTTACTTGAGGTTACCGGTATACCGCCATTTTCTCAACTCTCTCTCTACTTACTTATATTATTATGGAAGGACTCCAGGTGTGTTCTCCCTTCCTTCACCTGTGATTCTATGTAATTGTATCTCTGTGCTAGCATGTGTTACTTGAAGCTCTTGGTTATGGATGATCTGTGCTAGCTCCTTGTGCCTTGCTTATTGCCTCAGTGAATGCTTTCTTGCTATATGTTACTTACTGCTTTTATATCTTATATGCGCTCAGTCGGCCTATGACACCTACTGAGTACCCATGGTTTTGGTGCTCATACTACACTTCTGCACTTTTTTGTGCAGATATTAGCTGAGCTTTCATTGTTGATCACGTTGGAGACTCGTGCAGCTTTTGGATCTTTGAGACTAGGGTGAGCGCCTGACGGTCGGGGATTGTCTACATCTCATCTGTTGTATTGTTGCTCCTTGTACTTTCGGAGGCAGTTTATGTTGTATTTTGTTACTACTAGCACTTGTATCCTATTAGAAGCTTCGGTACTATTGATACCAAGTCTTGGGGTTGGTGTAGTTTCCTTTATGTATTTATATTCGAGTTTTGTTTTCGCTTATTTCTGCTTGCTGGTGACTTTTGGTTAGGTAGTAGCCCATTACTAACTGTTTTGGGCTACGGGAATTGGTTCGCCTACTGGGGATTGTAGGTGCCATCATGACTTGAGAAATCGGGTCGTGACAGCTTGGTATCAGAGCTAGATTCACCGGTGTCATGGTACAGAAGCAAGTGTCTAAGTAGAGTCTCGTGGAGCAGTACGATGACGTCCGTATCCTATCTGCGGGAGGCTATAGGGCATTGTTAGGAACTATTTCATCTTCTTGGATCCTCATCGTGCGTTCCTGGCTCTATTGACTTTTAAACTTCAGTTGTTCATTCATTCTCGAATTCCTCAGATGAATGCGATAGCGGTTGGTGTCGAGGCTTCTATGCCTGTTGCTTTAGTGTTTCCACTAGCGCCAGGACTCCAGAGTGAGTGTTTATTGCACTAGATAGGAGGTGTGGGGTCAGCCCAACCTCCGACCGGATTTATAGAGACCTTAGCTCTTCAGGACATCGTGGCTAGGACTCTGAGTCCTACGGTGAGTGTTTCAGTACCTGGTTCTGTGAGTGGTGCTTCAGTTATAGTTGAGCTTCTAGTTGTTCAGCAGGGTTGTCTGTCGGTATTGGAGTACGAGGCGAGATTTTCCCATTGGATTTCATCTGGTATAGGCTATTTTTGGTGTGGTGAGCATGGGAACTTTGCTAGTAATCGCCCCAGAATTGTGTATCCTAGACAGCCTGGTTGTTATCATTATGGAGAGATTGGTTACCTTTATAGATATTATCCCCGGCGAGGGCCGGTTAGGCCTTTAGTTTCGACTACTCAGTCTAGAGTTATATCCCATCAGCTTGATACTCCTCTTGGTGGGCCAGAGGTAGAGGTTCCTGATATCGTTGCTCCAGGTTAGGCTTTTGCTACCTTCGACTTATGATAGTCCTGCTCGCTTTGCGATTCTATCCCTTCTGTCATTTATTTTCTTATATACCTACCTGCTATTTGTTTAAGTTGTTTGGCTACCCAAATTGTAGTAATGATATGTTATTTTATTGGTAGTTTATTCTTTAGTAGTGGATGGGGTTAAGTTAGCCTTGAGAGGTGTTTTTCCCGGAGTTGTAGCTCGTGGGTAGTTCTTGTTATTCTGTTTCTAGTCGGGTTACCCCTGTTTCATTGTGATTCAGGACTTTTGGTTGGGTTTCCCTTGTTGAGCGGTCCTAGATGGTTGTTTCCTATGCCGTTATCTAACTTGTCTAGAGATCCGTGAGATGGTTCGGTGTATTACCGATAGTTGGGCCGTAGTTAAGATTTTGCCTCAGTTAGGAGATATTGGTTATGCTAGTGTGCATAGATTGGTTTGGTCTCCCGAGTGTCTAGAGTCGACCCTCTTTGTTGATTAGTTTAGGAGGTTGGTAGGTATGTGGGTTGTTCCCATATTCTCCTCCACTTCCTGGTCTGTTGGGTGTTTTACTGTATCCCTAGCACCAGCTCGAACGAATCTTGATCGTAGTTCTTTCGATGAGCTCTTGATGTTGGCATCGTGATTGGGTCTTGACTTTAGCACTTCCGACTAAGTGTTGATCGTAACCTCATGGTTGGGTTGTATTTGTAAGAATTTTGGGTGAGTTGGGCATCCGGCCCATTCTTCTCCTTCCTTATTGAATTTGACGTGTAGCTATGAGTAATAAGGTAATGGCTTCAGGTTCTTATTCGAGAAAGGATTTGTAAGGTTTAGTATGTGATAAGGAAGCATTTTTATTTAGTTGAAAAAGAAGGGAGATGACTCTTTGTTTGTGTTTAAGTGTCCTTGTAGTTGCCTGAGGTGGCGATGAAGGTTTGCTTTGGGATTGTGTGTTGGTGATTTGATCCAGCCATCTACACATTGCCGTGGGTTTTCCATCGATTGGTTTTTGTTTCAGTAGCAGCTGTGGTGTTGGCAACTTGTATTTTCAAGCCTAGTTAGCTTGGGTTCTTAAGGGTTCATTGGCAGCATAAAGGTTCGACCAAGGCTTTGGTTGGCAATTTTGAAAGTCGGTGTTCAGAATCATAACTTAGCAGGTTACACCGGATGGTTTGTGGCAGTTTCTATTTGGTTGCAGCATCCTAGTGTCGGGAGGCATTGGGTGCGGGCAACTTAGATTCTTTTACTTCAGTTTTGGATGCGGCTATTGGCCTTGGACACCTAGTCCTTGGCTAACCTCTGCAAGAGGCAAGATATTCTAGATTTCAGCAGTGTTCTAGTTAGTACGAGGTTCTTCTACCATGGTTGGACAGACTCAGCGGCGTAAGTTTGAGCTTCAGCAGTGGTGTATGCTTTATGTGGTCAGCTTGTGCGGGTTAAGACTAGAGAGGCTATTTTGAGCTCTGATGATACGTAGAGACTGATAATAGCCATTCGTTTGCCCAGGATTTGAAATCTTGTTTAATTGATTCCTCCGGAGTTCTTATTTATGTGGGGTTCTAGTATTGGTTAGACTCGGCCAGTATGGACGAGAAGTTCGTTATGATATATGCTTTGAAGTGGTTGGTTGTTTGCAGAACCAGTAGAGCGGTTGATTCAAGCCAAAGGAATGAGTTGAAAGTATATGCAAAAATTTCTATGGCTAGATGGTAACTTTGAACCCCAGGCACCTTTTTCCTTTTCCTTCGGGGTGTTTGGACTTGATATTGTGGCATGGTGGACTTCTTCCTGAGGTGAGATTCCTAAGGCAATTTCACATTCAAATGATGTTCGAGTGTTCGGAGTAGCAGTAGTGTTTTCTAGAGTTGGGAGCTTGGCTCATGGTTACAGACTTCGTGGTAGGCTTACCACACTTCTTGCAGGATCGTGGTTTTGGTTTGGGTCTTTTGGGCGGGTTGCCCTGGTTCATTCACTTTCAGCTAATTCAGACCTGGCACGGTTCAGTTAGCAAGTTCAATGTTAGCAAAAGTGTTCGTTCGTTGGTTGATGGTCAGTCAGGGCATGTAATTTCGTTTTCAATGATATGCTATGGGTTGTTATCTTAGATGGCAAAGGCTAGTAGCCTATATCTTGGCTTAAAACGAGTTTGAATAAAGTGGGTGACTTCGTTCATGGTAAAGTATAAGCAGGAACTATGGATCTTCGGTGTGTTAGTTGATGCTTCGAGGGTGGTTTGAGTATTCGGCTTGTATGCAGCTTCCTATTTGTGGTGCTAAAGGATTCAGTTCAGAATAAAAAAAGGGGTTTTGTGGATCAGCGGGCTCATGAGTTGGATTTTTGGGTTGATGGATTTTCTGGTGAACTTGGCATAGTATTGAGGATTCGAGTTTTGTGTGTTGATAGCCTTGGTGCTCTGGTGTTGGTGTTGTGTAGGTGATTTTTGGTTAAGATTCTCGAGGTTCAGTTTGGGTTGGCAGATCTTTGAAGGTTGAAATCTAGCTTGGCTAGTAAGAAATTAACACTTGGTTGCTTTCTTTGGTTCTGTTCTATTGGGTGTCGTCCGGTCAGGGAGGCTACCCGGGTTGTCTGATAGAGTAGTGCGGGAGTCGTATCCGCTATTCTTAAATCTCTGGTATTTTCTTCCTTCCTGACTTTCGGGGACGAAAGCCTTTTTAGTAGTGGATAATGTAATTACCCTTTCGGTCATTTACACGTTTTCGCCTTTCTTGTACCATTAGAGCTTACTTGTAGCGGCCCAAGTCATTTATGGCTTGTCGGGACCGGTAGTTTGGTGCCCGGGCCATTTGTTTGGTCTTTATGGCCGTTCCTCATTTTAGAGCTTCAACTTTGGAAATCGTTGACTTCCGAATTTATTCTTGGTAATATCAAAGAATTAAACCAAGGTTCTAGGTCAAAGGAATTCCTTACTCGAAAGTTCGAGTTAAAGAAATGTCTCGTGTAACACCTCGCCCGTTTGGAAGGTTTATAGTAACCCATGCCTTTGGGGTAAGACTAATAGTGTCTAATATACTAAGAAGGATGTGTTATGAGGTATTGTAATGGAAAAATGGTCGTCTGATAAGTTTTGAAGTCAAGCAAGTTGCGAAACAAAAGTCGGAAAAGGTTATTGTAAATTCCTTTAAGGAATTCTCTTCAAATTTAAGTTAAATGTCTTGGGGTGTTTCTCCCTATCTATAAATATTTAGTGGGCCCCCAATATACCAAATCGAAGGTCTACGAGTCTAGTTTCCAACGCACTAAACCTTTCATCCATACGACTTCAGAATAGAGAGATATTCATATTTTCGTAAGACTGCACAAGCAGACACGTCAAGGTGGGGCCTACGTCCTAAGTCGGTTCAGCTTATAAAAGTTGATTTCTCCTTCGTTTTAACCCATATTTTTCACCCAAAATTCATAGAAAATCAGAGGGAGAGTCCATAAATAATCCATGGACTTTGATCCTTTCAATTCGGAAGTTTAACGGAAGTTGCTCTACGTCGCGAGCTCGTCATTTTGGTATAGTTTTCCCCGTCGATTTCATGGCGTATCTTCGTGGGTGTTGATGCAGGAATCCAGCAGGTGTTTTCTGAGTATTTGGCAGTAGCTACGGAGTTATATTAGCGAGTTATGGATCCCGTACACTTATCTATTTGTTGAATCAAGATTCTAAGCTTCTAGTCACGAAAAGTTGTATTTTTCGATAACTTGTAGTAGTTTCTTGTTGGATTTGGATACGTTTGTTGCTACTGCAAGGAGGCAGTTCGTGGAACTAATATTTTTATGCTATTATCTTTTGATTATCGGAAGGTAAGGGTTCTAAATCCTCGACTCATTCTTAATTTGAGCTTTAGAATCAATTCCGAGGAGAACTTATCGTTATCGGCATGTTTGTCGTGTTTTATTGCCGTATATTGTTACAGCTCGTGGTGGGTCCTTATAACAGCATGTTTAGCTTGGTATTTCAAAGCTTTTTGTCGAGGTAACCTTCCTCCTATGACCCTCCTTCGTTATTATATGTTCTAGTATTGTTTTATGGATTTCTGAGCCACGAAGTGGTATTTTGGATTTGTGGCTCTGGGCAGCCCCTTTGTCATATTAAATTGGGTTGTTATTGTTGTATGTTGATGGTGTTAAGGTGTTGGAGGTACTGGGAGTTGGTGTGATTCTTATTGTAGTCACGTACGATAGTTATTGGATTGAATGACGTGAAGTACGCCTTGAAATAGTGCCTCGGGAGCTCGTCGCTCCTTGGAGATGTGGTTAACGTATTGTTGTTGGATATAGCTGCCATTGGTTATTGTTATTGGCCTCATTTTTACGCTTTGGAGTTGGCTGGTCGCGAGTGTGACATTAACACCTTATCAATTGGCTATGGCTCGTTCTTGCAGCCTTGTCGATTCTAGCAATTGTTCCATTACCTTGGTTGGTCAGGCTTCATAGAGACGCCTTTGGGGCTTCAGTTGAAAGTATTTGTTTTATGTGATTCAAAGCTTCCCAGAGTTGTTCGAGTCTGGACGATGCCGTTCCCGCAGCTAGTCATCGGATGACAGGTAGGTTATGGTTTTCCCCTATCTAGACTCTGCGTATATAGGCTATAACTGCATTAATTAGCATCCTTGGATGGGTTGTTATAGGTTGGTACCCCAGACCTTGTCCGCCTTTCGTCCGTCTATTTCATACATTGTTTGTAGTATTCGCGTAGTAATGTATATTACCTTTGTGGTCCTGTGTGGCCTTGTATTGACTCTGGAACATAGATGGTGGGCTATTTGGGAATGTCTGCGAGTCCCGGACATAGATATTATCATTTTAGGCTGGTTATGTCTGTTGAGTAGCTATTGGGCCTGTGTAGGGCTGATAGGAATTGTTGTGAGCCGTTGGGCTACTTTTATATTTGTGTGCGAGCATATCATCCATGAAAAAGGTTTTCCCCTGCATGTTTTACTACAGTTTTGGTTGTGAGCCACTACTGACAGTTTTCCTAAATTTGCATGGCCCTGGGGGCTCGTTTTTGGTACTGTTGTTGATAGAAAAGGGGATTTTTGGATGTTTTTGCACTAATTTTATTACTGGTACTAGTCTCTGCGGGGCAGAGCACCAGACTTGATTTTATTACTGATACTAGTCTTTGCGGGGTGGAGCACTAGACTTGATTTACTACAGTTTTTGACCCGGTTATGCCCGGGCACCCTTGGAGGGGTTTTTGAGGCATTTTCTACTACTTTAGTCCTGGACGGGGTCTGGGCATGCATATTCGAGACTGGGTCTCTATCTTGATCCCGTACTTGCTTCCGGATGACATGTCTTAATACTGAGTTTTTGTATGGGGTCGAGGACCGCCATGGACCTTGCCGCTCTAGGCCTGGGGCTTCGGGCTGCGTGCGCCGGAGGGAAGGGTATACGGTGGAGTAGAGGTATACAGGCTGAGTCCTTCCATGGAACCTGCCTGCTTGGCCTGATTGGCACCGGAGGAGGTACATACAGAGGTTCTATTTCACACATTATATCATATCATATCATGCATTGGATTCCACCCTTGTTTGCTGTGTGTTCAGTGTACGCTCCGGTAGTATGGGATGCCGGAGGGTTTGCTTTCACTTGATTGTGTTCCTCGGTTGTGTGGGCAGCCATTGGGACTGTAGGTAGACTATATTTACTCCTGTCTTTATTTAGAGCTTGTCTTGGCACCCGGTTCTTGAAAGGTTAGTGATGGCTAGCCTGTTGAGGCTTTGGTTGTGGGATTTTTCGATTATTGAGAGGGCTTTAGAGTCCTATCTTATTGAGGCACTTTTGTGTGGCCTTCTGAGCAGAGTGTGCGACTCTGGCTCTATCCTTGTGGGAAGTTGAGTGGTATCTTTCGGTTATTGTGGCCTAGTTATTTCATCCTAGGGTTTCACTTGTGAGGTGATTCCCTGGTTATGCTATCATGTGATTGGATTGGTGTTATGACTTCCTTATACTCGTTGATTCCATTTTGAGTATGTTTGACTGCTCTCTGTCTTTTCCTTTTACTTGAGGTTACTGGTATACCGCCATTTTCTCAACTCTCTCTCTACTTACTTATATTATTGTGCAAGGACTCCAGGTGTGTTCTCCCTTCCTTCACCTGTGATTCTATGTAATTGTATCTCTGTGCTAGCATGTGTTACTTGAAGCTCTTGGTTATGGATGATCTGTGCTAGCTCCTTGTGCCTTGCTTATTGCCTCAGTGACTGCTTTCTTGCTATTTGTTACTTACTGCTTTTATATCTTATATGCGCTCAGTCGGCCTATGATACCTACTGAGTACCCGTGGTTTTGGTGCTCATACTACACTTTTGCACTTTTTTTTGCAGATATTAGATGAGCTTTTGCCGTTTATCACGTTGGAGACTCGTGCAGCTTTTGGATCTTTGAGACTAGGGTGAGCGCCTGACGGTCGGGGATTGTCTACATCTCATCTGTTGTATTGTTGCTCCTTGTACTTTCGGAGGCAGTTTATGTTGTATTTTGTTACTACTAGCACTTGTATCCTATTAGAAGCTTCTGTACTATTGATACCAAGTCTTGGGGTTGGTGTAGTTTCCTTTATGTGTTTATATTCGAGTTTTGCTTTTGCTTATTTCTGCTTGCTGGTGCGTTTTGGTTAGGTAGTAGCCCATCACTAACTGTTCTGGACTACGGGAATTGGTTTGCCTACTGGGGATTATAGGTGCCATCATGACTTGAGAAATCGGGTCGTGACACAGTCCCTCAGAATTATTATTAACTTCGATTGATTATTTCATAATCTATGAGATTGAAAATTCTGTAAAGAAATATATAACTGACATTTCATCAAAGAAAATATTTTCTTTGTTCAAATTAATTAATTTGGGGAAAACATTAACCCATTTTGTATATAGGCTTTTATATAACTCTGCTAAAATATTTAATGTTGGACCATATAGAGTCCACCATTGACAAAACTAATTTGGTATATGTTGTTTAAAACATGAGAGCATATTTTTATAAATCAAGAATGCCTTTTATTAGCATTTTCATATAAAAGAACTTTATTAAAGTTGTCAATATAGTCCCGATAATTATATTTAACTATAACTTTTTGTTCTCAATGAATATAATCGCTTTCTTCAAGAGTACTTAGGCCCTATTCAAATGGGGAAAAATTATTTTAATTATAATTTTTGAAAAGTTATAAACTTTTCTAGTATTGGCAGGGAAAAAATGCTAAAATTCAGCAGACCTTATTGATTAGAGTATCATCCCATAATGCATCATGTACTTATAAGCAGGAGTGGCATATGATGCCGTATCAAAATATTTATTCATGATTTGTCATGGATCATCTTTTCATTTTAAATCATTTTGTTCAAGAAGAAGTATTACTTCTTTTTTTATCTTTCTGATCATATAATTCAATATTTTTATTGCTATCATCAGCAAGCGCAGTAGAATATGAAGGTGTGCCATTATCCTCTCCTTTTTTAGATTTAATAAAATCTATAAATTCCTTGGACATAGGATAATTTGTATTAGAATTAGAAGTCCCTGCAATACTTGAGGCTATTAGTGTAATGAGCAGGTTCATCATTATGGGTAAATCTTTTATGTCAAGTTTCGGGTTAGAAAGCTTCTGGGTTTGGGAGTTGGAAATTTTGGGCTAGGCTAGTCTCAGATAGTTTCTGAGAAAGGTATGGTCTAGGATAATCTGGGTGAGGATTGGGTTATGTATCTTTTGATGAGCTAGTTTTCCCAATAACTAAGATGTTAAGGAGTCCGGGGGACTTTTCGGAAATGAATTTGGATAAGTAGAACTCCCGGTATTAAGGTTGATGTAAAGGGGTTGTTCCGAAATGTCAAGATTGAAGGTGTGTTCTAAAATAGGCACTTTTGGGAGATTTTTTGAATTTCTATCCCATGTCAACCGCTATACTGCTCTAACGCAGTGACCGCTATAGCGGAGGAATTTTTACTATAGCAAAAGTCAACGTCGATCAGCACTGGCATAGCAGTCGATTCTGCTAATGCGGCATCGCTATAGTGGTGTACGGACTGCTATAGTGGACTAAGTTGGGATTAATGCAGAAACTTCCCCAAAAACATTCAGAATTTCTGAAGAACATTTTGGGGAAAGGAGTTTTCCACCAAATTTCGTCCTAAAGGTAAGGCTTTCGTTCCCCATATCCGTATTTTGATTCTCATACCTTAGAAACTATAATCTTTGGCCTAGGGGAATGTTTGGAATGACCTGGGATGGTAGAATCTGGTGGGAAAATGGGGGATTCTAGGTGTAGAATTCGTGGGTTATGATTATTATCGCTTATGCATGTTTGAAATACCTTTATTCGCTAAATATAACCGTAAAAATGGTAGTTTAGGGTGAATTAATGGTGGGAAAGCCTGGGAATGGTTGGAATGATTATGGTTTGGCCTGGGGATTAGGACTTGTGTATAATTTATGTGTGTTAGGCCAGTGAATTGATTGTAGTTTTTTGTAATTGTGTTTAGACCAAGAGCATGCAAAAGCTATGGAAAATGGGAAGGCTCCGGTCTAGTAAGGTTTCAGGCTATTCAAGGTAGGTGATGCTTATTGTCTTGACAAATGCAATGTATATACATGTAACTATAGCTTCGTATTGTATGTGCTTCCATGCCTAGGAAAGGAAGTTATGAATATCCAAGTAATTGGGGTGTCAATTATCTGAAATGAACTTGATTATTGCTTGTTAGTTTTACAAGGTGTTTTCTGTTCATTTGAGTATTGACTGTTAGTTTTTGTGTGATATTCTGTTGGCTCGGGTACCACGCCGAGTAAGAGATACTAACAGTTGGCTCAGGTACCATGCCTGGTACAGAATACTAATGTTTGCCTCGGGTACCATGCCTGGTACAGGTTCTATATTAGTTGGCTCGGGTACCACGTCTGGTACAGGTTCTATATCAGTTGGCTCGGGTACCACGCCTGGTACGGGTTTAATTTGCATTGTTGATTGTATTGTTGATAGTTCCATGAGTGGACCGAGTTGATTGCTGAATTTGTGATATTGGATATTGGTCCTTAAGAGGTCGGTTGTTACACTTAAATGTGGAGTTGGTCCTGGGTTGGACCGGTCATTGCATGTTAACACTAAGTGTTGGGTTGATATTGGTCTGCTCATTCAGGAGTGTTGGGTGGGTGCCACTCACGGCGGGTTGGGTCATGACAAAGATGATGTCAGAGCCCTAGGTTTGTTGATTCATCATACCAAAATGGGTCTAGTAGAGTCTTGCAAAATGGTACAAAGACGTTTGTACTTTTCTTCGAGAGGCTATAGGACTTTAGGAAATTATCTCTTCTTTCTTCCTTCGTGCGATAACTTGATTCCAATTGGTATCTGGTGATACAAATTGGTATCTAACTTCTTTCACTCTTTAATCCACAGATGGTTAACACCAAAAATAAAGGAGCGAGATCGGCAGTCCTGGCAGCGGGCTCAGCGGTCAGAGGAAGAGGAAGGAGCAGACGTAGGGCAACACCCGCCATAGGTAGAGCTTAGGAAGCTGCAGGTGCAAGGGCGGTGACCCTTCCCCCACCCTAGGATCCAATTAAGGAGGAAGTTGAGGTTTTTGTTGAGGAGGGCGCGGAACAGGGGGATGCGGTACCGATCAGAGGTACAGGCCTTCCCCCTGTGACTCCCGAGGCATTTTAGCAAGTGGGGAATTTTCTGAGTGGGCTGGTAGGTACTGGAGGTACTCCCACAGGTATTGTGGATTAGGTTTTAGGAACTCAGTTGGCTATCATAACGGCTCCTAGAATTGATACAGCGTCGGGTATTGATAACTTCTTTAGTCCGATGCTAGGTCTGGTTATTACTGGGAATGAGCATGAGATGCTGACTAAATTCTTAAAGCTGAAACCTCCTACGTTTTAGGGTACTGAGAAAGAGGATGCTTATAAGTTTGAGTTTATTCTGGACTGTTATGAGAGGTTGCATAAGTTGGGCATTGTGCAGTAGCATGGGGTAGAGTTCATCACCTTCGAGCTTCAGGGTGATGCCAAGCAGTGGTGGAGGTCTCATGTAGAGTGTCGTCATCAGCCTTGCCTCCACTGACCTAGACGGATTTCCATGCTCTTTTCTTAGAGAATATGTGCCCCGCACCTTGAGGGATCATAAAAAGGATGAGTTTATGGCTCTGGAGCAGGGTAACATGTCTTAGCCTATGAGGCCAAATTCCATGTCTTGTCCTGTTTTGCTACTCAACTTCTAGGCACGAAAAAGGAGAGGATTTGTTTGTTTGTGAAAGGCCTGAATACAGAGTTGCAGGTGTTGCCTGTGCATATGGCCTCAGCGGGGAAGAGTTTCAATGAGGTAACAAAATTATGTGAAGAAACTAGAGGGGGTTAAACAGGTTGGAAAAGCTAAGGTGTTAGCCAAAAAGTCCCGGAATGATGGAAATTTCAATGGTTCATACTCTAGGGGTCACAACAAGCAGGTGTATTCTTCTCATCTGATTCAGTCAACCTTGCCAGCTTCTACATGTGGTCGTTCGGGAGCCAGTCAGTTTCAGCTTCTAGAGGCCAGAGGGCTTCTTATACTTCTACTAGCAGGCCTACTCTTGACCGCGGATGTTTTCATTATGGTGATTCGGGTCACTTCAAGAGGGAGTGCCCTAACAGGCAGGCAGGTAATCAGACCTAGAAGCAGCCTAAGACTGTAGTTCCAGCAGGTAGCGATTGCTACACTAGGGGTCATCCACAGGGTGGGCGAGGTAACTTTTAGGGAGGCCAGGGAGATAGAAGAAATAGTGGTGCAGGTAAGGGAGTGGGCAGCTAACAAGGAAAGTTTCTCAGATTGATGACCGGGCCCATTATTATGCTTTTCCAGGAAAGGCTAAGGCTGAGGTGTCAAACGTAGTGATCACAGGTACAATTCTAGTCTATGATAGGATGGCCTTTGTACTATTTGACCCAGGTTTTACTTGTTCATATGTTTCTGTGAAATTTGTCTTGGGTCTAGATTTGGTTTGTGATGTCCTTGATTCCCCTATTCATGTTTCTACCCTGGTTGGAGAGTCTGTGATAGTAACCCATGTTTATCGTACTTGTCCTGTGGTGTTTGTGGGGTTGCAGACTTAGGTAGACTTGGTTATTCTAGACATGTTAGAATTTGATGTTATTTTGGGTATGACCTAGTTGTCTCCATATCATGCGGTGTTGAATTGTAATACTAAGACTATGACTAGAGATTTTGGATAAAGATAGGCTAGAATGGGAAGGTATGTACAGGCCTAAGCCGGCTAAGATCATATCATTTGTTCGGGTTAGGAAGTTAGTGGGAAGAGGGTGTTTGGCCTTTTTGACTCATCTCCAAGATGATAGTATGGAGTCCCAATCAATTGATTCAGTTCCGGTAGCTTCAGAGTTTCATGAGGTGTTTTTGGCGAACTTGTTGGGCATCCCCCTGGATAGAGACAATGACTTTTGTATAGACTTGGAGTCGGGCTGTCACGACCAGATTTCTCGGCCATGATGGCACCTAGAACCCCCCCAGTAGACAAACCAATCCCCGTAGCCCAAAACAGTCAGTAATGGGCTACTATCTAACAATCCAAGTGGAAGAACAGTTTAACATGCGGAAGCAAGGGAACAAGATGAAGAAAATAGATAACAGGAATAATATAACATTGCAGAAGCTAAACCAAACCCAAAACCTGGTATCATAGCGTATAAGAGCCCGATCTACATAAGGAGTACAAAGGATCCAAAATTAATACATATAATGCTGTCTTCGAGTAGTAATAGAGTACAAAATATACAGATAAACTAAAAGCTAAGCTCCAATCGACAAGAGCTCACCCTCAGTCCAGAATATCACCAAAACAGCACCTCGTACGAGTCTCCCATGAGCTAGCGGCAATGGCTCACACTAGGATCTGCACCAGAAGATGTAGGGTGAGCACCAAATGCGAAGCATAAAGTACCCCAATAGGTATCATAGGCTGACTAGGCACATATAAGATAAAAGAGTAATAATAGACAAAATAGGAACAAGCAGTCACAGAAATCAATGAAAAAGTACACAGGAACTAGCCCAGAGGAAAGATAATAAGAACAACATACAAGGCTAGCAAGTGGAGTATATACACAACAGGCACAGGTGAAAGTAAGAAAAGGCACACCTGGGATCCTTGCAATAACAGCATATACATAACAAGTTTTAGAAATGGCCGGTATACCGGTAACCTCAAGTATAAGAAAAAAAGGCGAAGAGTAAAGGTAGACATGCTCGAAAAATAGGAACAACAATCAACTAATCATATCAATTTCAAAATATCCAACTCCACACCTATAATAATAACGGGGAACAATTCCATAATAAAATAACAAGAGTCTACCTACAGTCCCCTGGCCGCCCATACAACCGAGGAATACAAACAAGTGAAAACAAACTCTCTGCATCCCATACTACCAGAGCGTACAATCAACAAACAGCAAACAAAGGTAAAACCTCACACAGATGAATGATACGCTATGAAATGCCAAGGTCGTGCAATCTCAGTTTCAGTATATTACCCCCTTCGGTTCTCCAAAGGTCCAGCAAAGGCAGGATCCATAGAAGGACTTCTCCCGAGTACATTTGCTACACCGTAAACCCCTACCCCCGGTCATCCTTTTGCCCATAGCACTTTGTCCGGAATTATAGGGTACATCAAGGTCTACTCATAGACCACATACTGCACTCTAACCTCAAAATACCATCCGTATTACCACCGGATCCAACTAGTAACAAATCCCCAAAATGGGTGCCTGAATCCTATCTAGGTCTAAATCAATGGAATAAATGCAGTAAAAATCCATCCAAGGGTGCCCGGGCATCTCCGGGTCTAAAACAGTAGTAAACAGACTGTTGCTTGGCTTTACAGAGTCTAAAAACTATAACTTACCAATAACGGAACCAATATAGCACCTCGGTCCACCCGAGTCCAATATAGGATACAAAAACTGAGACATCTCTCTCTTTTAACCTTTCTTACCCCAAGAAGATCTATAAAAGGGATACCAAACCGTTGATAACACATTTTTCTAAAAACAGGCCCCCCGAGGCCATACAAGGTTTGGAAATCATAAATAGAGGGCTCGAAGCCAAAACCATAGAGAAATCGAGTAGAAAAATCCTTTTTATGTGCATGAAAATGATATGATCAAACACAACTAGCCGCCCCGTAGCTCACAATCTACCTATCGGCCCTGCACAGGCTCCACAGCTACTCAACAAGCATAACCAGCCTAGAAGGATATTTCTATGTCTGGGACTCGCAGGCATTCTCAATAACCCCACCATCTATGTTCCAGAGTCAACAAGGCCTCACAGGACCACAAGGGTGATAATATCAACTACTGAGAATACTACACACAACGGAGGAAAGAAATGGGAATAACCATGGAAAAGCGGTCAGGGTCTGTGGTACCAACCTAATAACCCAACCCAAGGATGCCAACTAGTATAATTTTATTCGATATATACTAAGTCTAGGGAGTTCAAACTGTAACTTACCTATCGTCCAATGATAAGCTACTCGAACAACAATATCCAAGCCCGAATCGCTTTGAGAGATCCCGATTGATAATCAAACTATCATAAACATAAGTAATACGTTAAAGCGAGTCTAACGATACCCATATTACTACAATTGTTGCCTGGTTGAAATCCGGGTGAAAAGCAGGCTTGCAGGGCCCACAACCTGAAACCCAAAACAAAAAAGAGCACAATGACCCCAATGATGCCAAGAAGGCATGCTCCAAAATTGAGCACAATTGGCCAAGAGAAGGCGCCAAAACAGCCCGCTCAAATTGGGGTTTAAAGATGGAATTTCAAGAATAAAATTAGAAATTAGGCAAGAATTACCTTCCAAGTAAGAGAATAACGCCAAGAACTTGGAATTGGATGAGTCCACGAGGCAGCAACGTCACCCACGAACTGATTCTACCATCAAAACTCAATCTTGAGGAGGATGGCAACAATGGTGGTTTTAAGCCAATGAAGTGGACAACAATGGAAAGCAAGACGAGGAAGAGAACTTACCTATTGATGAGGGAACTCATGGGATATCGAGGCACAACAATTCTGGGGCAAGGAACTGATTTTAGGAGTTATTTAGAGGGAGTTTGGGGCTTAAGATTTGGTGGAGGATGGAGAGAACAAAGCTGGAAAATGAAATGAAAACATTTTATACTGCCAGGGGTCCTTCATCGCGATTGCAAAGGGACCCCTCACAGCCGCGAGGATCACGTTGGCTAGAACATCGCGATCGCGAAGGCTAGCTATGCGATCACGAAGAACAGAGAAGGGGGGACTTCGTTGCAATCACGATCGGCGATTACGCGATCGCAAAGAACACGGTTCCAGGTGCTTTATCGCGGTCGCAAAGGGTGAGTTTTGCAATCGCGATAGAGGCTTGATGCCTGCACTTGCAACTAGAAAAAGTCTGCAACTTTCCAAAACTCGATGGGGCATTTTGGGCACAATCAGAAATCGATATCTAGAAACCAATAGTGCTAACAGAGTGGAAACGACTTTCCAAACTCGACGGAATCATCAAAACTTTCATACGAGGTTGTTTAGGAGAAATGTTAACCCAAGTCCACTAACGAAAAGGAACCCAAAGGCTCGAAATGAGTCTGGCTCACCCGAAACCTAAACCAACCACATTCCCAACCCAAACTCATCATTCCAGAGCTGATGGAATCATCGTATTTTGAATCCAACACTCTGATCATCGAAAGTTACCCAAAGTTACAGCTTCAATTCCAAATGGCCTAAAAACAGAGAAAATCACACAAAACCTACACCGGAAGTTCTCAAGCCTCAACCGAAGGTCCAACTTGACCAAACTCAATGCTACGGAGCTAACAGAACTGTGAGAATTCAATTCCGAGCACGTTAGCTAAGAATGTTGACTAAAGTCAATGATATTCTAAGTTAAGGCTCTAAAACAGGAAAAAGGGCAAAACAACCAAACAAACAACCAGGGCACCGAATTACCGGTCCCAGTGAGACATAAATGGCTTGTGACGGCTACAGGAAAGCTCTAACAGTATAATGAATGTGTAAATGCGAAGATGACCGGAAGGGTCATCATAACATCCACTACTAAAAAGACTTTCGTCCTCAAAAATCAAGAATAAAAGAGTACCTGAAGGCTCGAACAAGTGCCAATACTGAGCACGCAACTCACTCTCGGTCTCCCAAGTAGCCTCCTTAACTGGACGATGTCTCCACTGAACTTCATAACCAGAATCTCTCTAGATCTCAACCTCCTGATATCTCTGGCCAGAATAGCTATCGGCTCCTCAACAAATGACAAACTCTTGTCTAACTGAACCGAATCTCAATGCAACACATGAGACTCATCTGGAACATACCAGCACAATATCGAGACATGAAAAACTGGGTGAACAACTGAAAACATCGGAGGCAAAGCTAACATGTAGGCAAGACTATCAACCCTCTGTAGAATCTCAAAAGGCCCAGTAAACCTGGGGCTAAGCTTGCCCCGCCAACCAAATCTCACCATGCCCTTCACAGGCGATACTCGAAGGAAAACCAAGTCACCAACACTGAACTCCAAGGCACAAAGTCTATGATCAGCGTAGCTCTTCTACCTACTCTGGGTTGCTCTAAGTCTGTCCTGAATCAAACAGACTTTGTCTAAGGAATCTCTAAGCAAATTTGTACTCTGCATTCTGGACTATAACCCATCGAACCAACTAATCGGTGATCTGCAATGTTTACCATACAAAGCCTCAAAAGGTGCCATGTCGATGCTCAAATGAAAACTATTATTATAAGCAAACTCGGCCAAAGGCACAAAATGATCCCATGAACCTCCAAATTCAAGTACACAAGCCTGAAGCATGTCCTCCAGGACCTGAATAGTCCTCTCGGACTGGCCATCTATCTCAGGGTGGAAAGCAGTACTAAGCAGAACCTCCATACCCAAATCTCTCTGTATAGCTCTCCGAAACTGAGATGTGAACTGTGTGCCGCAGTCTTAAATAATAGAAGATGGGACTCTGTGTAACCAAACAACCTCGCGAATGTAGATCTGAGCTAGCCTCTCAGCATCGTAGGAAGTCTGAATGGGAAATAAGTAGGCCGACTTACTTAGCCGATCCACAATCACCCATATGGAATCAAAACCCCGAGTAGTATGAGGCAAACCGATAACAAAGTCAATAGTAATACCTTCTCATTTCCACTCACGAATGGGAAGTCGCTGCAATAAGACACCTGGTCTCATGTGCTTGAAATCCACCTGCTAACAGTTCAAGCATCGAGATACAAACTCTGCTACATCCCGGTTCTTACCACACCACCAGTAAAGCTATCCCAAATCTCTATACATCTTCGCCGCGCCAGGATGAATAGAGTATCTAGAACAATGTGCCTTATGGAGTATTATCTGAATCAAATCACCAACCTTTGGAACACAAAGTCGGCCATCAAACCTCAGAATACCATCAGAACCCAAAGTAGCTCGACTGGCCTCACCCCGAACTACCTGATCATGAAGGTCGCACAAACTCTGATCCTCAAACTGTTGGCTCTGAATCTGATCAACTAGAGTAGAATGGACCTCAACACTGGCAAGCACTCTGCT
Organism: Jaltomata sinuosa; assembly: GCA_003996215.1. Taxonomy (NCBI): domain Eukaryota; kingdom Viridiplantae; phylum Streptophyta; class Magnoliopsida; order Solanales; family Solanaceae; genus Jaltomata; species Jaltomata sinuosa. The sequence goes on along the minus strand of QJPP01001298.1, from coordinate 133,054 downwards.
AGGATCTGACAAGTCAAGCCTAACTAATTGGTTAGCCAACGACTGGATGTCTAAAGCCAACGGGCACTCAGAAACTGAAAGTGAAAGTAAGCTGCCCATACTCACCGCCTTCTGACTCAAGGCATCCGCTACCACGTTTGCCTTGCCCAGATGGTATAGAATAGTGAAATAATAGTCCTTCAGTAGCTCAATCCATCTCCTCTGCCTCGAGTTCAACTCCCGCTGACTCATAATGTACTGAAGACTACGGTGATCGGTGAATATCTCACAATGAACTCCATATAAGTAGTGCCTCCAGATCTTGAGCGCGAAGACTATCGCTACTAAATCTAAGTCATGAGTGGGGTAGTTGCGCTCATGAACCTTTATTTGTCTCGATGCATATGCTATCACTTAACCCTGCTGCATCAACACACAACCAAGACCGACCCCTGAAGCATCACAATACACGGAGAAACTCTGACCCTCAACCGACAAAGTCAGAACTGGAGCTGAAGTCAATAAGGCCTTAAGCCTCTGAAAGCTATCCTCGCACTGATCTGACCACTGGAATTGGACATCCTTCCTAGTCAGCATAGTCAAGGGTGCTGCTATGGAATAAAATCCCTCAATGAACCATTTATAGTATCTGGCTAAACCAATAAAGCTGCGAACCTCGGTAGGAGTAGTAGGTCTAGGCCAATCACGAACCACAAAAATCTTACCCGAATCAACTCTAATCCCATCCTTAGACACCACGTGTTCTAGGAATGCAACTGACTCGAGCCAAAACTCACACTTTGAGAACTTGGTGTAAAGCCAGTGATCTCTCAAAGTTTGAAGTACAGTCCTCAAATGTTTCTCATGCTCGTCCCTACTCCATGAGTATATCAGAATGTCATCAATGAAGACTATCACAAACATATCCAGATACGGGCTTAGCACCTTATGCATCAAATCTATAAAGGCTATGGGGGCATTAGTCAACCCAAAAGACTTCACCAGGAACTTATAGTGGCCATAACATGTCCTGAATGCTGTCTTAGGGATGTCCTCCACCCTAATCCTCAACTGATGGTAGCCGAACCTCAAATCAATCTTTGAAAACACAACTGAACCCTGGAGCTAATCAAACAAGTCATCAATCCTCGGCATCAGATACCTATTCTTCACTGTCACCACTGCTGATAGTCAATACACCTCTGCATTGACCCATCCTTATTCTTCATAAAGAGAACAGGAGCACCCCAAGGAGACACACTCGATCTAATGAACCCCTTAGCTAACAAATCCTAGAGCTGCTCCTTAAACTCTCTCAACTCAGCAGGAGCCATACGATAGGGAGGAATCGAAATGGGCCTGGTGCCCGGCTCTAACTCAATGGAAAAATCAATATCTCTCTCAGGTGGAAGGACAGGCAGGTCAGTAAGAAATACATCTAGGAACTCTTTAACCACCAAAACAGACTCAGGAGACGAAGGGTCCGCACTAGCATCTCGGACATATGCTAGATAAGCTAAACACCCACGGAAAATCAACTTCCTAGCTTAAAGATAAGAGATGATCCCAGATGGTGCATGGCTAACCGAACCCTGCCATATAACCGAGGATACACCGGGCACAGCTATGGTAACAGTCTTGGCATAACAATTCAAAACCACACGGTGAGGGGATAACCAGTCCATGCCTAGTATCATGTCAAAATCTAACATATCAAGGATCATCAAATCACCCCAAGTCTCCAAATCACCAACATATATCACACAGGATCTCACAATCTGATCTACTACTAAAAAATCTCCTATTGGGGTCAAAACAGAAATAGGCACAGATAATGGCTCACTAGCCAACCCCAAACAAGGCAGAAAGTAGGCAGATACATATGAACAAGTGGATCCAGGACCAAATAAAGTCGAGCAGACTAATGGCACACAGAAATTGTACCTGTAATCACACCATTCGAAGCCTCTGCCTCCAGTCTCCTAGGGACTGTATAGAACATATGATGACATCCACCTGCCCGACCGCCATTCTTACCATCTGCTCTGCCATATGGGGAACCACCCCTAGCCTGACCACCACCCCCTCTAGCTGGAGGCTGAACTGCTCGATAAAGCTCTACCAGCAGAGCGGTTGGCTGAACTGTACCCCGCTGGGGGCAATCTCTCATATAGTGAACCACCACCCCACACTCATAGCAAGGCCCTAACGGCCTGAAGTGTCAAGATGGACTGGCAGAACTCGAATGACTACCATGGCCTGATGCCTCGAAAGATGCACCCCTCAAAGATTGACCACTCTGGCCCTGATGGCTACTCTGACCCTGCTCAAATGGAGTATCACCCATAGCCTAAAGTGAAGCATGAACCTGTCAGTTGGACTGACCTTGATGTTGTTGTGGCTGATAACCTCGGTCCCACTAGCCCGAACCTCTACCCCCCTGACGGGAACTACTGTAGCCACCCTAAAGTCGAGGCCTCTTATCTCTGGCCCCGGAGTCATAATGACGCATATCCTATATCGTACAAGTATAATCTGCAATGGCCTGAAATTACCTACCACTGGCAACCAATATATTGGCTGGCTCTCTAAATTCTAACCTCAATCCCCAAATAAACCTGCAAATCCTGTCTAGCTTAGTAGGAATGATCATAGCTCCAAATGGTGATAACTGATGAAAATGGGTCCCATACTCAGATACGGTCGTAGACCCTTGCATAAGCTAAGTAAACTACTCCCTGTGATGCTCACGATCACTCTGAGGCAAGAACTTGGCCATAAAGGCCTCATAAAACTCAGACCAGGTTAAAGGAGGCGATGTAGAAGATCTACAAGCAACCTGCGCCCTCTACCATAACTTCACTCGGCCCTCCAGCTGATAGGTAGTGTAGCTAACCCCGTGAGTCTCCAATAAGCCCAAATGGTGTAACATATCCTCATAGGTAGTGATAAAATCATAGGGGTCCTAACCCGGTGTACCAGTAAATCTCAGTGGTGTCAATCGTAAGAACCTACCCAAAGCCTTCTGCTCCCCATTTATCATAGTTGGGCGAGGAGCAAGAGTCTGTGCAACTGAAGGGATCGCAATAACCTCACCATGGGGAGCCGTAGTAGCAGGCTGTGCTCCTGAACTCAGAACACCCAGGGTTGCCCCCTGAGTGGATGTATGGGCTGTCTCAGAAGGATGCTTTCCAATCATACCTAAAAGCTGAACAAGTAAACCCCGAATATTCGAAGACTGAGTTGGGGCTAAAACTGGCACAGAAACTGATGCTGGAGCTAGTACTGGAGCTGGTGGTACCTGGGCTATCCCCGGGTCCATATGTTGCTTCTCAGGAGAAAACTCAAGCTCATAATCAGGCTTAGGCTCTATCTCAACTCTAGCAGCCCTAGCAGGCGTCACTGCTCTGGGGCATCCACGACCCCTACCTTTACTTCTACGATCACCCCGGCCTCTAGCTAGAGTTGAAGGTGAAGGGGCAAGAGGCTCTCCTCTGCCTGAAGCTGAAGATCTCGTCTAAACTATCTGCGAAAGAGTGAACCAGAGTAAGTGAGATTTCTAGAAACTTTCAAGGTTACTACGCATGAGATAGAAATAAGAAAAGTCTAATTCTTCCTAAGAAGTGACTATAGCCTCCCAAAGATTGAGTACGGATGTCTCTTCCCCAATTCGCAAGACTCTACTAGATGTTGGCTCCTATATCAATGACACTGGTAAACCTAAGCTCTGATACCAAGCTGTCATGACTCAATTTCTCGGCCATGATGGCACCTACTGGGTACATTATGCTTCGAATTTGGTGCTCACTCTACACCCTGCATCTTCTAGTGCATATCCTAGTGTGAGCCATTACCGCTAGCTCATGAAAGACGCATGCGAGGTGCTATTTTGGTGATATTCTGGACTGAGGGTGAGCTCTTGTCGATCGGAGCTTAGCTTTTAGTTTATCTGTATATTTTTAACTCTAGTACTACTCAGAGACAGCTTTGTATATATTACTTTTGGATCCTTTGTACTCCTTATGTAGATCGGGATCTTATATGCTATGATACCATGTTTTGGGTTTGATTTAGCTTCCGCCTTGTTATATTATTCCTGTTATCTATTTTCTTCATCTTGTTCCCTTGCTTCCGCATATTAAACTATTATTCCACTTGGATTGTTAGATAGTAGCCCATTACTAACCGTTCTGGGCTACAGGGATTGGTTCACCTACTGGGGGTTGTAGGTGCCATCATGGCCGAGAAATTGGGTCTTGACACAAGCACTCATCTAATTTCTATTCATCCCTATCGTATGGCCCCGGCAGAGTTCAGGGAACTTAAGACTTAGCTGCAGGAACTCTTAGATAAAGGCTTTATTCATCCCAATGCTTCACCTTGGGGTGCTCCAGTGTTGTTTGTGAAAAAGAAAGATAGTAGTATGAGAATGTTTATAGAATACAGGCAATTGAACAAGGTCACCATCCAAACCTTTACCTCGCATAGATAACCTTTTTGACCAGTTGTAGGGTGCGTCCGTATTTTCAAAAATTGACTTAAGGTTAGGGTACCATCAGTTAAAAATTAGGCCCGAGGATATCCCTGAGATGGCATTTCAAACTCGATATGGGCATTATGAGTTTTCAGTGATGTGTTAGGGTTGATCAATGTGCCGGCAGTATTCATGAGTTTGATGAATAGGGTGTTCAAATCATAACTGGATTCGTTCATTATCGTGTTTATAGATGACATTCTGATTTACTCCAAGAGTAGGGAGGAGCATGTTGAGCATCTTCGCACTATTTTGGATATTTTGAGGCACCAGAAATTTATGCCAATTTTTCCAAGTGTGAATTTTGGTTGACTTCAGTCACCTTCTTAGGGCATGTGGTGTCAGAAAAAGGTGTGGTGGTGGATCCTATAGAAGATTGAGGCAGTTAAGAGTTGGGTCCGACCTAGCTCTATGACTGAGGTTAGGATTTTTGTGGGGCTTGAAGGCTACTATCGTAGGTTTGTCAAGGATTTTGCATCTATCGCTACTTACTTGACAAGGTTGACTCAGAAGGAGGTACTATTTGTGTGGACCAATGAGTGTGAGGAAAGCTTCCAAAAGCTTAAGATGCTTCTTACTACATCTCTCATTCTATCATTGTCAGTTGAAGGTAAGGATTTCATTGTGTATTATGATGCTTCACATTAGGGTTTGGGTGATGCGTTAATGCAGTACAGGAATGTTATAGCTTATGCTTCAAGGCAGTTGAAGCCTCATGAGAAGAATTACCCAACTTACGACTTGGAGTTGGCAGCGGTGGTCTTTGCACTCAAGATTTGGAGGCACTACCTCTATGGTGTCAAGTGTGAAGTATTCACGGACCATCATAGCCTGCAGTATGTGTTCACTTAAAAGGACTTAAAACTGAGGTATAGGAGGTGGATGAAGTTGTTGAAGGATTATAATGTGACTATCCAGTATCATCCAAGAATAATCAAAATGTACCGGGACTTGAGACAACTTTACTGGTGTCCTGGGATGAAAAGGGACATAGCTTATTATGTGTTCAAGTGTCAGAACTGTCAACAGGTCAAGTATGAGCACCAAAGGCCTACAGGATTGCTTCAGAGGATGCCCATTCCCAAGTGAAAGTGGTAAAGGATAGCAATGGATTTAGTGGTGCGTCTTTCTAAGACATTGGGAAAGTATGACTCTATTTGGGTCATTATGGACAGGATGACCAAGTCAGCTCATTTCATTCCGGTTAGGGTGGACTATAATTTGCCTCAGTTGGCTAAGATCTATGTTAAGAAGATTGTGAGGATGCATAGGGTACCACTCTCCATCATTTCAGACAAGGGTACGCAGTTTACCTCTAAGTTCTAGGGTAAGTTGCACGAAGAGTTGGCACTCAACTCACGCTCATCACGGCATTTCATCCTCAGACAGATGGTCAGTCAGAGAGGACAATTCAGGTATTGGAAGACATGCTGAGAGAATGTGTGATCAACTTTGTGGGTCATTAGGACCAGTTTCTACCATTGTGTGAGTTCTTATACAACAACAGCTACCACTCCAGTAATGACATGGCACCTTTTGAGGAACTATATGGGAGGGGATGTCGATCACCCATAGGGTGGTTTGAGGCAGGCGATATGAAACCTTTGAGCATGGACTTGGTAAGGAAGCTCAAGAAAAAGTAATGGGAGCTTATACCAAGTTGCTAGCAGCCCAAAGCAGGTAGAAAGAGTGTGCAGATCGCAAGGTAAGAGACATAGATTTCCAGGTTGGTGAACAGGTGTTATTAAAGTATCAACAATGAAGGGGGTAATGTAATTTGGCAAAAGGAGCAATCTTAGCCCTCAGTACATCGGTCTATTCAAGGTTCTCGAGATTGTAGGGCCTGTGGCATACAGGTTAGCACTGCCACCCAGTTTATCTGAAGTCCATCTAGTCTTCCATGTATCTATATTGGAGCGATACCATGGGGATGGGGAATACACCATTAAGTGGGATTCGATTTTGCTAGACAAGGATCTTCAATACAAAGAGGAACCAGTTGTGATTCTTGATCGAGATGTCTGAAGTTGCGGACAAAAGATATCAAATTGGTGAATGTTCAATAGAATCATCGTCCGGTTGAGAAAGTCACTTGGAAAATCGAGAAGGACATGCAGGACAAGTACCCTCACTTGTTTGAGGATTCAGCTACTACACTTTCCCTCTTTTATTTCATCTTTTTGGGTTTGATCATTTGGGGAGAACGATGGGTAAATTGGTATCTGATGTAATGACCAGGTCCATCGTTATGGATAAACCTTTCGTGTCAAGTTTTGGCTTAGAAATCTTCCTGGTTTGGGAGTTGAAAATTTTAGGTTAGGCTAGTCTCGGATGATTTCTGAGCGAGGTATGTTCTAGGGCAATCTGGGTAAGGATTCAGTAATTTATCTTGTGATGAGCTAGTTTTTTCCATTATCTAAGATGTTAAGGAGTCCGGGGGACTTTTCAAAAATGAATTCACGTAAGCAATACTCCTGGTATTAAGGTTGACGTGAAGGGGTTTTTCTAGAATGTCAAGATTTAAGGTGTGTTGTAAAATGGGCACTTTTGGGGGATTTTCCAAGTTTATGTCCTGTGTCAACTGCTATAGCGGTTGACAATGCACTACCGCGTCAACCGCTATAGCAGAAGTCAACGTCGGTTACCACTGCCATATCGGTCGATTCTGCTACGTGGCACCGCTATAGCAGTGTACGGACCGCTATAGCAGACAAAGTCGGAATTAATGCAAAAACTTCTCCAAAAAAGTTCAAAATTTCTGAAGAACATTTTGGGAAGGGCTAAGGCAATTTTGGCAATTTCAAGGCACTTTTCCACCAAATTTCATCCTAAAGGTAAGGCTTTTGTTCCCCATATCCGTATTTAGATTTCCATACCTTAGAAACTATAATCTTGGGCCTAGGGGAACGTTTGGAATGACCTAGGATTGTAAAATCCAGTGGGAAAGAGGGAATTCTAGGTGTAGAATTCGTGAGTTATGATTATTATTGCTTATGCATATTTGAAACACCTTTATTCGCTAAATGTAACCGTAAAAATGATAGTTTAGGGAGAATTAACGGTGGGGAAGACCGAGAATGGGTGGAATGATTATGGTTTGGCCTGGGGATTAGGACTTGTGTATAATCCGCATGTTGTAGGCCATTGAATTGATTGTAGTTATTTGTAATTGTGTTTAGACCAAGAGCAAGCGAAAGCTACGAAAAATGGGAAGGCTTCGGTCCAGTAAGGTTTCAGGTTATTCGAGGTAGGTGATGGTTATTGTCTTGCCAAATGCAATGTATATATGATGAACGCTCAAATCGTGCTCTCCAAAGTAAGAGGTCACGGCAATCGTGTAGCAAAAAAAATTTATAATCCCAACGAGTGTTGGGGTCGTACCCAAGGGACTTGGGGTAGCTAAATAGAGATTGTAACGAATTGAGCTCAAGGTGAGAGTAATTGCGCAAAACAACAAGTAAAAGGATGGGGGAATTGGGAATGTTGTCACTACAATCGCAATTCAATTTAAAAAGCAATAAAACAAAAGAAGGTATACCAAGTTGACTAGACGACTAGGGATGCATATCCGATGGGGCTTTGGTTATGGGATAGGGTGATTATCTATTCATACCTATTCTCTCTTAATGACATGAATAGCATTGGTCATGGTTAATATTTGCTTATCTCTCGATCAACAATCTTACATCCGATGATCTCGGTTAGAGCATCATCGATTTGATCAAAAAACAACCAGTCTAGCTTGGGGAGGTCACACTATCTCTAGCTTAGATCCTTAAATGGTAGAATCCGACGATAAGAGCTATCTCTAGCCTCATATCTGAGTGGAATCCCAAGTTCCCACTAGTAATTTCACATCCGAAACTACAAAATCCTTTCTCAAGAAATCACATAGTGAAGTAATGAAAATTAATGTTTGCAACCACCAATTTTAGGATTAAAACTTGGTGAAATTACTAGACCCATGTCAATTAAGAAATTATAAGCTAGAATAGATAATACCCACACCCATTTCTTAAGCACCCATCATCAATACACCCCTAGACAAGAGAATTTAGCCACTCATAGTAAGAGAGAAAGAGATACCAGCTGGATAATTCAAAATCCCTTCCATTAGAGCTGAATCTCAAGTTCTAGATTCAATTTGAGCACAAAAGTGTTAACCAAGAGAATTAGATTGAAACCCTCTTCTCAATGGAGGTGAAAAACTTAGTCTCTAAGCTAAAAACTCTTCAAAATATTCAGAATGATAAAAGTTATTTACAATTGTGCCTGAATAGCCCTTTTATAGTTTCCCCAAAATGTCACTAAAAATTAGGACAAAAAATGCCCTTCGGGAAGTGTGCGGCGCGATGTACAGTTCACATATTGTGATGTGCGCATCGCACACTGCCTCTGGTTGAACCAGTGACTTCATCTAGAATTGGGAGTTTCATGCGAAGGGGGTGCGGTTCGCACCTCAGGATGTGCGCGTCGCACAGTGACCACACCCCTTGACAGACTTTTCAGTGACTTTTGCAGCTTGTGCAGAGGAGGTGTGGTTCGCACCTTGGCCTGTGCGTGTTGCACGACCATCGCATCTCTGGTCAGAATCTTCAGCCTTTCTGAACACTTCATACTTCACTCCTTTTGAGCTCTTTTTGGGTCCATTTCCTTGTTTATCATCATCTATCAAAAGTATATGCATAGACATCAATAAAGGCCATAAGAACCTCTAAATCTATTCATTACATAGCAATAATTCATGGATATAGGCTCAATAAGTTGGTAGATTACCGACTTATCAAACCCCTAAACTTGAACTATTGTTTGTCCTCAAGCAAGATACTTACAAGACAAGGCATGAATTATGCTCTAGGCTCAATCAAGGCACAAAAGACTACTCTACACTAAAAATTAAGAAAAAGAATAAACGAAAGACTCAAACAAATGACTCAACTACTATGCTCATCTCAATTTGGACCACCACAAATTCAAGGCAATTGATCAATTTAAAACCTTTTCCAACTGGACATCATTTCTCATTCAAAATCAAGGGAATTTTGCCATTCAAAGCAAGACATTTAAGCTTCTCAAGTCATTGACATGGACCGTCAAGGTTTGCCTCGAGATTCGCCACACAACTTGTCTCATTCATTCCCCTCAATTGACATAGATACTTTATGTTTCAATTCGAGTGCATGATGCCACTCACCACAAGAAAGAATCCCACTCACATTCATTCAATTCACAAAACACGGGATTATAAGAGAACCAAGAAGACTCTCACTCTCTCAAGAAAGTTCAAGTGCATATGCGTCGAACCATAGGCTTGCCCTTCATATATATCGCCACTAATGTAGGGTACCCAAGCTCGAAATCACCAAGGACTTGCAAGTTACGATGTTGGCTAGGGCTAAGGTGAGGATATCATTTGGATCAAGTGACTACACCTCCCTAATGCTTTTTGTTCTCATTTCGAACACCGCTCACATTTTTCAATTTCAACTTCACCTTATTCCTCCCTCACACAACCCAAGATTTCTCCTTTTTACTCATGATCATTAAAACTCCTTATACCACCTTCACTTCGTATCACCTATTTTTGCTTTTCAATTTTCTCATTGGATTGATCTTTTGGAGCAATTTTCAATTTGAAATTAAGGTGCTACCTTGCACTTGAAGTGCACTTCTTTTCTTCTCCTCCTTTTATCACATGCACCAACAAACTTAGGCATTTTCCTATATTATATTTCGTTTCCCTACCAAACTTAGGATTTTAGCCTACATTTCATTTTTTTAAGCAATTAGGGAGGATGGGTGCCAAAATAGAGGTTCTAAAAAGGTAAAGGTATTACAAGGTTCCAAAGAACGGTCATAAGCTCAAAAGGGGTTCGCTAGGATTTGATGCCGTGAGAAGTCATTTGGGTGAAGTGGCTGTCAAAAAGGGCCTAAGGTCATCTTCAAAGCTCAGTCACACCTAGAATTTCCCTTGAATCACATTTTGGGCAAGTTCTAGATGACACTTATGCATAAGAATCAAGGTAAAGCCTCACCGCACAAGGCATCATGCCACAAGACCTCTTTCATTAGTCTCACAATTAATTGGGGTAAATTATTTTTGACAAGCTATTTTGAGTTCATTACACACTCGTTTGTGAGTCAATCAAGACAAAGCAAGAGTGTGCAAGTCATGACAAGAGAATGTTTTTCCTCAAAAATCCATTTCCCTTTTTCCTTTTATTTTCAAAACAATTTGCCACAAGAAATTTTTTAATGGACCCATTTCGAGACAAGCAACTACGGACTCAATTCTAAACTAAAACTTGGCATTTTCCCTTAAGAAAGTCACCTCTCAATCTATCATAGGGAAACACCAACCCGGTTCAACACACAAAATCAAAAGAGAAGAAAAAGAAAATAATCAAAACTCTTGCTCCTTCGGAAAGAACCGTGGTATTAAGAAAACCCTCAGAGTTTATTTCTAAATTACTATTAACAAGGCAATATCTAAGCACCCCCAACCGAAATAGAGCATTGTCCCCAATGATATTAGCTAGAGAAGGTCGAAAACTACGTGAGGCAGTTGTGAGAACTGCACTGCGGGTGGTGCAGCCGCATCTCAGTTGCACAACCAATTCAAATTTCAAACTGCTTGTTGCTTGTGCGTAGGCTGTGCGACCCGCACTTTAGGGGATGCAAAATGCCCCATCAAGCGCAAAGCGGTGTGATATTCTGGGAAAAACTTCCAGGCTTCTGCTTCAAAGTGCGAACCTGGTGTGCGATGCACACAACTTCTCATGCCATCGCACACCAGTCGCACGTTGTGTGGTCTGACTTTATCAGCTTTCTGCCAAGCTTCTGTGACTTGTTGTGTGATGCGCATCATCTGTGTTGCGACCGCATGAAGCATCGCACTATCTGATCATTGCTCCCATATCTATGGCTCGACCCCCAACTACAAAACTAACAAAAACAACATACAAAATAAAACCCGAAAAATCATAGAAGGAAAAAGTGCTTGGGTTGCCTTCTAAGAAGCACTTGGTTTAATGTCACGGCTCGACAAAGTTACCTCCCTCTCAAGGCTCATCTAATTAAATGGCTTCTACCATTGCAACTTCCTCTGGAATGCCCAAGTACTTCTTCACTCGTAGCCCATTGACTTTGAATACCGAGCCATCCTCATTCTCCAAGTCTATGGAACCATTGGGGAAAATTTGATGCACTTTGAAAGGACCCGACCATTTAGACTTTAACTTTCCCAGAAAAAGCCAAAGTCTAGAATTGAATAGGAGCACCCAATCTCCCGGGTGGAACTCCCGCCTTAAGATTTGTTGATCATGATATCGCTTCATCCTAGCCTTGTAGATAGAGGCATTTTCATAAGCTCGCATTTGGAATTCATCCATTTTATTGAGGTTCTCCACTCTAGCACGAGCGGCTCTCTCCCAATCTAAGTTTAACTTCTTCAAGGCCCACAAAGCTTCGTGTTCAAATTCGACCAGGAGATGACAAGCCTTGACAAAGACCAATTAATAGGGGGACACTCCAATTGGGGTCTTGTAGGCTACCCTATATGCCCATAATGCATCGTCTAACTTGCGTGACCAATACGATTGGTGAACATTCATCGACTTTGAAAGGATGGACCTAATCTCCCGATTGGACACCTCAACTTGCCCACTTATTTGTGGATGGTACGGAGTGGCCACTTTGTGTTTGACACCGTATTTCTCAAGTAGTGTGCTAACAAATTATTGCAAAAGTGCGATCCTCCATCACTAATGATGGAACGATGTGTGCCAAACCTCACAAAGATGTGTTTTTTAAGAAAAACAGTCACACTTCTCCCTTTATTATTTGGTAAAGCCACCGCTTCAACCCATTTGGACACGTAATCCACAGCCACTAGAATGTAGGTGTTTCCATGTGAGCTTGTAAAGCGTCCCATAAAATTGATATCCCATATATCAAATAACTCTACCTCAAGGATAGGTGTTAGTGGAAGCTCGTGACGCCAAGATATGCCTCCTCTGTGTTGACATTTGTCACACTCCTTTACCAAATCATGGGCATCTTGAAACAAGGTAGGACAATAGAACCCACTTTGCAATACTTTAGAAGTCATACGCATGCCCTCATGGTGTCCACCAACAAGTGACGAATGGCATGCTCTAAGAATGGGTAACATTTCAATTTTTGATACACACCTCTGTATCATCCCATCGGCACAAATTCGGAACAAGTAAGGCTCATCCCAATAATATTTCTGAACATCGTGGAGGAATTTCTTTTTCTCATTTGAGTTCAATCCTTACGGAAGTAGATCACTTGCCAAGTAATTAGCAAAATCTGCAAACCAAGGTGTCAAATCATGAGAAGCAGCCAAAATTTGCTCATTCGGGAATGAGTCATTGATTTCAAGCTCTCCCACAGGCCTTCCTTCTTCTTCCAAACACGATAAGTTGTCCGCCACTTGATTTTCACACCCCCTCCGATCCTTCACCTCAAAATCAAACTCCTGAAGAAGTAACACCCATCGGATTAATCAGGGTTTAGCATCTTTTTTTGTCTTCAAATATTTGAGAGTTGCATGGTCAGTGTGCACTACCACCTTAGTCCCCAAGAGATATGCCTGAAATTTCTCAAAAGCAAACACCACCGCCAATAATTCTTGCTCCATAATAGTTTAGTTAGTTTGGGCTGTGTTCAAGGTCTTACTCGCATAATAGATTGGGTGGAAAAGATTTTCTCTTTGTTGGCCAAGCACCGCCCCTAAGGTTATGCCACTGGCGTTGCACATAAGCTCAAATGGTTTTGACTAATCCAGAGAAATGATAATTGGAGTAGAGGTCAACTTTTCTTTCAAGGTGAGGAATGCTTTCATGCAATGATCATCGAAGTCAAATTTGGCCTCTTTTTCTAGTAGCTTGCATAAAGGATAGGCTACCCTTGAGAAGTCTTTGATAAAATGCCTATAGAATCTGGCGTGGCCAAGAAAACTCCGGACACCCTTCACAGTTTTTGGAGAGGGTAGTTTTGATATAACCTCAATATTGGCTTGATCAACTTCAAGCCTCTTTTCGGAGATCTTGTTCCCCAAGATTATCCCTTCCTTCACCATGAAATGACATTTTTCCCAATTCAACACCAAATTCGTCTCCTCACATCTTTTAAGTACCTCCTCTAGATGCTCCAGACAATCACTAAACTCATCTCCAACAACAGAAAATTCATCCATGAAAATTTCCATGGTTTCTTCCACCATGTCCGATAATATCGACATCATACACCTTTGGAAGGTGGCCGGGGCATTGCAAAGCCCAAAAGGCATCCTTTTGAAGGCAAAGGTTCTATATGGGCAAGTGAAAGTGGTCTTTTCTTGATCTTCCGGAGCGATCAAGATTTGATTGTATCTGGAGTAACCGTCTAGAAAATAATAAAAGCCACGGCCCGACAACTGGTCTAGCATTTGATCCATGAATGGGAGAGGGAAGTGGTCTTTTTCTGTCCAAGAATTTAATTTCCAGTAGTCCATGCATACTCTCCAACCGGTCACCGGTCTAAGTGTGATCAACTCATTTTTCTCATTTGGAACCACGGTGATTCCACTTTTCTTTGGCACACATTGCACTGGGCTAACCCAAGTGCTATCCGATATGGGAAAGACCACTCATGCGTCCAACCATTTAATGATTTCTTTCTTCACCACCTCTTGCATTGGTGGGTTAAGCCATCGTTGGTGCTCAATGGAAGGAATGTTTTCCTCTTGGAGGTTTATTTTATGTGTGCATATTCCCGGAGGTATACCTTTGATATCTGCTATGGTCCACCCTAGAGCTCTGATATGCTTCCTTAACATCTTGAGCAAAGCTTTCACTTGTTTGTTGCTTAGTTTGTTGGAAATAATGACCGGCAAGGTCTCGTTAGCACCCAAGTATGCATACTTCAAATGGGAAGGCAATAGTTTGAGCTCCAAGATAAGAGGTTCAATGATTGAAGGTTTAGATGGTGGTGTTACCCTGTTCTTTAGGTTGAGATCAAGTTTCTTTGAGGGGATAAGAGTAAGATCCCATTCCCACCAATGCATAACAAACCTCATCGAATTCCTCCATACCCTCACCATCATGATTTAATAGTACCGCTTCTAAGGCTTCATCAATAAATCCCTCTCTCATGTGCAAATCGATGCTTTCTTCGATTTTTTCAATTGTGAACGCCATTTGGAGATCACTTGGTTGCTTCATAGATCTGTTCACGTCAAAGATGGCTTCTTGATCATTCAATGCAAACTTTAACTCTCCCAAGTTCATTTTGCTCAAAGTGTGCCCTGTTTTTAGGCTAGGATGCCCCAAGATGATGGGTATCTCAAAGCTCCCTTTGTAATCAAGTATCACGAAGTCCACAGGGTACACCATTCATCCTATCTTGATCAAAATGTCACAACCAATTCCCACGAGGTACCTTATTGACCGGTATGTCATAACAAACTCTAAGTTTGTGTTAGTGGCCTGCCCCAACTCCATTCGTTTAAAAGTGGCCAACGACATCAAGTTGACACTTGAGTTTTCATTGCACACTAGCCTAACATACTTGTGAACTCCCTTCGAATCATAAATTGTGTGTACACCCGACATCACTGCCTTATTTGTGAAATTCCCCGTAAGAATCGTTCTACTAAATGGAGATAGTTGAACTACCCCAACATCTTCTAAGTTGCAAATGGTGCATAATTCTTTTACGAACTCAGCCAAAGCATTCTATCTTCAAGACGTTCAATGGCTACGGAGTGAGATTGAATGGTTTGGGAAAGACTTCCAAGGTTATGGCTCAACTCCTCAATGACTCCATAGGTTTCCCCTACTTTTTCTAACACTTGCACAAGCATACTTTCCATTCTAGAGTCTTCATATTTTTCATTCCGACCTTGATTCCCAAAAACACCAATGGTGCTAATGGTTTCAACTCGCTCGTTTGAGATACTCCTTACCATAAATTCAAGGAGTGTGGAAGTGATTGATAACTCTCTATTTCTCCGTGCATCATTCTTTATTCACTCCTCAATCTCTTTAGTGGAGGTCGCACCCATTTCTCCCTCGGCTCCCAAAAAAATCCAACTTATGGTCTGACAAGGTAGTAAAATCAAGTGCAACTGGGCTAAGTGAGAAGTACTGGCATTGATGTTTGAGCGACGTGTGCCTGCAATCCACCACAAGCAACACACAAAATTAAAAGAAATAAGTACTCTCAAGGTGACTTCAAAACAACAATCAAAAATAGCTATCAACTTAAGTCCCCGGCAATGGTGCCATTTTTTGATGAACACTCAAATCGTGCTCTCCAAAATAGGAGGTCACGGTGATCGTGCAGAAAAATAAAATTTATAATCCCAATGAGTGTCGGGGTAGTACCCAAGGGACTTGGGGTAGCTAAATAGAGATTGTAATGAATTGAGTTCAAGGTGAGAGTAATTGCCCAAAACAACAAGTAAAAGGATGGGGGAATTGGGAATGTTGTCACTACAATCGTAATTCAATTTAAAAAGCAATAAAACTATAGCGGGTGTACCTAGTTGACTAGACGACTAGGGATGCATATCCTATGGGGCTTTGGTTATGGGATAGGATGATTATCAATTCATACCTATTCTCACTTAATGACATGAATAGCATTGGTCATGGGTAAGATTTGCTTATCTCTCGATCAACAATCTTATATCCGATGATCTCGGTTAGAGCATCATCGGTTTGATCAATAAATAACCAATCTAGCTTGGGGAGATCACACTATCTCTAGCTTAGACCCTTAAATGGGAGAATCCGATTATAAGAGCTATCTCTAGCCTCAAATCTGAGTGGAATCCCAAGTTCCCACTAGTAATTTCACATCCAAAACTATGAAATCCTTTCTCAAGCAATCACTTAGTCAAGTAATGAAAATTAATGTTTGCAACCACCAATTTTAGGATTAAAACTTGGTGAAATTACTAGACCCATGTCAATTAAGCAATTATAAGCAAGAATAGATAACACCCACACCCATTTCTTAAGCACCCATCATCAATACACCCCTAGACAAGAGAATTTAGCCACTCGTAGTAAGAGAGAAAGAGATACCAGCTGGGTAATTCAAAATCCCATCCATTAGAGCTGAATCTCAAGTTCTAGATTCAATTTGAGCACAAAATTGTTAACCAAGAGAATTAGATTGAAACTCTCTTCTCAATGGAGGTGAAAAAATGTCTCTAATCTAAAAACTCTTCAAAATATTCAGAATGATAAAAGTTATTTACAATTGTGCCTGAATAGGCCTTTTATAGTTTCCCAAAATATCACTAAAAATTAGGACAAAAATGCCCTTCAGGAGGTGTGCGGTGCGACGTGTGGTTCGTACGTTGTGATGTGTGTGTCGCACACTACTTCTGATTGAACCAGTGACTTCAGCTAGAATTGGGAGTTCCATGCGAAGGGGGTGCGGTTCGCACCTCAGGATGTGCGCGTCTCACAGTGACCGCACCCCTTGAAAGACTCTTCAGTGACTTTTGCAGCTTGTGCGGATGAGGTGCGGTTCGCACCTCGGCCTGTGCGTGTCGCACGGCCATCGCATCTCCGGTCAGAATCTTCAGCCTTTCTGAACACTTCATACTTCACTCCTTTTGATCTCTTTTTGGGTCCATTTCCTTGTTTATCATCATCTATCAAAAGTACCGGCATAGACATCAATAAAGGCCATAAGAACTCTAAATCTATTCAAAACATAGCAATAATTCATGGATATAGGCTCAATAAGTTGATAGATTACCGACTTATCAATATACATGTAACTATAGCTTAGTATTGTATGTGCTTTCGTGCCTAGGAAAGGAAGTTATGAATATCCAAGTAATTGGGGTGTCAATTATGTGAAATAAACTTGATTATTGCTTGCTGGATTTACAAGGGTGTTTTCTGTTCATTCGAGTATTGACTGTTGGTTTTTGTGTGATATTCGGTTTGCTCGGGTACCATACCTGGTACAGAATACTAACGATTGGCTCGGGTACCACGCCTAGTACGGGATACTAATGGCTAGATCGGGTACCATGCCTGGTACAGGTTCTATATCAGTTGGCTCGGGTACCACGCCTTGTACGAATTTAATCTGCATTATTGATTGTATTGTCGATGGTTCCATGAGTGGATCGGGTTGATTGCTGAATTTGTGATATTTCATGTTGGTCTTGAGAGGTTGTTTGTTACACTTAAATATGGGGTTGATCCTGGGGTGGACCGGGCATTTCATGTTAACACTAAGTGTTGGATTGATATTGATCCGCTCATCCGGGGGTTTTGGGTGGGTGCCACTCACGGCGGGTTGGATCGTGACAATTAGCCTTTGATTTTCCATTTGGACTAGGACATTTCCTCTGCCCATTCATGTTCGTCCTCTTCCTCTTCCTCTATGAGAAGAGGTTGAGAATTAAGATCTCATCCTTTTATTATATAAGAAGGATGTTATTAACTTAAATATTCTTTAGTGAAAAAGTCAGGAAGACTATTATCAGATCCTTTCATATATTGTATTTCAAAATCAAATGGTGCTAACAAAGTCTGCCACCTTGCAAGCATTTGTTTAAAAATATCATGTTTACAATCTTTATTAAATACGAATTTTTCTGTTTGGCAATCATTTTTTATTAAAAACCTTTGATTATATAATTCTCATAGAAACTTTAAAATACATTTTACTATTCAAGGATTTCTTTTGCAACTGTTGCATAGTTTCTTTGAGTATTATTTTATTTTCTAAAATAAAATTAAATAAGATATTCTTGTTTATCTTTCGGAGAATATTATTTTAGAATTTCACCATATCCAATATCAGAAGCATCTATTTCTATAAAAAAAATCAATTAGGATTGGCTAAGGTTAGACATGGTAGGTTATTAACCTTTGCCTTGATTTTCTTGACTGATTGTGTATGATTCTTAGATCATGCTTTTGAATTCTTTTTTAATCTATCATATAAATTGGTGTATCTTTAGCAAAATCCTTTATAAAAGAAGAAATATAATTTAAGCTTTCCAAAAATCTTTGAAGCTGAGTCTTATCAGTTATTACATCAGAAAATTTTGAAGCAAGTTCAATGCTTATATGTATAGGAATAATTTTTTCCTTTTCAATATTATGATCTAAAAAATTAATTTTGTTTGGAAAAGAGCCATTTTGTTTTTGGTTATTACCAATTCATTTTGTATAATAATTTTTTTTGAATAAATCAAGATGTTTAAAATATATTTCAACAGTTTTGGACAATACTAATATATCATCAATATAAATTATTATGAAATTATTGTAGAGTATGAAAATGTTATTAATGATTTTTTGAAATTCAGAAGGATCATTTTTTAATCCAAATGGCATCACATTCCATTCAAATTGTCCCACTGAAAGATTTAAAGCAGTTTTATATTTATCTTTTTCGGTAATTTAAATTTGTCAATATCCTAATTTTAAATTATATTTTGAAAAAATAATAGCATCATGTAGTCTTTCTAATAAATTCTTTTTATTAGGTTTTGGATATCTGATCCATTTTAAAACTCTATTTAACGGCTTATAATTAATAACTAACATTGAAACTTTTCGTTCTTGCTCCGCTTATTTATTAACATAAAAAGCAGTACATGACCAAGGTGATTTTGATGGTCTTATAAGACCTTTTTGTAATAAAGAGTCAATTTCTTTTTTACATAATTTTAACTATTTTGTATTCATTTGACATGGTCTGGCCTTGGTAGAAATATTATTATCACTGAAATTTTTTTCATATGAAAGGTTAACTACATATTTCTTCCTTTTTCAAAAAATATTTGGGTGATCTCCACAAATATATAAAGAAAAATAATTTTTTAGAAAATTAATTTTTTCACCTAATTTAGGATTTTGTAAAATTTCGTCCACATTTAAACTATATATTTCATTTAAAAAAAATAACTTGGTAATTTTTTGAAATTTTTTTATTTTTTATTTCATTTATAACTCTTGAAAAAAGGTTGATTAATAAAGTCAAATTTATTTATTTTTAAATCAAAGGTTCCTGTTATACCAGTAGTATCTCACTTAGTAATAGGGTGTATATGCGTAAAAAATGAAACTCTCCGAATAATTTTATTTGAAATATCTTTTATCAAAATAAAATTTTTGGGTATACAGACTTTATTTTGACAAATATAAGCTTTGGGTAATTTGTATACCACTCTTATTTAATGATTAGTAACATTTTTAAGACTATGAGTAATTTTATGAAAATACTTGAAAGTTATTAGTCTCTCATGTATACAATTTAAATCTGCTCCACCATCAATTAAAGTAGTAAATTCTATTTTAAAATTATAATCAATTAAAAGAGTAACTATTGTATAAGATTTTTGCGAAATAATTAATTCAAGAGTTTGAAGAAATTTCTTTTTTATTAGAGATTTTTAAAGTAAGACTTTGTTCTTCAAGATTAGAGATTCTATTATCTAAGACGATATTCTTATTTTTGAGATCATAGATTATTATTTTTGAAATTATTAATCTCTATCATTAAATTTTGTGTTGTTGTTGGCGTATCAACAACTTGCTTATTTATTTTGAGAAGTCTTTTAACTTCAGTCATAGTATAAGGTCTTTTTCTAGAGAATATTTCTCACTGTTCCTTTGAAGATGATCCTTCCATCTTATCTATTATTTGTGATCTTTTTTTTGGATCTTTGATAATTTTCAAAAGTTCTATCAATTTATTATTTTAAGGACATTAATATTTAAATTCTTAAATTGAGAATAAATATTATAAAATTCATCATCACCCTTGTTATCACAAGATTATCCTAACTGACAAGGTTAAGAGTGCCCGCCGGACCGGACCGAAATGGTCGGACCAGAACAGACCGGTACCGGACCAGACAGCGGTTGACATGGGACAGAAAGTCGTAAAGTCCCTAAAATGGCCCCATTTTATAACACACTTATTTTCCCCATGTCCCGGAACAACCCCTTCACATCAACCTCGATACCGGGAGTTCTACTTACCCGAATTTGATTCTAAAAAGTTTCCCAGACTTCTTTATGTCTTTGCTAAAAGGAAATCTAGCTCAATTTAAAACACGTAACCCAATCCCTACCCGAATTTCCCTGGACATACCTTGCTCCAAAACCAGCTGAGACTAGCCTAGCCTAGAATTTAAAACTCCCAAACTTGGAGTTTTCTAACTCTAAAAATTGGCACGAATGGTTTACCCATAACGATGGACCCGGTCATTACAACAGATACCAATTTACCCATCGTTCATCCCCGAACAATCAAACCTGTAAATATGGAATGTAAAGAGCGAAAAGAGTAGTACCTATATCCTTAAACAAGTGAGGGTACTTATCCCGCATGTCCTTCTCAGTTTCCCAAGTTGCTTCCTTAACTGGATGATGCTTCCATTGAACCTTTACCATACTGATCACCTTTGTCCTCAATTTCCGAACATCCCGATCAAGAATCGACATTGGTTCCTCTTCATAGCGAAGATCCTTATCAAATAACACCTCATTCCACTTGATGATATAGTCCCCATCCCCATGGTATCGCTTTAGCATGGATACATGGAATATCGGATAGACACCCGACAAACTGAGCGGCAGTGCTAATCTGTAAGTCAATGTCCCTATAATCTCAAGAACTTTGAACGGTCCGATGAACCGAGGGCTGAGTTTGACCTTCTTGTCGAAATGCATAACCCCCTTTATTGGAAACACTTTTAACAATACCTGTTCACCAAACTATAAATCCATGTCCCTTACCTTGCGATCTGCATATTCTTTCTGCCAGCTTTGGGCCGTTAGCAACTTGGTCTGAATGCCTTTTACCTTTTCTTGTGCTTCCCTTACCAAGTCCACGCCCAAAGGCTTTACATCGCCTTCCTCAAACCACCCTATAGGTGATCTAAAACCCCTCTCATATAGGGCCTCTAATGGTGCCATGTCGATACTGGAGTGGTAGTTGTTATTGTACGAGACCTCACACAATGGTAGAAACTGGTTCCAATGACACCCAAAGTCAATCACACATGCTCTCAGCATGTCCTCCAATACCTGAATCGTCCTCTCTGACTGACCACCAGTCTGAGGATGGAAGGTTGTACTAAAAGTGAGTTGTGTACCCAATTCTTCATATAAATTACCCCAAAACTTAGAGGTAAACTTTGTACCAGTGTCTGAAATGATAGACAGTGGTACCCCATGCAATCTCACGATCTCTTTCACACAAATCTTAGCCAATTGCTGAGAATTGAAATCCACCCTAACCGAAATGAAATGAGTTGACTTGGTCAGCCTGTCGACAATGACCCAAATAGAGTCATACTTCCCCAAAGTCTTGGGAAAACCCACTACAAAGTGCATGGCTATCATTTCCCACTTCCACTCTAGAATGGGCATCCTCTGTAGTAGTCCTGCAGGTCTTTGGTGCTCATATTTTACCTGATGGCAATTTTGCCATTTGGACACAAACACAGCTATGTCCTTTTTCATCCCAGGACACCAGTAAAACTGCCTCAAATCCATGTACATCTTGGTTACGCTCGGATGAATCGAATACCATAAGCCATGAGCCTCTACTAACACTTTCTAAATGATTTCATCAACTCGAGGAACACAAATCCTTCCTTTGAAATTTAACACGCCGCCAGAATCCAATGTGGCCTCCCCGAACTCTCCGGATATTGCCTTGCTCCGAAGCCTGCTCAACTGTGAATCCTGAAATTGTTTGGTCTTTATCTCTTCTATGAATGTGGATTTGACCTCAATACCGGCCAATATTCCACTCTTTTCTGAGATACCCAAGTGCATGAACCCAGATTCCAAGGCCTGAATCTCCCTTGCCAGTGGTCGCTTGGACACCCCTAAACAAGCCAAACTACCCATGCTAATTGCCTTCTGGCTCAATGCACCTGCCACCACATTAGCCTTACTCGGATGGTACTGAATGGTCACATCATAGTCCTTTAACAACGCTATCCACCTTCTCTGCCTCAGATTTAAGTCCTTCTGAGTGAAAACATGCTGCAAACTGCGATGATCAGTGAACACCTCACACTTGACATCATAGAGATAGTGTCTCCAAATCTCGAGTGCAAACACCACCGCTGCCAACTCTAAATTGTGGGTTGGATAATTCCTCTTATGAACTTTTAGATGCCTGGATGAATAGGCTATCACATTCCTGTCATGCATTAACACTGCACCCAAACCCAAATGTGAAGCATCACAATAAACAATAAAGTCCTTACCTTCAACCGACAAAGACAAAATAGGAGTCGTGGTTAGAAGTGTCTTGAGCTTTTGGAAGCTCTCCTCGCACTTGTTGGACCATACAAATGGTACCTCTTTCTGAGTCAGCCTCGTCAAGTGAGTATAAATAGATGCAAAGTCCTTGACAAACCTACGATAGTAGCCTGCGAGCCCAATAAAACTCCTTACCTCGGTCATAAAGCTAGGCCGGACCCAACTCTTGACTACCTCAATCTTCTAGGGATCCACCATCACCCCTTTTTCTGACACCACATGCCCTAAGAATGCGACCGAAGTCAACCAAAATTCACACTTGGAGAATGTTGCATAAAGTTTCTGGCGCCTCAACAATTCCAACACAATACGGAGATGTCTGGCATGCTCCTCCTTACTCTTAGAGTAGATCAAAATATTGTCAATAAAAACGATGACGAACAAATCCAAATAAGCTTTAAACACCCCATTCATCAAGCTCATGAATGTTGCCGGTGCATTAGTCAACCCAAACGACATCACTAAGAACTCATAATGCCCATACCGAGTTCAAAAAGTAGTCTTAAGAATGTCCTCAGGCCTAATCTTTAACTGATGATACCCTGACCTCAAGTCAATTTTTGAGAACACAGATGCACCCTGTAACTAGTCAAATAGATCATTTATACGGGGTAAAGGGTACTTATTTTGGATGATCACCTAATTCAACTGCCTGTAATCTATGCACATCCGCATACTACCATCCTATTTTTCCACAAGAATTATTCAACTAAACCTCACCACACATGGCATGCGAATCATTTAAGAAGGATCAATTTCAACTTCCTATACAAGAACCAAAAGGAGACACATTTCCATTAAAATTGCTAATGATTCAAGAGTCACAAAAAGATCAAAAGACTTGTCACAAAACCACTCTTTTCCATGCATTTTTCACAAAATTTTCAGAGGGGTATGGCCATTTCGATTTGCATGCAAGACTAACTCCATTAGTACCAAACAAGTGACAATTCACATTTATCTTAAAAAATGACGATTCGCCCTTAAGAATGACGTCACCCAATCTATCATAGGTCCAAATCATCAATATAGATCGATATGGGCACTTAGAATTCACCAATGTATACACACAAACAATCATGCAATTTCATCTAGCCTAATGGGTACTCAGACTTCCCCTGGATCTACACACCAAATAAAGCAACGGTTTCCCTTAAGAATGTCGTCACTCGATCTATCATTGGGAACTGTCATTTAAACCAACTACAACAGAAAATAAAGAAGCTATGAAAAGAAAGAAGTAGTAACAAAAATGATTAATCCAACAACATTTCAATAAACAAACTCAGCGAGGGCACAATATCCAAAACAAACAAACCCGGCAAGGGCACAATATCCAAAACAAGCCCGACAAGGGCACAAAATAAGTATCAAAATCCAACATAAGCATAACCCAAATGTCGCCACCCCTAATAAAAGTCTACTGCAGTGCCCTCAGTACATGAATCCAAAAATGAAATACAGAGAAAGTAGTGTGAGGGGGCTCTCTGAGATGTAGCTAGAGAGGGCTCGCTGGAATGCCACCATCACAGTGAGTCATGGAGTCATCATGATCCTCAGTGTCTGAACCTCCACAAAATCTCTCTATACTCTTCCACATCCTCTTCAGCAACTTGTATCTTTCTTCTTCTCTTTTCTTTTGATCATCAAGGCTAGCACTCAGTGTTTCCATTCTCTTTTCCTGCTCTTCAAACTTCTTCTCCAACCTCTTCTGACTCTCCTCAATCTTCTTCTGACGGTCAACCATATCATTCAATATTTCAATATGTGTCTCAGGTGGTCCTGAAGGAATGCTAGTGGCCAATGCACTAATGGATGCCTAAACTCCGAATATATGAGTGGAGAGGTGCTGAAATAGTCTAGGCATGGGTGGAGGTAGTGGCACAAGGAGAGGGATGGGTGCCCTCTGTGGCACCCAAAGTCGAACCAGCATCCATTTTCCTTTTTTGAGCACATTTACGGGGCTTGTCTTCTTCAAAGGATGAATAAGAATCTTTGGATCAATCCAAGCATCTTCTGCTGCACTCAAATCAACTCCCGTTGCCTGACATAGCTCAGTAATCAGTGAAGGGAAGAACAAACTCTCACTGCTACCCTTGACACAGTTCTTGATCTCCCAGAGTTCACTGCTCTGTATACAGGAACCTCACTCTCATTCTGAACCAGCTGCACCCTATTGTATATGATGGATAACCAAATCTTTGCCTCCGTAGTGAAGTCATGAGAGTAAATTTTTGTTTCAAACATAGTCAATTTGGGCTCCACTCCGGGACAAACCTGGGAAGCAATCCAAGGTCGGCATATAGATCTCTTTTCCCCCAGAAGTGTAGTGTCATGATCCTCAAGCCCATAGTACCTATTTATCTCCTCGGCCCCAAATCTGAATGTCCTTACTCGGACAGTTATCACTCGGTCCTTGAAGTTTACGACCGATGTATTGGCATAAAATTCTCGAACAACAGTTTCATTGGCCCTACATGGTGGAGCTATGAAACAGTTCCACTTTGCTCTATGCAATCGGGCATAAAAATCAGGCAAAGTTGCCTCCACCCCTTGCATTGCAACGCCCCTTTCGGGAACCACCTTTTTGGACAAGTCAGCACCATACCCCTCCTTACAAGCCTGTGACATAAATTTGGTGTGATCATACTCCTCCTCCATAATTTCATCAACTTGGCCTCCCGAATTTGATGTGCTAGTACTCATTTTTCGATTCAAAGTACCTACAAAAATCATATTTAAAATGAGAACGTAGTTTCACATGTAGCACGATAAAAAACAAGTGTTTTAAGCAAGAAAGGTGGGTCAAAAGGTGTCGGATCAGCTCTGGACAGAGCTACTATTTTGTGCCAAGGCACGATCGCGCTAAGGCCATTTTGGTTCTTGAGCGCTATCGCGCATAATGGACGCGATCATACCGTTGACTCAACCCACAGGCAGCGGGATTGCGCTGGGTCAGCGCGATCGCACTGAGCAACTGACAGTCATATTCTTCGACCAAACAACCTCCATTATGAAATTTTCACAACTAGATCATGGATTTAATCCATTCAGGAGGGGATTTCTCAACACCAAATGCAACCACAAGACCTTTCTATACTAAATTTCATTAGACCATCAATAAATTCAATTTGGGTCTTTCAAGTTCTATAACAATGGAGGAGCCTTGGGTACTCAAGATTTCCCTAAGTTTGTTACTCAACTCTAATCATTCAACCCATAAAACCAAACCAAGAAACATGAAATAGAGGAGGGGATAGATACATACCATGATAGACGATTTCGTATGCAACGGAGGAGAGAAGACAGGAAGCAACTTGTGCTTTGAAGTTCCAACTAAACCCAGTTGCTTTTGCTCGTGGTTTATGCTCGAAGAATCATAAGAAAGTACTGGGGAAGATGGAAATGAGCAGTGGAGAATACCTGATGAATTTTTAGGAGATGTGGGTAACTGAAAAGCTTCTTGCTTTTAATTTACTGCACTGATGTTCACTTAAGTGCGATCGTGGTAGAGTAGCACGATCACACTGCGTTGACAAATTTTCCTCAGCCCGATCGCACTGTACAATTTCCAGGAGGATTTTAGCAGCTCTCTGTCTTGGCATGCGATGGCTAGTGCGACGGGCACTTTTCGAAGTGCAAAATGCACCTACTCCGCATATTCCAACCACTTTTTAGCAGTTTACTATTTTGGGGTGCGGTGGCTTGTGTGATGGGCACATTTCAAGGTGTGAAACGCACTCATTTCGCATACATTGACCTTCTCGGTCGCCTTACTGTCTTAGGGTGCATTTGCATGTGCGATGTGCACACTTAAATGTGCGTTCGCACCCCATTTAGCATGTCATTTTGGCACCCTTTTTGGTCCATTGGTTGGATTTTTATGAGGCCTCCACTTCTCAACCTGCCCAAACAACTTCAAAAAGACTTGAAACTTGATGGATTAGTCAAAAATCTACAACTAAGCTACTCTAGACCTTCATCCACCCTTTTTCCAAGGTCTTCCAAAAGCTTGATTACTCTGACTTTCGTCCATTAAATCAAACTTAAGGTCAAACAAAGGTTTAAGTGGGATTCGGGCATCTCCACCTTCAAGTTTGCCTCATTCATAACATCCTCACTATGAGATGCCATGGCATCATTCAACAAAATGAAAATAAACAAAACAAAAACAACTATTCACAAAAATTAAACTAAAGTAAGTAAACTCAAATTCTAACTCAAATTCTAAACTAACTCAATATGCCAAATTATTCCCCGGCAATGACGCCATTTTTGATAATGCTCAAATCGTGCTCTTCCAATTAAGGAGGTCACGGCGATCGCGTAGTCATAACAAAATTTATAATTCCCAACGGGTGTTGGGGTCAAACCCAAGAGAACAATGTAGTCGCGATCGAGCTAATAAAGAATCTAAGCAACTTATTTAAGTTCAAATAACAAAAAGGGGAAATATATCTAAAAAGGGGGTTTTAACTACAACTAAAAGATAAAGAAACAAAACAAATAAAAGATGGGTGATCAATGGCTTTCACCTTGCTTTAGCCAAGAAAGGATAACAAGGGAGAAAAGGACTTGGGAATTCAAATTCACAAAACTTGCACCCGATTGTTACTTAGGTAGTCTTGGTCATAGGTGTGGAGTGCTATCTCTCGATCAACATCCATATTTCCGAATGATTTTGGTTAGAGCATCATTCGGTGCGATAAACAAGCAACTAATTAACTTGGGGAGGTCATCCTATCTCTATCTCAGACCCTTAAATGGGAGATTCCGTGATTGGAGCTATCTTTACCCTCCAATCTAAATGGATTCCCAAGTTCCCACTATTGAATCTTCCCAAATTTAGGGAAATTCTCTCTCGAGCAATAACCCAAATCAGAAAGTTAAGTCCATATTTGTAACCATTGACCATAAATTCTAGCAATGCAAGATTTAAGAGACCCAAATAATCAAACAAGAACAAATCTAGATTTAGAATCAAAAACCCAACAAGTATTATAACTAATACAAACCTAAAATCTCAAGTCAACAATACACCAAATAAATAGCAATTAAGAACAAGAGTTGAAGAATGGAATCTAAAGATTTTACAATACAAAGCATCCAAATCTTCACTCCTATGGTGTTGGTTGATGAACCTACCTCCCAAGCTTGCTCAAAAGTTGTGAAAATAGCCAAAGATGTGTTTCAAGACGGCTGAGGAGTCTTTTGTATCAATTGGGGTTTCCACCAAGGTGAAATGTCATTTCTTCCCATTTTCACGTTCAGGTACAGTGAAGCACTATCACACTAAACTGGCGTGATCGGGCTCAAGGGACTCATGTTGGTCCGCGCCATCGCGCTGTCTTGGCGCGATCGCGTCCTTGCCTTTGACTGGCGTTGACCATCTCTCTCTGTAGCGCTATCGCTCTATCCTAGCGTGATCGCGCACAAGCCTGTCATCTGCCTTCAGCACCATTGGCGCCCTTTCAGCGCGATTGCACTGAGTTGCCCAGAATTCTAGAATTTTCTCCATCTTGACTTGTTTTCATCCGATTTTGCACCGATCACTTCTAAATCAGATAATCCTACAAAATAAAAGTAATCCGCATCAATTGTACTATATTTCCACTTATTATTAGCAAAAGCATAAGTTTAAGAGTTAAATAAGTAGGTAGAATACCAACTTATCAGTCTCTCAGTCTACTCTTGTGAAATTCAGTCTCAGCACCTTGTTCCATTAGTTACCCTTGCATTTTAGCATACTTGCATGTTTATGAAAGTCAATTCAGTTAGAAATCCATTTCTAGTACTCTGTTGATAGGGATTGCAGCTCTTTCCCTCCAAAGTCAACTTATTCAGTCTTTATTTGAGGATGAATGATCCCAAGGGGGAGATATTGTAACACCCCAGAACTTTCAAGCCCAGAATAAGCTTAGAAAACTAGTAGAAAATAAAAATTTCAGAAAATTCAAGTTTCTAGGAACCACGGTTCAAGAGTACGGACCATAGTTTGGAACTACGGACCGTCATCTTGAATTGTAGTTCAAGTTCCATTAACTCTTCAGTACATGCCACAGAGACTACTGTTAGGACCACGGACCATAGTTTAGAACCACTGTCCATCATCTCAAACCGTAATCCCAAGTCTAGTAGCCTTCCAGTTCAAGTCATAGGAACCACGAGTCAGACCACAGACCGTGGTTTAGAAGCAAGGCTCAACCTATCACACGTGGTTTCCTTGAATCAAAAGACCCCCAGTTCTAGTCCCAGAATCCATGAGTTAGTTTACGGATCATACTTTAGAAGCACAGTCCGTCCTTTAACTCATGGAAATCCCCAGGCTAAGTCAAGTCCCAGGAACCATGAGTCACATGACGCACCGTTGTTCAAAAGAACGGTCTGTCCTATTGAGTCATAGTTCCTGAGACCAGAGACCCCTAAAACTCTTAGGAAGAACCATGACTCAACTTGACAGTCCGTCGTCCAAGAGAACGATCCGTCATCTGGAGTTGTGATACTTGAGTCGCAATTTCTGCAGAAATTCTTTTAACTTTCCCAGGGGTATTCTGGACTTTTTCGTTACCTTTTAAGGTCTAAGCTATGTTGTTTTATGACATTTAAGCCTAATTAAGTAGCCTAAAACTACCTAAAACATTCATTCCCCTAAATTCTTTAAACTTAGAAAGAAAATAAGAGAAAGAGGCGACAGTTTTCCTCCAATAACAAGCACAGGTCTTAATCAAGTTCAGCCCCAAAAATCCAAGGATTTCTCTGTGGGTTTCTTTACCAGGTATATGGGATTTCACTAGTGGGTTCCTTTCACCCATTAGGTCCTCAGATTCCAGTCAATCTTCAGTTTTCTCCACGAATGTTTCAGACCTAGGGTTCCAAATTCTCAGGGACTTATCGCAATTCAGTTATTATAGTTTCTATTCTATTGACTACATGTTTCTTGGAGATTTAGAGTAGTTTCATGCGTAAGGATTAGAAACCCTAGCTTGTAGGAATTCCAGTATTCCATGAATTTAGCTTGCTAGGCAGATCAGTTATATGTTTATGCTTCAGAAATTGAATGCTATACCCTTCAGCCTGTGTATGTTGCATTCTCAGTTATTTATCAGTATTTGAGCTATCCTTTATTTCAGTACATTATTACTTACATTCAGTGGGAATAGACTTAGTATCGAGCAGACGAAGGGATGAAGGCTTAGTTGTAAGTTTAGGCTAAGACCTTTAGTAACAGTCCCAAAGTCCCAGAACTACGGCGCCACTGTAGGTTTAAAGGAGTCAGCTGTCAGACTAGGCTGCACCTCCTTGTCCCTTGTGGACATCAGCAGTGGATCCACGTCAGACTTGTTTGTACCCTTGACAAGGTATGAACACCCTTCTATCCAGGGTTACAGGTTATTCCCATAGTTAGCTCAACTTGGGGTATGTCGGTTAATAGTGTCTCCCACAGTCAAATTCATATGCATTGACCGTGTATCCAGTATTTATGTTCAGTATTCAGTTCAGCATGTTATTTCATGATTTATACTTGGTCATTGCATTCAGGTCAGCTTTCAGTTATGTTGCAGTATATCTATTT
This sequence comes from Jaltomata sinuosa, assembly GCA_003996215.1. Classification (NCBI taxonomy): domain Eukaryota; kingdom Viridiplantae; phylum Streptophyta; class Magnoliopsida; order Solanales; family Solanaceae; genus Jaltomata; species Jaltomata sinuosa. The sequence goes on along the minus strand of QJPP01001298.1, from coordinate 102,630 downwards.
TCATGTCCAGTTCTATATTGTCCAGCTTGTACATATCCTGCATGCTCAGTACATTCAAAGTACTAATGCATACCTTTGTTCTACATCATTTTATGATGTAGGTTCAGGCACTCAACATCTAGACCGTGCTTAGTTTGACTTCTTGTTCGTATCCAACAGCTCATTTGGCGAGTCCTCTGTAGTTCAAAGATGATAGACATGCTTATATCTTCCACATTTATATACAATTTCAGATTTATTAGAGTTAGTTGGGGGCATGTCCCAGCAACTCCTATTTAGTTAGAAGGCTTTCAGACATAGACTAGATTCAGCAGTCGTTAGTGTGGTTTTCCAATCAACACTATTTTTTTATATACTTTATATATTCAGATTCTTGGGTTCTTCACGCTTTCATATACTAAAACTGTTTTAGCTTCCGCACAATGCATGTGTTAACCTAATTTTGTATAGATATGCCATGCCATGGGTTATCTTGGGGTCACTTGTGACACTAAGCACCGTGTTGCGCCCAGGGGGTAGCTTCGGGGAGTGACAAACTTAGTATCAGAGCATAAGGTTTAAGTGTCCTAGGATGTCTGAAAGCCACATCAAGTAGAGTTTTCCTCATGGGTGTGAAGCATGTCATACTTCTGGGGGAGAAACTATGAGACGTCATTAGGAATAACTTCCCTTCTTTCCTTTCCAGCTAGTGCTATAGAGTATGATCTCTATTTAATCTTTCTCTATTCTAACTCATGCTCTTCGCATTTCAGAAAAATGCCTCCCAGAAGAGCTAACACTAGGAATCAACCAGCAGCTCCAGTAGACCCATTGAACGAGCAGGTTACGCATGCCGAATTTAGGGCTTCTTTTCAAGTACTTGCTCAGGCCATGACCGCCCAGGTCAATCAGCAGGCTACGGCGCTAGCTCCACCTAAGGTTAATGTTGTTTCTTCCAGAATCTGGGACTTCACTCAGATGAACCCTCCAGAGTCTCATGGGTACAAGTCAGAAGTGGATCCCCAAGAGTTCTTAGAGGATATTCAGAAGTGACAAGCATTATGGGTGTCACTCCAGTAGAGAGTGCAGACTTGGCTGCCTATCAGCTAAAAGGAGTGGCTTATACTTGGTACCAGTAGTGGAAGGAATCTCATTGAGCCAATGATGGACCAATGACTTGGGATCTTTTCAAGACTGGCTTTTTGGACCAGTTCTTACCACTAGAGCTCAGGAAAGCCAAGGTTCAGGAGTTCATCAACCTGAAGCAGAATGACATGAGCGTAAAGGACTATGCTCTGAAGTTCACTCAGCTATCCAAGTATGCCTTGGCAATAGTAGCTGACTCTGGAGCTCGTATGAGCAAGTTCATGTTTGTTGTGTCTGATGATGTGGTCAACGAATGCAAGATCGCAATGCTCATTAAGGAAATAGATTTATCCAGGCTGGTTACTTATGCTCAGCAAATTGAGGAGGAAAGAGGAGGTGATACTAAGAGGTCTAGGACAGGCGATTACAACCACTTTTAGCAGAGGTCAGAGGGTGGAAACCTCTCTTAATATCGCCAGAAGAATTCAGCTCCAGCTCCATCTACTGCTAGTGCCCCAGTGCCTAAGTTCAAGAAGGATAGGCGGGATAGAGCGTCTGGCTCCAAGTCCCAAGGTACGGTTACTAGTGGGTGCACTAATCCTGTATGTAAGAAGTGTGGTAGAAACCACCAAGGTGAGTACATGGCAGGAAGCGGAAATTGCTTTGGGTGTGGTAAGCCAGGCCACATAATGAGGGATTATCCCATAGCTTCTCAGAAGGGTAAGGATGTTCTCCCACAGACTCATACTGTTTCTACAGCAGCCCTAGAAGGTCACCCCACTCAGCAGGGTGCCTTATCCAGAACAGGTGGTGGTCAGCGCCAGAACAGGTTATATGTTTTCCAGGCTCGACAGGACCAGAAGGATTCTCCTTATGTGGTCATGGGTACGTTGCGAGTATTTAATACTGATGTTTATGCATTGTTAGACTCGGGGGCTACACTTTCCTTTATAACTACATATATAGCAGTAAATTTCAGTGTCAGTCCAGAAACTCTCCCAGAACCCTTCTTAGTCTCTACTCCAGTTGATGACCCAGTTATAGCTAGACGGATATACAAAAATTTCCCTATCATAGTTTTCCATAAAATCACCTCCGCTAATCTTGTAGAGTTTGAAATGGTAGATTTTGACATCATTCTAGGCATGGATTGTAGAACTAGGATCGTTCGGTTTCAATTTCCTAACGATCAAGTCCTAGAGTGGAAGGATAGAAACTCAGTGCCTATAGGTCATTTCGTCTCCTACCTTAAGGATAGAAAGATGATTTCCAAAGGATATAACTATCATCTTATGTGGGTTAAGGATTCAAACTCTGAGACTCCAACTCTTGAGTCAATCCCAGTAGTAAATGAGTTTCAAAAAGTGTTCCCAGAAGATCTTCCCAAAGTTCATCCCGAAACGACTTCGGAATAGATCTCCTTCCAGATACCCAGCCTATTTCGATTCCTCCTTACAGAATGTCTCCAGCTGAGCTTAAGGAATTGAAGGAACAGCTGAAAGACCTTTTAGATAAGGGCTTCATCAGACCCAGCATCTCTTCATGGGGTGCTCTAGTGTTGTTCGTGTGTAAGAAAGATAGTTCTCTCAGGATGTGCATCGACTACCGTCAGTTAAACAAAGTCACAATCAAGAACAAATACCTCATCCCCAGGATTGATGACTTGTTTGACCAGCTTCAGGGCGCTAGTTATTTCTCTAAAATAGACCTCAGTTTCGGCTATCATAGGCTCAGAGTCAGAGATAGTGACATCCCGAAGATAGCCTTCAGGACTCGGTATGGTCACTAAAAATTTGTTATTATGTCTTTTGGACTAACCAATGCTCCTGCAGCTTCCATGGACTTAATGATAAGGGTGTTCAAACAGTATTTGGACTTGTTCATCATTGTTTTCATTGACGATATCTGTGTTTACTCTCGAAATGAGGAGGAGCATTCTACTCATCTGAGGGTTGTTCTGCAAACTCTCAAAGATCATCAACTATTCGCTAAGTTCAGCAAGTGTGAATTCTGGTTACAGTCTGTCGCTTTTCTTGGTCATGTGGTATCCAGAGAAGGGATCTGTGTTGATTCCCAGAAAATTGAGGCAGTAAAGCACTGTCCCAGACCCACCTCTTCGACCGACATCAGGAGTTTCTTAGGTTTGGCGGGTTACTACTGGAGATTCGTAGAAGGATTTTCATCTATAGCTGCCCCATTGACCAAGGTTACTCAGAAAAAGGTCAAGTTTTAATGGTCAGATGAGTGTGAGAAAAGCTTCTTAGAACTGAAGACTAGGTTAACTACAGCCCCTGTTTTGACTCTACCAGAGGGTTCAGATGGCTATGTGATTTATTGTGATGTATCCAGAATCAGCCTAGGCTGTGTTTTGATGCAGCAGGGTAAGGTCATAGCTTATGCTTCCAGGAATCTTAAGGTCCATGAGAAGAACTACCCGACTCATGACCTTGAGCTTGCAGCGATTGTGTTTGCCCTAAAGATTTGGAGACACTACTTGTATGGTGTTCATATCGATGTGTTCACAGATCATAAGAGCCTCCAGTATGTGTTCACCCAGAAAGAGTTGAATCTTCTTCAGAGGAGATGGCTTGAGTTCCTCAAAGATTATGATATGAATATGCTCTACCATCCGGGTAAGGTCAATGTAGTGGCTAATGCTCTCAATAGACTGTCTATGGGTAGCGTATCTCATGTTGAGAAAGTGAAGAGAGAACTGGCCAGAGAGGTTGATCAGCTTGCTCACTTAGGAGACTGCCTTATGGACACGTCAGATGGTGGTGTGATAGTTCAGAATGGGTCAGAATCTTTATTGGTAGCGGAGGTTAAGGAGAAAAAGGATAGTGATCCCATATTGCTTCAGCTAAAGGGTGCAGTTCATCAGCAGAGAGTTGAGGTTTTCTCCCAAGAGGGAGATGGTTTGCTTCGTTATCAAGGTCACTTATGTGTTCCTAAGGTGGGTGAGTTGAGGAAGCAGATCCTTACAGAAGCCCATAATTCAAGATATTCCATTCATCTGGGTGCCACTAAGATGCCCCTCCATCCTCAACAGCAACTTCCACTTCTTTCACAACCTGTTTCGAAGGTGGGGGAGGGGTTGCTTCTCGCTCTCCTGCCTCCGCTTGAGCTCCATCCCTGGCGGGTGTGACTCTACCCCGACCTCCCCCTACCCCTGCCTTTGCCTCTGACCACCAAACCCATGGTTGGGACCACTGGTCTAGCTCCGTTGTTCCTTGTGTTAACCATCTATGGACAGAAGAGTGAAAGAGTCAGATACCAATTTGTATCGACAAATACCAATTGGAATCAAGTTATAGCACGAAGGAAGAAAGAAGAGATAGTTTTCCTAAAGTCCTATAGCCTCCCAAAGAAAAGTACGGACGTCTCTGCACCATTTTGCAAGACTCTACAAGACCTATTTTGGTATGATGAGATCAACGAACCTAGGGCTCTAATACCATCTTTATCATAAACTACACCATCGTGAGTGGCACCCACCCAACTCCCGGGTGAGCAAACCATCAACGACCCCGAACTTAATCATTCTAACAGCTCAAAACCAGTGTGCAAATAAGTAAACTAGCAATAAATAACCAAAGCCAACACTATAATAAATAACCTACAAAAATCCCTCCCTAGAACCTGAAAGTCATCGTACCAAAACACTACCCAAAATCTAGAATACGGGGATGCAACCTCAATGTAAATAAGCAGAGTTTAAGCCTAAAACAAGTGGGCTACAACTAGTGTGAAAGAAACCAAGCCAGCTCAATCAAAATAACTCACCCTTGACGTCTTGATGCGTTAGGCCTACAGGTGAGGTTGTGCATCAACCGCCGAAAGATTTCCTGTACTCAAAAAAAGAAACGCAAGTGCAGAATCAGTACACAACCACTGTGTACTGGTAGGATCATCAGCCACTTCCAAATAAGCAATATATGAATAGTACAATAGACAAGTAGAAGTATAGGAAACATTTAAAGAAGCCAACAGATATCCCTAGACTACAAGTCTCTACCTAGTTTGTTCCCACATGTAATCCACCCTTATAACCATGATCAACCATCAATACTAATCAATAATTATACCATTTTACGTATCCTGGACCTACCCTGGGATCCCCCTAAGAAACACCTAAGTGTTAAACATGCAACCCGGTCTACACCAAGACCAAAATCACAGACCAATAATCATAACCCGGCCTCTCAAGGACCATATGCAATATCACAAATCATAAACACAGCCCGGTTCACTCATGGAACCAAAATCAAATTCACAATGAAAATAAGTAAACCCATACAAGGTGTGTTACCCGAGCCAACTAGTTAGTATCCTATACCAGGCGCGGTACCCGATCCAACCATTTGTTATCCCATACCAGGTGTGGTACCCAAGCCAACCGTTAGTATTCCGTACTAGGCGTGGTACCCGAGACAATCGAATATCATACAGAATCCACAGTCATAAACAATGAATAATCAAACTTTTAAACCAACAAGCAACAACACCTAGTTCATTTCACAAGACTGATAACAGGACCCTTAGACATTCCTAAATCATTCCCTAAGCATGCAACTCATACAACACTTATAGCCCATTTGGATTGGCTTATTTTAAGTACTTTTAAAGTTAAAATAGCTTTTAAGCTATTTTATAGTATTTGGGTAAGTAAAAAAGTTCTTCTGAACACTTAATTTTAAGCTAAAATAGCAAAAAAAAAAAGCTAAAAGCCAAAAGCTGGAATTTCCAACTTAAAAAAAGTAGCTTAAAATAAGTCTATCCAAACAGGCTCTTAGACAAAAGTACACAAACATACAATGCATATAGGAATTAATAACCGTCACCTACCTCGAAATATTCCAAGCTCTATCGAACCGGAGCTTTCCCCTTTTCAGGATTCCTTGCTTATTCTTGGTCTAGAAACAAATATGCATGAACCAAAATAAAATTTTGACCCAAAAGTAACCGGATTATACAAAATCCCAATCTCCAAGTCAACCTATGATCATTTCACCCATTCCCGGGCATTCTCACCATTAATTCAGCTAAATTCATCATTTTTACGGATACCTTTAGAGAATTATGGCTAAGTGATCATCACCAATCATCAATAATCAAGACCCAAGAACTCTAGCACCCTACAATCCCCCTTTTCCCCAGATTCTTCCATTCCTAGGTCATTCCAAACCTTCCCCCAAGTCCACCCCTAGCAATTCTAAAGCGTAGGAAAGATAGTACAAAGGTTGGGGAATAGAAACCTTACCTTTAGGATGAAAAACTGATGGAAATCGCCCAAAATTGCCCTCTTCTTCTCCCAAAATGTCTTTGTTGAAAACTGACTGTTTTGGAGAAGGTTCTGCATTAATTCCCATCATGCTCCACTATAGTGGTCTTCTCCACTATAGTGGTACCACCGTAGCAGAGTCAACTGCTATGATAGAGGCTGACCGACGTTGACTTTCGATGTAGCGGTATTTTCTCTGCTATAGCGGAAGTCGCTATGGCGGTGTGTCAACTGCTACGGTGGTTGACACGGGACAGAAAGTCATAAAGTCCCTCAAATTGCCCCATTTTACAACACACTTATTTTCCCCACGTCCCAGAATAACCCCTTTACATCAACCTCGATACCAGGAGTTCTACTTACCCAAATTTGATTCCAAAAAGTCCCCGGGACTCCTTTATGTCTTTCCTAAATGGAAAACTAGCTCAATTTAAAACACGTAACCCAATCCTTACCTAGATTACCCTAGACCATTCCTCATTCCTAAACTAGTCGAGACTAGCCTAGCCCATAATTTCAAACTCCCAAACCCGGAGTTTTCTAACTCTAAAAATTGGCATGAATGGTTTACCCATAATGACGTACGTGGTCGTTACATCAAATCTAGCATGAGCGGCCTTTTCCCAATACAAGTTCAGCTTCTTCAAAGCCCACATAGATTTATGCTCAAGTTCTACCTGGAGATGACAAGTTTTGCCAAAGACCATTTAATAGGGAGACATACCAATCGGGGTCTTGTATGTTGTCCTATAGGCCCATAGTGCATCGTCCAACTTTCGGGCCCAATTCATTCTATTGACATTTACCAACTTTGTAAGAATGAACTTGATCTCTCTATTGGATACTTCAACTTGTTCGCTTGTTTGTGGGTGGTAGGGGTAGCAACTTTATGCCTAACTCCATACTTTTCAAGGAGAGCACTAAACAATTTGTTGTAGAAATGTGATCCCCCATCACTAATAATGGCACGGGGGGTGACAAACTGAGCGAATATATGCTTCTTTAGAAAAGTTGTGACACTCTTTCCTTTATTATTTGGCAATGCCACAGCTTCAACCCACTTGGACACGTAGTCCACATCCACAAGAATGAAAGTATTCCCACACAAACTCACAAACGGCCCCATGAAATCAATACCCCATACATCAAATAATTCCACTTCAAGGATTGGTGTCAATGGAAGTTCATGGCATCGAGACACGCCCCCTTCGCATTGATATTTGTCACATTCCTTCACCAAATCATGGGCATTTTGAAAGAGTATCGGCCAGTAGAACCCGCTTTGTAACACCTTTGAGGCCATTCGCATACCCCTGTGATGACCACCAATGGGTGAAGAGTGTCAAGCATTAAGAATAGGCATTATTTGAATTTCGGATATGTACCTCCGGATCATGCCATCGGCACAAACTTGAAAGAGGTATAGTTCATCCCAATAAAACTTTTGAGCATCATGAAGGAATTTCTTTTTCTGATGTGAGGTTAGACCATACGGAAGTATGTCACTTGCTAAGAAGTTAGCAAAGTCAGCAAACCAGGGTGTGAGTTCATGCGAGGCTGCCAAAATACGCTTGTGGGGGAACGAATCATTTATCTCAAGCACCCCGACATGCCTTCCCTCTTCTTCTAGTCTTGACAAGTGATCAGCCACTTGATTTTTGCACCCCCTTCAAAATCAAATTCTTGGAGCAACAAAGCCCAATTAATCAGTTGGGGATTAGCATCTTTCTTGGTCATCAAGTATCTTATCGCTGCATGATCAGTATGCACAATGACTTTGGTCCCCAAAAGGTATGCCTGGAACTTTTCAAAGGCAAAAATCATGGTTAACAACTCTTGTTCCACTATGGTGTAATTCGTTTGGGCTGTATTCAATGTTTTGCTTGCATAATAGATTGGGTGGAAGATCTTCTCCTTTCGTTGACCAAGTACATCCCCCTAAGCCACACCACTGGCGTCACACAAAAGCTTGAACGACTTTGACTAATCTGGTGCAATAATGATGGGGGTTGATGTCAACTTCTATTTCAATATGAGGAAATTCGTCATGCAACTACTATCAATTTTGAACTTGGCTTCTTTTTCAAGAAACTTACACAAGGGATAATCCACCTTCAAAAAATCCTTGATGAAGCGTCTATAAAACCCGGTGTGACCTAGGAAACTTCGTATCTCTTTCACCGTCTTTGGAGCGAGTAGCTTGGAGATGACCTCAATTTTTGCTTGGTCAACTTCAAGCCCTTTTTCAGATATTTTGTGACCCAATACTATTCCCTTTTTCACCATAAAATGGCATTTTTCTTAGTTCAGAACCAATTTTGTTTCTTCACATTGTTTGAGTACTTATTCTAAATGCACCAGGAAGTCATCAAACTCATCCCCAACTACCAAAAAATCATCCATAAATATCTCCATGGTGTCTTCAACCATGTCAGAGAAGATGGACATCATACATTATTGGAACGTGGTTGGGGCGTTGCACAAACCAAAAGGCATCCTTTTTAAATGCAAAAGTCCCATACGGGCATGTGAAAGTTATCTTCTCCTGGTCTTCTAGAGCAATAGAGATCTGATTGTATCTGGAATACCCATTAAGGAAATAATAAAAGCTACGGCCTGCCAATCGATCAAGCATTTGGTCCATGAAAGAAAGGGAGAAATGATCCTTTTTGGTCGATGAGTTCAACTTTCAATAATCCATACACACCCTCCACCCGGTCAAGGGTCTTAGAGCTATCATCTCATCCTTTTCATTAGTTACGACAGTAATTTCACCCTTCTTTGGCACACATTAAACTGGTCTAACCCACATACTATTAGAAATAGGGAAGATGACCTCGGCATCTAACCACTTTATTATTTCCTTCTTGACAATCTCTTGTATGGGTGAATTAAGCCTTCTTTGATGTTCAATTAACAGTGTGCATTCTTCTTGAAGACTTATTTTATGGGTGCATATTCCCAGGGGTAAGCCAATTATGTCAGTAATAGTCCAACCAAGGGCGCAAATGTGTTTCTTCAACACGTTAAGCAATGCCTCCACTTGTTTGTCGTTCAACTTGTTAGAGATGATGAACGGCAAGGTCTTGTTAGAACCCAAGTAATCATACTTCAAATGTGATGGCAGTGGCTTAAGAGCCAACTAGGTGGTTCAACAATTGAAGGTTTGGAGGGGGTGTTTCCCGATTCTTCAAGTCAAGGTCAAACTTCTTTGGGGGAAAGGAGTAAGAACATGTTCCCACTAAAGCATAACATATCTCTTCATATTCTTCTATCCCCTCACAATCATAATTTAACAACACCAATTCTAATGCTTCGTCTACAAACCCCTCTTTCACGTGTAGTTCAACGCTTTCTTTAATCTTGCCAATCGCAAAAGCCATTTCAAGGTCATTCAGCAACTTCATGGACCTACACAAATCAAAGGTTGTCTCTTTCTCATTCACAGAGAATTTGAATTTTCACAGTTCTATTTCATTCAATGTGTGTCCTATATTGAGATTTGGCTACCCCAAAATAATTGGTACTTCAAAGCCTCCATTTCAATCAAGTATAACAAAGTCCATAGGGTATATAAGCAGACCCACCCTCACCAAAATATCACATCCAATCCCTACAGGGTATTTCATTGATCGATCATCCATGAGTAACTTTATATTTGTGATGGTGGGTTGGCCAAGCTCCAACCATCTAAAGGTGGTGAGCGCCATTAATTTCACACTCGCGTTCTCATCACACACCAATATTGTAGATCTACGCACCCTATTCTCATCACAAAAGGTAAAAATACTCAGAGTTACCTCATCATTAATGAATTTACCTGATAGTATTGCACTACATTGGGGAGACATATAAATGACCCCAACATCCGCGAAGTTGTTTGTAGTGCACATATCTTTAACAAACTTAGCATACTCGGGTATCTTATTGGGATCATCACTTGATGGGATATTGATGATGATTTTTCTCAACATGGACTCAAACTCTCCCGGTTGCTCTTTTTCCTTCTCTTGCAAAAATCTTTGTGGAAAAGGAGGTGGACACTTGGAAAAAGGTTTGCACATCTTGGCTACCTTGTTCCGTTGATCTTTACTTCTTGTTATACCATTGTCCATAGTCCTCCTTTTTGTAGGCTTGTTTTCGATTGGAATTGCCTTTTTTGTGGCATCGGATTGATCTCTTAGATCACTAATTTCTTCATCTCTTTTGACTTGCCTAGATTCGAATTGAGAAGTGATATATACCATTCTTTCTTCAAGCCAATCGATAGAAATGGAGTGTGAGTGCACAATTTGAGTCAAACTACCCAGATCATATCTCAACTCCCTAGAACCTTCGTCAGTGGACTCTACCTTCTCTGATACTCTTGCAAGCATATTTTCAATCCAAGAACCATCATTTTTCATGTTCCAACCTTAATTCCCATGATCTTGTCTCCCCAAACTTGGGCTTGCTCTTTGGAGACTTTCATAGGAACCCTTCTCATAGTTAGCAACCAATGCTTCCTCACTATTTTCAATTGACCCATCTACATCTTCTACTAGTTTCACAGCCCCAACAACACCAATAGTGTTAACTGTCTCAACTGTGTGGTTTACCACACTCATGGTCATGAATTCCAGAAGTGTTTTAGCAATTGATAGCTCTCTATCCCATCACGCACTATTCCTCCTTCATTCATCAACTTCTTTAGTGGAGGTAGCACCTGTTTCCCCCTCGGCTCCCCACGTATTCCACTGATCACCTACTAAGGTCAACCTCTTTAGAGCATATGGGTCAAGTAAGAAGTATTAGGCAGTGGTGCTTGAGGAATTTGTGCACACAACCTGTTCAAGTAACTAAAAACAACAACCAAAGTAAAAACGAATAAAAACTCACAAAGTGATTTCAATAGTCAATCAAAAAGGCTACTCAAAACCAAATCCCCGGCAATGGAACCATTTTTTATAATGCTCAAATGCACTCTCCAAGATGAGGTGATTGCGATCGTCAGAGCAAAACAAAATTCGTAATTTCCAACGTGAGTCGGGGTGGATTTCACAGAGAAAAGGTAGAGTAGCCTCAAGGATTGTTGTATGTCAATCACAATTAGAGTCAATGTTTAAATAACAACAACAGTAAATTGGGGGAATTGGGAATTTTTGTCATGATTCACAATTCAAGCAAAGCAATAAAATAAATGCGAGTTTGTATCAAGAGAGAGAAGACGACTAGGGGTATGCTTCCGATGGGACTAGAACACGGATCAAGGTACTTGCTCAACTACATAAATTTTCACTATATAACATGGGTAGCATTGGTTTTAGGCATGAATGTTAATCTTTCAATCTCACAAACATTTATCCAATGGTCTTTGTTCAAGCACCATGGTTTTGTCATCAACTAACGAATATAGGCTTGGGGAAGTCACACTATCTCTAGCTTAGACTCTTAAATGGGTGTTTCCGGTAAATTGAGGTATTTCTAGCCTAATCTAATTAGAATCCTAAGTACCCACTAGTAAATTCTCATCCAAAATTATGAACCTCTTTCTCAAGCAAGAACACAATCAAGTAATTTCAATCAATGTTTGCAACCATTAATTTTAGAGTTAAAACATGGAGAATTCACTACACCCATATCAATTTAGCAATTATAAACACAAATAAGCAAGATCCATATCCATTAATCAAGTACCCATCATATACATACCCCTAGACAAGGAGACTTATCTACTCATGCTAAAGGAATAAGAAGCAATACCAAATGGGTAATTTAAATTCCCTTTTATTAATGGAAGAAGATTCCAATATCCAAGCTCAATTTTCAAATTCCAAGGTTGAAGATGGAGAGAATTGATAAAACCCTCTATCTTGCCTTAGGAGAGAAAACTTGTTCAACCATATTCCAAAAATTCAAAACTATGAAAAACTATGCCTAAATTGGGTTTTAGAAGGTTCCCAAATCATCACATAAAAAGTGGATAAAATGCCCCTCAGGAGCTGTAAACCACGACGTGCATTTCGCATGTTTTGTTGTGCGTATCGCATAGCTCCACCATAGTAGATGATAAGTCGATAATTTACCAACTTATTTAACCTTTAAGCTTACACTTTTGCATTCTAATTGAGAGAAAATAGTGCAATTGACATGATTTACTTCTATTAGACAGGTGTATGTGATTTAGAAGTGATCGGTGTGAAATCAGATGAAAACAATTCAAGATGGAGAAAATTTTGGAATTCTAGGCAACGCAGTGCAATCGCGCTGAAAGGGCGCCAATGGCGCTGAAGGCGGATGATAGGCTTGTGCGTGATCGCACTGGGATAGTGCGATAGCGCTACAGAGAGAAGTTGTCAACGCCAGTCAAATACAAGGACGCGATCATGCCAAGACAGCGCGATGGCGCTGATCAGTATGAGTCCATTGAGCACGATAGCACCGCATTAGTGATGGTGCTTCACTGTACCTGAATGTGAAACTGGGCAAAAATGACATTTCACCTCTGTGGAAAACCCAATTGATACAAAAGACTCCTCAGCCGATTGGGAACATATCTTTGGCTGGATCTTTAGCTATTCTCACAACTTTTAGCAAGCTTGGGGAGTAAGCTCATCAACCAACACCATAGGAGTGAAGATTTGGATGCTCTTTATTGTAAAATCCTTAGTTTCCATTCTTCAACTCTTGTTCTTAGTTGCTATTTTATTGGTGTAATTATTGACTTGAGATTTGGGTTTGTATTAGAGATAATACTTGTTTGGGTATTGAATTTATATATAGATTTTGCTCTTGTTTAATTATTTGGGTCTATTGAATCCTCCATTGCTTGAATTTATAGTCAATTATTGCAAACATTGACTTAGCTTTCTAATTTGGGTTTTTGCTCGAGAAAGGATTTCTCTAAATTTGGGAAGATTCAATAGTGGAGATTTGAGGGTTTCTACTCTAGATCAAGGCTAGAGATAGTTTGGTTGCCAAAAACTCCCATCTAAGAGTTGGGGTTAGAGATAACCCAATTCACCCAAGTAAATTGTTGGTTATTGCTTATTCGTGGTGATTCGAGAGAACCCATGAGGATTGTTGCTTAATTGGTAGAGAGGTAGTTAAGTGCACCCTTAGACACGACTACCCATTTGTTGATCGGGTGCAAGTCTTGTGAATTGAATTCCCATTTTCAATTCTCCCTTGTTACCCTGTCGTGGTGAAAGCGAGGTGAAAGCCACTGATCAATCTATCTTTTATTTGATTTTCTTTTATCATTAGATGTAGTCTAAAAAAACCTTTAGATATCTTTTTCCCCTTTTTGTTATTTGAACTTCAATAAGTTTCTTGGATTGTTTATTAGCTTGATTGCAACTATATTGTTCCCTTGGGTACGATCCCGACACTCGTTGGGAATTATAAATTTTGTTTTGGTGCACGATTGTTGTGGCCTCCTACTTGGAGAGCACGATTTGAGCATTCATCAAAAATGGCACCATTGTCGGGGAACAATTTGGCGTATTGAGTTAGTTTAGAATTTGAGTTTACTTACTCTAGTTCAATTTTGTGAATAATTGTTTTTCTTTTATTTAGTTTTAGTTTGTTGATGGCATCATGGCTTATTTGAATGTTAAAAATGTTGATAGTTGCATCCCAATTTATATTCCCGACTATTGTGTTTATTGTGGAGGACCACACCTTGGATGAAGGTGTAGAATTGGCCTTAGGAGAGGAAGGTATTCTCCTTCTTTCTCTTATGACGGGCACAATTGCTATTTGTGTGGTGGTCATGATGGATATTGGAGCAAATGCCCCAATGATGATCGTCCCCCTCCCCCCTCTTGTGCTAACAATTTTGCTAGTGGTGCTTGTGACCTAAATAGAAACCATGACTTAGCAAGCAAAGAAGCATATATGGCAAGCTCCAAACCCTCTTGGCCTCGCTAGAAACCCAAGAGGAGAGTGTGCAATCCATAAATCAATGCTTTATTGATGCAAGGGCTAAAGAAGATGAAAACACAAGGGAGGATCATGAATTGAAGGTGGTGTTGCAACAACCTACCCTATGTGTGGGTCATAATGTCATGGAATCTCAAAGTGAGGATGTTGTGAAGGATGCAAGCTTGAAGGTAGAGATGCCCAAATCCCACTTCAACCTTTGTTCGACCTTAAGTTTGATTAAATGGAAGAAAGTCAAAAAAATCAAGCTTTTAGAAGACCTTGGAAGGAGAGTGGATGAAGGTCTATTCGGGTTTGAGTTTGTCGTAGAACGAAGGCAAAGAGTCCTTCCTCACTTGAAGGCTATAAAGTGTGATATGCGAAATCAAGAGAATGGCCTTCTCATGCTCAAACCTTCACCCCGAGATTTTCACCGGAAATTCGATTCAAGTTTGGGTCGAAGGTTCAAATCTTCCAAGTGGAGATCCAAAGGGTGAGGTAGCTTGGTCGCGCTGCGACGTTAAATTGTGTGCCTGATGGGAGGCAACCCATCTTTTCAAATTTTGAAGGTTTACAATTTTTCTTTCTTGATTAGAGTAGCCTAGTTGTAGATTTTTGACTAATCCATAAAGTTTCAAGTCCTTTTGAGTTGTTTGGGCAGGTTGAAAAGTGGAGGCCTCATTAAAATCCAATCAAGGACCATAAAGGGTGCCAAAATGACATGCTAAATAGGGTGCGAATGCACATCTAAGTGTGCACATCGCACATGAAAATGCACCCCAAGACAGTGAGGTTGTTAAGAAGGTCAAAATGTGCAAAGCAGGTGCGCTGCGCACCTCAAAATGTGCCCATCGCACATGCAATCGTACCTCAAAGAAATAAGCTGCTAAAAACTGGCTGGAACATGCGAAGTAAGTGTGTTTCGCACCTGGAAGAGTGCTCGTCGCACCAGCCATCGCACATCAAGACAGAGAGCAGCTGAAATCACCCAGGAAAACTATGCAGTGCGATCGCACTGAGGCGGCGCTGATGGTGTTGAGAAAAATTTCTCAAAGCAGTGCAATCGCGCTACTCTAACGCGATCGCGCTAAAGGAAAACTTGGCCTAGCAAATTCAAATGTCAGGAACTATTTAGTTCCCTGCATCTTCTATAAAAAATATCATCAGGTATTCTCCATTGCTCAGTTCCCTCTTCCCCAGTACTTTCCTACGATTCTATAATCCTAAATCGCAAGCAAAAGTAGTTGGGTTTAGTTGGAACTTCAAAGCACAAGTTGTTCCCTGTCTTCTCTCCTCCTTTGCCTACGAAATCAACAATTACGTATGTATATGTCCCCTCAGCTATTTTATGTTTCTTGGTTTGGTTTTATGGGTTGAAGGATTGGAGTGAGTAACAAAACTTGGGGAAATCTTGAGTACCCAAGGCTCCTCCATTGTTATGGAACTTGAAAGACCCAAATCAAATTTCTTGATAGGTTTAATGAAATTTAGTATAGAAAGGTGTTGTGGTTGTGTTTGGTGTTGAGAAATACCCTCCAAAATGGATAAAATCCAAGATATGGATGTAAAAAAAAATCAGAATGGAGGGTTGTTTGGTCGGAGAAGACGACTGCTAGTTGCTCAACGCCATCGCGCTGCTCAAGCGCAATCGCGCTGCCTGTGAGCAAAATTCATCTATGCGATCGCGCTATGGTGATGCAATACCATTGAAATAAAAAAATAAATAAAGGGTTTAGCACAATCGCGCTAGTGTAACACAATAGCGCTGAACAAGTGAAGCTGACACAAACAATAGTAGCTCTGTCCAGATCTGTTTCAACACCTTCTGATCCACCTTTCTTGCTTAAAACACTTGTTTTTCATTGTGCTACATGTTGGAACCACATTCTCACTTTAAAAATGATTTTTGTAGGTACTTTGAATTGAAAAATGAGTACTAGTGCATCGAATTCGGGTGCCCAAGTTTATGAAATTGTGGAGGAGGAGTATGATCGCACAAAGTTCATGTCAGCGGCTTGTGAGCAACGTTATAAGGCTGAATTGTCCAAAAAGGTGGTCCTTGAAAGGGGCATTGCAATGCAAGGGGTGGAGGTGGCCTTGCCTGAATTTTATGCTTGATTGCATAAAAGCAAAGTGGAACTGTTTCATAGCTCCACCATGTAGGGCTAATGAAATAGTTGTTCGGGAATTTTATGCTAATGCATCGGCTGTAAATTTCAAGGACCCGGTGATAACTTTCTGGGAGGGACATTAAGATTTGGAGCTGAGGAGATCAATAGATACTATGGGCTCCATGATCATGACACCACTCGTCTGATGGAGAAAAGAGCCTTAGGTAGACCCTTGATCTCTTCACAGGTCTGCCCCGGAGTGGAGCCCAAATGGGCTATGTTTGAAACAAAGATCTACTCTCATAACTTTACTGCGGAGGCAAGGATTTAGTTATGCATCATATTCAGCCGGGTGCAGCCAGTTTAGAATGAGAGTGAGGTTCCTTTATACCGAGCAGTGAATGTGGCGTCAATGATTGATGAAGTTTTGGTTAATGTGAGGCCACTGATACTCTGGGAGATAAAGAACTGTGTCAAGGGAAGCAATGAGAGTTTGTTCTTCCCTTCCCTCATTATTGAGCTATATCAGGCAGCGGGAGTTGATTTGAATGCTCCGGAAGATGCTTGGATTGATCCGAAGATTCCTATTTATCCTTTGAAGAAGGTAGGCCCCAGAAATGTGCTCAAAAAGAAGAAGGTGGGTGCTAGTTCGACTTCAAGAGCCACATAGGGTACCCAGCCCTCTCTTTGTGCCACTACCTCCACCCAGGTACCTCCACCTATGCCTAGACTATTCCAGCACCTCTCCACTCATATATCTAAAGTTCACGCATCCATTAGTGCATTGGCCACTAGCATTCCTTTAGGACCACCTGAGAAACAAATTGAAACATTGAATGATGTGGTTGACCGTCAGAAGAAGATTGAGGAGAGTCAGAAGAGGTTGGAAAAGAAGTTTGAAGAACAAGAGAAGAAAATAAAAGCAATGAGTGACAGCCTCGAGGATCAGAAGAGAAAGGACAAAGCAAGAGATAAGTTGTTGAAGAGGATGTGGAAGAGTATAAAGAGCTTTTGTGCAGGTTTAGATACCGAGGATCGTGATGACTCCATGACTCACGACGATGGTGTCACTCCAGCGAGCCCTCTCTAGCTATATCTCAGGGAGCCCTCTCACACTACTTTCTCCATATTTCATTTTAGTTTTATGCACTGAGGGTACTGCAATAGATTTTTGTGAGGGTGGCGGCATTTGGGTTATGCTTATGTTGGATTTTGATACTTGTTTTGTGCCCTTGCCGGGCTTATGTTGCTTAGATTTGGATTGTGTTCCCTTGTTGGGCTTATACTATTTAGATTTGGATTTTATGACCTTGTCGGGATTGTTTTGGATATTGTTCCCTCGCCGGGTTTGTTTCATTCTGTTTTGGATATTGTGCCCTTGCCGATTTTATTTGTTGAAATTTTGTTGTATTAGTCACTTTTGTTACCTCTTTCTTTCTTTTTGTAGCTTCTTTAATTTCTGTTGTAGTTGGTTTAAGTGATGGTTCCCAATGATAGATCGAGTGACGACATTCTTATGGGAAACCGCCGCTTTGTTTGGTGTGTGAAGCCAGGGGAAGCCTGAGTACCCGTTAGGCTAGATGAAATTTCATGTATGTTGGGGTGTATATGTTGGTGAATTCTGAGTGCCCATATCAATTTAGATTGATGATTTGTCCCTATGATAGATTGGGTGACATCATTCTTAAGGGTGAATCGTCATCTTTTGAGATAATTGTGAATTGTGACTTGTTTAGTACTAATGGGGTTAGTCTTGTATGCAAATCGAAATGGGCATATCTCTCCAAAAAAATTTTGAAAAATGCATGGCAAAGAGTGATTTTATGACAACTCTTTTGATCTTTTTGTGACTCTTGACTCACTAGCGATGTTAATGGAAATGTGGCTCCCTTTTTTTCTTGTCTAGGAAGTTGAAATTGATCCTTCTTGTGCGATTCGCATGTCATGTGTGGTGAGGTTTAGTTGAATAATTCTTGCGCTTGCTTGTGTTAACTAGAACTTGCCAGGTTAGTCTTTAAAGCTAGTTTCTATTACTTTTGGTTGGAGAAATGATCTTAGGCCTTCTTGGTGATCATTGAAGCCTACTTAGCCTTAAAAGCCACCATTGCACTTAAATTTAATCATTAGTCACCCCTCTTGAGCCTAATACCTTTTCTTTGGAAACCTCATTACAAGCCTTGAACCATTTTGACAATGAATCCCTCTCTTGAACCCATCCCTCCTTGAACTCCACAAGTGTGAAATCGAGGCTAACAGCCTAAGTTTGGGGGTTGATAAAGGTATTTTGGAGGAGTGCTAAATGAATAAATCATGGTTTTTTGCTTAATAAGAAATGCCAAAAAGAAGGAAGAAAGAAAGAAAAATGAAAAGCAAAGAGGAAAGGAAAGAAAGAAAATCCTCCAAGGTGAAGAAAATGATAAGAATTGGGGCTTCAAATAAAAAGAAGTAAAATGATATGCTTGAAAATGAAATGAATGGCCTTGGTTTCGAATTGAAAAGTTGTGTAGAGTTCGAGGAGGATGTAGTCACTTAAATCCAAATATGTATCCTACCCGTTCCCGAGCCTACACTACAAGCTTAGAAAAGCCCTTTGAGATCTCCAACCAATTGTTCTTGAGCTAGTGGCAAATGAAAATAAGGGCAAGCATATGGTTGATACTTGTTAGCACTTGAACTTCCTTGTGAGTGTGAGTGTGAGTGTTTGTATTTATCCCATTGTGATTGTCTCTGTACATAATGTGTTTTTGGGACTTTCGTTCTTGTGAGGGTATGCGAATTAGGATAGTTTGTGACATTAATAAACTCTGAAAATGAGTCAAATGAGCATGTGTTGTTGAGCTAGTGGTTTGAGTAACATCTTGAGGATTGGTTGTTGTTGCTTGATTGTTGCATCCTTGAATTGTTCCTTGAATAGAGGGGAATGCCTAGATTAATTTTTTATGTGATTGACCAATCATCAGTACCAACCGAGGTCATGCTTGGTGATTGAAATGGATTCTTCTTGACTTACATTCAATATTATTGCACTTGTGTTGTGTGCCTGTTGTGCTAGAGTTTTTAGTTTCTTGAGGACAAGCAATAGTTCAAGTTTGGAGGTTTGATAAGTCGATAATTTACCAACTTATATAACCTTTAAGCTTACACTTTTGCATCCTAATTGAGAGAAAATAGTGCATTTGATATGATTTGCTTCTATTATACAGGTGTATGTGATTTAGAAGTGATCAGTGCGAAATTGGATGAAAACAAGTCAAGATGGAGAAAATTCTAGAATTTTGGGCAACACATCGCAATCGCGATGAAAGGGCGCTGAAGGTGAATGACAGGCTTGTGCACGATCGCGCTGAGATAGAGCGATAGCACTACAGAGAGAAGTAGTCAATACCAGTCAAAGACAAGGATGCGATCGCGCCAAGACAGCGCGATGGTGCTGACTAGTATGAGTCCCTTGAGCGCGATAGCGCCACATTAGCGCGATGGCGCTTCACTATACCTGAATGTGAAAATGGGAAGAAATGACATTTCACCTTTGTGAAAAAACCAATTGATATGAAAGATTCCTCATCCGATTGGGAACATATCTTTGGCTGGATCTTTAGCTATTCTCACAACTTTTAACAAGCTTGGGGAGCAAGTTCATCAACCAACACCATAGGAGTGAAGATTTGGATGCTCTTTATTGTAAAATCCTTAGTTTCCATTCTTCAACTCTTATTCTTAGTTGCTATTTTATTGGTGTAATTGTTGACTTGAGATTTGGGTTTGTATTAGAGATAATACTTGTTTGGGTATTGAATTTATATATAGATTTTGCTCTTGTTTAATTATTTGGGTCTATTAAATCCTCCATTGCTTGAATTTATAGTCAATGGTTGCAAACATTGACTTAGCTTTCTAATTTGAGTTTTTGCTTGAGAAAGGATTTCTCTAAATTCGGGAAGATTCAATAGTGGGGATTTGAGGGTTTCCAATCTAGATCAAGGCTAGAGATAGTTTGATTGCTGGAAACTCCCATCTAAGAGTTGGGGTTAGAGATAACCCAACTCATCCAAGTAAATTATTGGTTATTGCTTACTCGTGGTGATTCGAGAGAACCCATGAGGATTGTTGCTTAATTGGTCGAGAGATAGTTAAGTGCGCCCTTATCCAAGACTACACATGTGTTGATCGAGTGCAAGTCTTGTGAATTGAATTCTCATTCCCAATTCTCCCTTGTTACACTTGCTTGGTGAAAGCAAGGTGAAAGCCACTGATCAATCTATCTTTTATTTGATTTTCTTTTATCTTTAGTTGTAGTCTAACCCCTCCCCCCCTTTAGATATATTTTTCCTATTTTTGTTATTTAAACTTCAATAAGTTGCTTGGATTCTTTATTAGCTAGATCGAGACTACATTGTTCCCTTGGGTACGACCCCGACACTCATTGAAAATTATAAATTTTGTTTTGCTGCACGATCGTCGTGGCCTCCTACTTGGAGAGAACGATTTGAGCGTTCATCAGTAGACCAGTGACTTTAGCCGAACTGCGGGTAATGTACAAAGTGGGGTGTAGACTGCACTAGGCAGAGTGTGCGTCGCACGATGGCCGCACCCCATAGCAGATTCTTCTATTTCTTCTGAGCTTCATGCGGATGAAGGTGCTGACCGCACCAGGTAAAGTGCGTGTCGCACAGTGGCCGCACTTCTCGGCAGAATTTTCATCTCTCCTGATCACTTCACACTTCAACTCCTTTTGAGCTCTTTTGGGTCCAATTCCTTGTTTTCTACTTTTGACCAAGAGTGCCTGCATTCACATCAATAAAGGCCATAACAACCTCAATATCTTATCAAAACATAGCATTAATTCATGATTAAAGGCTCAATAAGTTGGTAGATTACCGACTTATCAAGAGTGCTTTTGAACGTCATCAGTACTCAGTAGGCATCATAGGCCGACTGAGCTCAGAAAGATAATATATATTATAAGATACAGGAATGTAAGCTATCTACAGGGATCCACCTAAATCTAGTTATCAACTAAAAAGAGACGTAATCTAACAGATGGTGAAGATAATAATAATAATAATAATAAGGAAATCAGGTATCTCAAGAAGAATCAATCAACATGCAAAGTGGTGCAGCATGAGATGGATGTGGTGCAGTATGCAACCGATGCAACATGAGTCCATAGTCCCAGCATCGAACGAATAGTAAGTAAATATGAGTCTGAAATCCTAGCATCAAACATGCAATAAGTAAATATGAGTCTATAATCCTAACATTGGAGATGCAATACGTAAAAATGCCCTCCAATGAACTTAAATCAATAAAAAGGGAGGTTTTTTAGCTTTTAAAATCCCAAATCAGTAGTAAAGTAGTACAAATCCTTTTGGAAGTTTGAGATGCATAGTAACAGTGAAAAAAACCTATTTTTAACTTGGAAACCAACCATTCTTTCTTTAGAAAACCCAGTTATATGCCAAGTTCACGATTATAGGAATGAACATATGCAGTGCAGCACCCAAGTAAATGCAAAACTATACACCAATTATAGGGAAAGGGTGCCCTCCAAACAAGGTACTGACCTGGAACTCCGTCCAGCCCAAGCTATGGCCTCGGACCCATAATTACACAACAATGGTAAATAAAGGCAAAAAACAGAAATATAGTACAAAAAAATAAATCAAGGTACCTACTCTACCTCTAAAACCTCCTTAAATTACTCTAGGGATTCTAGGCTAGCCATAGAGAGATTACAAGCTCCTAAACTAAGGATAAGGAAGATAATACTATTCTACGGCCCTGAAAATGGCCAAAATATGCAAAAAATAGGATTTAAGCCTAGTTCTAACCTGAAACTTACCCTAACATGTAGGTAACATATAAAACATAAAATCTAACTAAACTAGGTCTAAAAGAAGGAAACCGTAATCTACCTCAGGGCCGAACTATAAGCAAGAACTGTCAATCGTGTGCCTTCCCCTTTTGGATAGCCTTGGGATGCTTCCACACTATCATAAATATAATTTACACATAAAGACATGAAAAATGACATCCATATTGTTATATAAAATTTTGGATCAGAAAATGACCCTCGAAACAGAAAACTAAAATTACAATTATGTTTGCAGTGGGTTTCTAAACCCATGCCCAAAACTTGAGTGCAAACGAAACTCATTTTGGGACTCAAAATAGCCCTGAAAGCTAACTTAATCAAGAGAACCAAATAAGGATTTTGGCAGATTTTAAAGATAGAAAATGAGAATTACCAATGGAAAAAGGAGCGGGGGAATATAACGGACTTACCAGAAATAATAAGGATAAACAAACACCTTAGTACCAGCTTTTGAGCTCAACTGTAGTGGAAATTTTGGTATATTTGGAGAAGAAAATAAAGTTAGATCATTATATAGTGCCAGGCAATTGTCCTTCATGGACGCAGTAAGGCGACCACATACGCGAGCCCGTGTAGGCGGCTTGGACCATATGTAGCAAAGAACAGAGAGAGTCATGGCCAGGTAACCCTTCATCGCGTACGCGATGGGGCCATCACATAGGTGGTCCTACGTAGGCAGCCACCCCTTTGTGTAGGTGAAGGGTTAAGTGACCGTGCAACAGCAACAATAAAACCATCAATTTTCAACAACTCAAAATGCCTTAGATGGACCCTCAGGATTCATCTGGGGTCCCGCATACACAAATGAACTATGCTACCCTACCAAAAATAATATTTTGGACTCAACATAATCGACAAAATTCCTAATGGATATTGTTTTGATAAAAATTGGGCCCCACGCCCAAAAACCAACTTTTAGCCAAAAGTAACTCATAGCCCAAAATGAGTCTGGAAGCCTCGAGACCCAAACTAATGGTCCCTCTAGCCCAAAGTTAGCATTCCAGAGCTAACAGCACTAATAAAATTTCCATCTGAGATTGTCTTTTTCAAATATTGATCAAAGTCAACTCTTCTAGCTTTAAGAGTTTTAAAACAGGGAAATGGGCTTACATCACAAACGAACCGCTTGGGAATCAAACAGTCAATCCTGGCAAGTCATAGATGACCTGTAGCCACTGTGGGAATGCTCAAAATGCAGGAAAAGCATGAAAACCAAGAAAATGACCTGGAGGGTCATTACATTAGGCCACCTAACTCTTCATATTCTAGGTGGAGTGATCATTTGAAGTTGACCCTTGTATGAGCTTATATGAGAACTCAATCAGTAGAGAAGCATTCAACTCAACCTTGTGCTAGAGGTTCCTTATGACCTTAATTAATATTTAATGCACTTCCCACACTTAAGAATTGATCTTAACACATAGGTACAATAAATATTCATCAGGTATGGGTCTAACTACATACTTAGAATGGTTTCTGACTTAGCGCGAAAGTCTGAGGTGTTATAATATCTCCCCCTTAGGATTATTCATCCTCGAGTAAAGGTCGTGGACATAGATATGATCTAACCATTAAACTTTCTAAATGTTTTAGTAGAGTTTCCTTCATTGGCAGGATTAATTCAATCATCTAAATGGCTATTAGCTGACTAGGAATACTATTATAAGTTTCATCAAACGTCAGAAGGTGCATAGACTTGAAGAACTGCAACTTCATGAACTTCTACCAAGAGACACCAAATATATCAACCAACCATTTCACATATCTAGTACTTACCTTACATTTCATCCATACTGAAAATCTAAGATGGAACCAGTACCTCATAATTGTCATCAAAGGAGTATCTACTTTCTCTCTTCCTTCCCTTACTTAGTTTCTATCACTACTATATATCAAGTCAGAAATGAGCATCACTAAGGGAATAGTGTATGAGCAAGGTATACGATTAAAACATGACTTATACTTAGCATGATCTAGTCATTCAAGGTGAGGTCTGAGGAATCAAGTGCGATAGGTATGAGTACTTTACATACTGGGCATATAAGGCATGAATAGAGGGTTATTATGAGAATATATGTGTCATAAATAACCATCATCATTATGGGTGAACGTACATAGGGCTCAAATCAAGGAAATCATATACACTAATCATTCAAGAAATTTGATATGAGCATATACATGACGTAGCATAATTTTATTAGTTGTTAAGGCGTACTCTTGAGGACTGAGTTCATAGAAATGAGCATACTGTGAGACATAAGTTCATATATATAACGAGTATTATAACATAAAGTTGGGATTCATAGAATCATAGAGTAGGACCGGGATCACTGTCTGAAGTGATTGCTTTTAGTTCTAGGGGCTGAACATGGACGTAAATTTGTATGAAGTACATGAACCTAGTCATGAGCATTACAGAAGTAAGTTTGAGTAGAGTGTTAGCCTAACTGGATTACTAGGAATACACTAGGATAAGAATGAATCAATATACCACCATAACCCTTTTTGGGATTTTATACTGGTTGAGTAGCAAAACTTGACTTAGTTCTTTGTTCTAACATCTCCCTCTTAGCTCAAAGTCGACATTCTAAGTATGCAAACCTCCTTTCAGAACTGTGTATAATCAACTAACTCTTGTAAGGCCAGGGTATCACTATACGTATAGATGTTAAACTCTTTCTTGAAGACTATATCTGTATATATGAAATCTAGCTAGGACTGGTTTTTGATACATCTCTTAAATTCCTCTTCACCTGTAAGGCTATCACTATAGGTTTTATACCCTTACTGGCGTACATAACCACTTCCTCTAACACTTAGCCATATGACCTTCTCTTATTGGTCTACTAACATCACACCTCTAAGCTCATATCCACCCATATCAACTAAATTAAAGCTATACTAAGGGACTCAACATCGTCTATCTAAAATCTCTTGAATTCAACTCTTAAGAATGTCATATAATTTACACCTAGAAACCCAAGAATACTAAACTAGTCACACATAGTACTATAGAGTCTTAGAATCATGTGTAACTACATTCTACCTTGGTACACATCTTTCTTTCTGACATTCAAAAAGGCTCTACTTCATCTAATGACTTAGCCTCCAACCACCTATCCATATCTATCCCATATATGTATGTCATGATTATACTTTTACTCTTTCCACAAGTTATCGATTTAAAGTCTTGCATACACTATCACAATGAACATATACTTTAGAGCTCTTAGGGCTGAGAGAACTGATCTAGATGTGAAAAGAATGAGAAAATGGCTAAGTCAGCCTTTTATAGGTTCCTAAAATAGTAGAAGTATGGTTGGATGTATGGATCGTGGACCAGGTCTATGGACCATGGTCCTAATTGTAGAACTTTAACTGAGATTTATAGGCCTCTGAACTATACTTTTATGGCTAGAATTTATGGATAGTATATAGGGTTAATGGAGCATAGTCTGAATCATAGTTTTCCTCTGAGATTTTGAAGTTTCTAATCTAATTTCCATGGATGGGATGTACGGATCATACTCTAGGTTTCTGGTTCATCAAATGGATCATAGTTCTTCACTGGGATTTTGTTACTCTTCTGAATCAAACCTACAGTTAGCATTTATGGACCATAGAAGAGGTTTATGGACCATAAATTTAACCGTCCTATTACTCTGAGATTTTTCTATTACTCTGAATATTTTCCACGGTTAGGCCTATGGTCTGTTGTTCAATACCATGAGCCATAGTTCCTCCCATAGAAACCTAGGAACTAGGTGTAACGACCCATTCCATTGATATTAAAAATTCATGGTAAAATGAAAGAACTTACAATTTTGTGTGGAAACAGTTATGGTGGTGTTAAATAAAGCATGAATTAAATTAGAGTCAAATAAGTGAGACCAACCAATGATGGACCACCGTAGTGGTCCTGGTCTCGCCACAGCAAGCTCACTACAGTGAGAAAACTTTTGTTGTAGCAAAGCTCACGAGGTAGAACCTCAAGATTTAATTGTCCAACTCCCAGCTATTTTTCTAAAAGGAGACTTTCTCCTAAAAACATCCCAGGTATCTTCTAACCCTATAACAACAAGAAAAGAGAGGGAAAATCTCTTAAAAATGATGCAATTTCCCCTTCCCCTTAATCGGTTCGAGATCTACATGGAATAGAAAAATACTCTCCCCTCTCTCCTCCCCCTAACCCTACTATGGTTGCTCCATCTAGTGATCAGCCCCACTTGGGGGCTACTCATCCTCCCTCTCTTACTTCCTCCTCCCAATTCCCAACCCTTAACCCATCAATAGTCATAAAACCTCCTCAACCCTCTGCCTCTAACCCTAGCCACACCATCACAGAACCTAAAAAACCTCAAAACCTAGCACAAGTGCTTCAACAAGTTAATGGTGGAACCAAAAAGGATATTTAATCAATTCCTATCAAAGATCCCATTGTGATTAATGGTGAACACATTATCAAGTGGACGGAGGCAGAAGTAGCCAGAATGGATCAATTGGAGGACCACAACTTTGCTGTTATTGGCAAATTTTCCCATAGGGGACCATCCCTAGAAGAATTACGAAAAATTATTCCAATACAATATGGTTTGAAAAGCAACCGCAATATTGGATTTTTTTTCGTAATAGACATGTACTCATATGATGCTCAATACTTGAAGACTTTACAACCTTGATGTCAAAGAATTCATACTATCTAAAATCAAAAGAAGGTACATCTTATGTGATGAGAACTCTAATATATGATTCAAAATTTAAAGTAGATACTGAAACTACTCAAGCCCTTGCTTGGATCTCCTTCCCCAATCTATTGCCCACCTTTTTCGTGAAAGAAGCACTCTTCTCATTGGCATCTTCTGTTGGAAAGCCGCTACAAGTGGGCATGGCTACTATGAATAAGACTCGACCAAGCTATGCTTGAGTAAAAGTGCAGGTAGAACTGGCCTCCAATTTTCCCATATTTGTGAAGATGGAAATTGCTGATGAAAATTTTGGAGAAACAAGAACCACAAAAGTTAGAATTCAATATGATATGCTACCAAAATATTGTACCAAATTCAAACTTCAAGGACACTCAAATGATAATTGCATAGTATTACACCCTGTCATGGACACAAAAAAAATGCAGCTATCATCCCAGGAAGTGAGGGAACTCAGCAAATAGGGGTAACAGGAGTTACAGGAAAAGGATCTGGAAAAGGCTTACTTAAAGCTCTAGCTAATGGAAAAGGTGGCCTGGAGAAGGATCTGAAAAAGGCTTACTTAAAGCTCTAGCTAATGGAAAAGGTGGCCTAGATAAGACTAAGGGGATAGAAGAAGGTGGAGGTGAAGAATGGAATACTAGCAAAGCTAATGGAAGTGTTAAGGATGTTGCACAAAGGTCACAAGGAACTCCAGTAAACACTACCAACTCTTTTGAAACACTGGTAGCAGAGGATGATAGCTCAGTTAAGACAAGTGATCAAAGGCCAAATACCAAGATTCAAGGAAAGCTTACCAAGAAACATTTGGGGGAGCTACAGAATAAAAGAGGTCACAGCACAGTAGCCTAGGTGGCTAAAACCTAGGGGGGAAGAGTGGAAGCTGAGAAGGAAAGTGAAACAAAGAAGGGGAAATCCCTGAATCTGGGACAGAAACAGGGAAACCTTAGGTTGATAATGATAGTGATGAGCAAGATAAGGAGGAGAACACTGAGGTGGGCATTTACCCCCTACCACCTTAGTCACCAGTCAAGGATCAAAAGGAGGAGCAACCCAATAGTCTCACAGGAGCAATTGTAATATCACAACAAATCATAAAGAAACATCCTATTGAGACTATGGGGATACTGCTTACTAATGGAGACAAATCAAAGTATATCACAGAGGTGTCCACTCCTCTAGAAATGGTGGAAACAAAAAGAGTCACACCTAACAAGGTGTTGCATGATCTTGTATCTCGTGGAAATATGGAAGGAGATAAGAGGGGCATTGACAAAGGGGGAAGAATAGAGGAAGAGGGCATAGATAATGACTTCAATCAAGCCTTGGAAGATGTAGCTTCAAAGGCTGATCTTTCTCCAAGATCCACCAACAAAGCTAGAAAAGGGAAGAAACAAGGTAATACCAGCTCATACCAATTCAAAACAATTATCATAAGAAGTATTTCAAGAATACTGATTGCTTTATGATGATGTTTAAAGCCTTTATTTGGAACATCAGATCTGTTAGAACTCAAAAAGCTTTTCACAGGCTCCAAATGTTAAACAGGCACCATTAATTTGCTATAATTGGCCTTCTAGAACCCTTCCAACAATTTAGTCAAATTCAATAATATAAAAGGAGATTATGGATGCATCTAAAAGGGGCTAATTGCAATGGAAAGATATGGTTCTTTATCAAGGAAAATGTAGATGTTCAAATCTTGTTGGATATAGAACAAAAAATTACTCTTAAGTTATTTTTCCAAGAGTACAACACTAATTTGATAACTACTCTGGTATATGCCAAATGTGATGTTAATGAGAGATTACTACTCTAGGACAACATTTATCAGCTGGCTAATAATATGTCCTTCCCTTGTATGGTAGGAGGTGCTTTCAATGTAGTCTTGGATCCAGAGGAGAAAATAGAAGGCCTACCTATTCTTTCTCAGGATGTTGAAGACTTTGCTTTTTGTATTAATTCTTCTGAGTTATTTGAAGTAGGGTTCAAGGGTAGCCCTTTCATCTGGTGAAATGGAAGAATAACAAAAGACTGCATTTTTGAAAGGCTTGACAGAGTGGTAGTAAATCAAAGATTGTTGGAGGATATTGGTAATGTAGTGGTAGAGCATCTTGCAAGGACAGGATCTGACCATGCCTCTCTATTTATTTCAGTGGAAGGTCAAGATCAGGGTGTGCATAAGCCTTTCAAATTCCTCAAATTCTGGCTTGAGCATGAAGAATTTCAGGAAATAGTAAGACAAAACTGGGTTGCTGACTTTGATGGGCACCCTTTTTTACTACTTAAACAGAATATCAAGCATGTAAAGAAAGCTTTAACCAAATGGAGCAGAGACACATATGGGGATATATTCAAGTAGTTAATTATCAGGGAAGAAATTTTCAAATTGAAGGAGCATCTATTTGAAGAAGATCCAGCTGTTGACAATAGAGCTATATTGCAACTTGCTCAAGCAGCATTGAAAAAATATCTACACTTTAAAGAGGATTTATGGAGACAAAAGTCTAGAATTAAGTGGCATATGGAGAGGGATAGAAACACAAGGTTCTTTCATAACCTTGTGAATGGAAGGAGAAAAGGGATGCAGCTCAAAAGAATAATGGACTCTGAAAGATCCTGGATTGAAGGAGATGAGCACCTGGCAAATACAGTTATCTTCTTCTTCACTAAATAGTTTTCCCAAGAAGAGGAGGGCACTGACTCTTCTTGTTGTAGCATATTCTAACCATGTTGTGTGAAGAAGACAACAACAAGATTAATGCCCAACCAGACAAAGAAGAAGTAAAGAATATTGTATTCTCTCTTGATGGATCTAGTGCATGTGGGCCTGATGGGTTATCAGGTGATTTCTTCCAGTTATGTTGGTTGATTGTGAAGGATGATGTGTATAAAGTGGTCAAATATTTCTTTAATGGTGACACCATTCCCAAATCTATTACTCATTCCAACTTGGTCTTATTGCCTAAGAAGTACATTGTTCACACCATTTCATACCTCAGACCTATTAGTGTGAGCAATTTTATTTATAAGGTCAGATCCAAGGTAATACAAATCAAATTAGATGAGTTCTTACCTAAGCTCATCTCTGCCTACCAATCTGGATTTGTCAAAGTATGGTGTATAATTGAAAATGTGCTCTTAACACAAGAGATCATAACAAATATTAGGAAGAGGGGAAATCTTGCTAATGTGGTTCTAAAGTTGGACATGACCAAAGCCTATGATAGAGTGTCTTGGCTGATTCTTACAAATGTTCTAAGAAAGATGGGATTTACAGAGATCTTTATAGATATGATTTGGAGACTAGTTGCTAATAACTGGTATTCCATATTAATGAATGGACAAAGCCATGGATTCTTTCACTCTACTAAATGAGTGAAACAAGTAGATCCTCTTTCTCCTGCTCTATTTATCCTAACCTCTGAAGTTCTATCTAGGGTCCTTAATGCTCTATTTGATAATGGAGAATATAGAGATTTTGGCAGGCCAAAGTGGAGTGCTAACATAAATCATTTGGCTTATGCAGATGATACTATCATCTTTGCATCTACACACTAAAGATCTATGGAGATGACCATGAAAGTGCTACAAGACTATGAAGACATTTCAGGGCAATAGATCAACAGAGCTAAGAGTGCATACTATATACATAGTAACACAGCATTGACTTTAAACCAGGAGATACAGCAGATTACTGGTTTTGAGAGGCAATTTCCCTTTCATGTACTTGGGATGTCCCATCTTTCATAGTAGAAAGAATAAGGTCTACTATAATGAATTGATTAAAAAAGTTAAAGACAAATTACAATGTTGGAAAGGGAAGTTACTATCATATGGAGGGAAAATAGTGCTCATCCACAGTGTCCTCCATAGCATGCCCATATACCTTCTATCAGCCCTAGCCCCTACCAAATATACTATCCAGGAACTTTATAGAATCTTTGCAATATTCTTCTGGAATAACAAAGAAAAAGGAAGAAGTAGGCATTGGACTGCTTAGTTAAAACTATGCTTACCAAAGGAGGAGGGAGGTGTTGAATTCAGATCTTTATTTGATATATCCGAAGCTCAATTTTCCAAATTATGGTAGACCTTTAGGACTACAAAATCCTTGTAGACCAACTTTATGTGGAACAAATACTGTAAGAAGCACATACCTGCTCTAGTACAATGGAAAGGGGGCTCACAATTGTGGAAAAATATGTTGGAGGCAAAGGAGGAAACTGAGAAAGAGATATGGTGGAAACCAAGAAATGGTTCCTTCAATTTCTGGTGTGACAATTGGACAAAGCTGGGACATCTAGCTTTTTGTGATCCCAGAAGACCATCCTATGGATAAAAGTATTGAAGATATTAGTGGGTTCATGGAAGAAGGCAAGTGGAACAAGCAATTATTAGCACATCATCTACCTGGGGAAATCACAGATCCTATCTGCACCAACCTCCATGTTGCAGAGAAATCTTATTTGTGGTATAAGCCATGGTGGATGGCAAATAGTAGTGGTAACTTCTCAGTAAAAAGTTCTTGGGAAATTACAAGACAAAAGGCTCAGGAAAAATCAGTTCTATCCTAAATTTTGGATGAAAGGGCTTGCTTTTAAAATATCTTTCTTTTTGTGGAGGCTCTGGAAGCTTAAGCTACCAGTTGATAACTTGTCTAGATGTGGAATTGCACTAGCATCTAGATGTAGGTGTTGTGATCATCCATATCTAGAGACCACAAAGCATGTATTCTTGATAGGTACATTAGCCAGAGACATCTTGAAAGTTTACACAGATATTGCAGGTATTGTGGGACCTATTGTTCAAATTAAACAGGCTATTAATGAATGGTGGAAGGAAGAGTGCGCTCCTAAATTAAATCCCCTATTTCAAGCTGCACCAGCTGTTATTTGCTGGCAATTGTGGAAGTGGAGAAATTCTTTAATGTATGGGGGGAAATGAACAAAAGCAAAGTCATATATGAGATTAACTGGAACCTGCACATGATTGCTGCACAATGGTTTCCCTGGATGCATAATCTTCCTAAAAACTGGACTCTTTAAGTACAATACCTAGAAGGGTATAAGCCTAGGGTAAGCTATAAAACTATTAAGTGGGACTTCCCCCAAGAAGGATGGTTAAATGCAACAGTTATGGTGCCTCAAGGGGAAATCCAGGAGACAGTTCTGTTGCATTTTGTGTTAGAGATCACAATGGGGATATCCAGGTTGCTAAGGCCAAATGCATCACAGACACCACATCACTTATTGCAGAAGCTATGGCTATGGAGGATGGCATAGAGTACTGTGTCCAACACAACCTTCTGTCAGTTATTCTTGAAACTGATTGTTATGTTTTAAAGCAAATTATTGAAGGGGAATGGCCAACCCCATAGAGCATTAGTTTGGAGGTTAATAGGATTCAAAAATGGAGATGTCAAGGAGTAACAACAGTGACACATGTTATGAGGGAAGGAAACCAGCTGGCAGACTCTTTAACTAACTTTGTTTTAGATTTTGCAGGTACATAAAATAATCATCATTTCAACAATTTCAAGAACTCCCAGAGGAAGCAAGAAGAATCACAAATGCTGATAGAAGTCAAATGCCTTATCTAAGGGTTCATATCAGCAAAAGAGTTATTGAACCTGGTTGATTACCAAGCTTCAGAAGGACAATCAGGAGGCATGCTTCTCAACCTCACACAAAGACAATGCACAACACATAGAGCATCACAGATTCACAGTTTTACTACTAGACAATCGTGAAGATTACTTCAGAGCCATCTATTCAAGGTGTACTAGGTCAAATGCCTACTGAACTTTCCCAAAGTGTGGTATTAATCTCTTTGGGGATTTATTTACTTAAGGGGGGAACAATAGACTATCTACCTAGCACATTCTTATAGAAATCAGATCTAATACCGAATACCAAAGAAGTTAGAAATCTTACCTCATTCAAAAATCTTGTCACTGAAAGCAGAACCTCGAATATCTTCATTTGGTCTTGGAATACATGGCGCCTGGTGAGAGCTTGAGGCTGCCTAATTGGATGTGACCAATATCTGTATTTCTAGCTATAAAATGAGTTGATGGTGGGTATTATTTCTTCTTTAGTGTTTAGAGAGGGACCTCTAGAGCTTTGTCTTACCTGGAGCCTTCCCTCTCAGACTCGAAGGCGCCGGAGTTGATGAACAATCCCCAGGACTCGCTTCTGAGTTCTTCCAGATCTCTCTATTTTCCCTTTTTGCTTTTTCATTTTCTCTTTCTAGATTAGATGCTTTCTTTTTGTTGTTTTATCTTAGTTCCTTATTTTTGGTTTTGTTTTTATGGATCGGGTCCGGTCTGTGGACTTGGTCCCTTTTCTTTTATTTGGCCCATTTTTCTCTTCTAGTAAAATTCTGGCCAATTACCCTTTCAATTAAAAAAAGAAGTTTCCCTTTCCCATTGCGGCTTCTCCCTCAAGATTCTTGGAATGAGAACAAGGAGCAAGGTCGTGCACAGTTATAGTAGTAGCTCGGCAGTGATATAGGTTATGGTTTTAAAATGAGTAGTAAGGCATTGCTTTGCTATCATAATACTGTGTAGAAATGATGAAGAAAGCATGCCTAGGCCTTCAGGCACAAAGTCTGGATGATAATTACTAGTATAAATATGAAAATGGGAATGCATGAGAATGATATATATTTAATTGATTATTTGATGTAAGCTTATATGGGGTGAGGCTAATATGAATAACAAAGGGTAGACATGTCACGACCTGAATTATGGGAGATCGGGCATGCACCTACTCAATTTTATTCGATAGAAGACACCCCTTATTTACCCAATCAGATTAAGTGAAAGTCCTTTAAAATACTTCCAATGATAATAATAATAATAACTGAAATTTTCAGCATAACTTATCAAAACGTAAAGTACACACTTGTTGTTTCAAGACCAAAAATACAACCATCACCCTGAATCTAGTCTAGACCTGTACAAGAGCTACTAGAGAAGGACAGGAGAATTAAAAGACACAACTTTCTTTTCCAAGGAGTAGAAGAACAGAAAGATGATGGTAGAGACACTTCAAACCATGCAATGAGACTTCAATCAACCTGTCACATATCTATACCAAAAAGGTGTAGCAAGAGTAGCATCAGTACACCACACGTACTGGTAGGTATCATCGGCCGACTAAGATTAGATCACATAAATCATGCATATAAATCAACATATAACAGATAACTTCAACACTAAAACTCAACAAGGGTATTCCAACTACAACTCACATCAGACTTACTTCACTGCAACCCATAGGAATCAATACCCCTATGTTCTGATTTAGCCTTAACTGTTACATCTACCATTTTGACATAGTCACAAGGTAACCCCCATTACACATGTTTTCCCTCAGGCACACCTTATCATTAGTTACTTATTCACACTCAATATGTTATCATTATTACCAGTTCTTACACACTTCCCAAGTTCACCCATAAACCTTCACTATTCAACCATTAAGACCTTCCTTTGACTGCATAGATATCAATTTCACATCCAAGTACATAGTAGTCACTAACAGTCATCTAATAAATCAACCAAGGCAATTCAGACACCAACATGCAATGAAACACACAAAATACTCATATTAAATGAAATCAAAAAACATTGGGGATCTCATGTCCACTCAATCTCTCATACCTATGGTCTCTATACCTCACCCAGATCACTCATATACAGTTCAGGTAATGTCAACCTCATCTCACAGTATCGATAACATAAAAGTAAATATGTACACACATGCTAAAGGGTCTTATGTCTGCCCAACTATCCATGACCTGTAGGGGACACACCAGGATCCATGTACCCATCGGAACCATTTCCCATCGGTGTAATATAAATCCATACCGAATTATGGTACTCGATCCCATAAAAAGTAATAGTATCAACCTATGTTGGTGTGGTACCCAATCCCATAATAAGTAATAGTATCAACATGTACCAGTATGGTACCCGATCCCATAATAAGTAACAGTATCAACCTATATCGGCGTGGTACTCGATCCTATAGTAAGTAAAAGTATCAACATGTACCATCATGGTACCCGATCCCATAGTAAGTAATAATATCAATGAACATATGGTTCTCAATTCTATCTCTCAGGATATGCACAGTGCACTCACATGTTCACTCACTCATTCCAAGTCCTAAATCAATTTCATGTACACTTAGCTAATCCATACAAGCACAGCATGAAACACTCATCATTCAAGCTTTCTGAAGACCAATCACAAGTCAAGTAATTCAACTACATACATGTACTAAAACAAGTCTCAATTCCAAGTAACATGTTATGCATACAGGACCTTAATCCTTACCATAGAGTATAGACAGCACTCTAATTGTTCGTAGTTATTCATAATTAGTTCACCATTAGTCAATAAATATTCCATAACAACCCCAAATTTGTATTAAAGATTAACCATTCATAATCCTAATTAATATTTTTCCTTTAGATTCAGTTTCCGCTATCATATTACGGATAATATCTAAGCCTCAATAATCACACATTCTTAATCCATTCACATTCATTTTGAGTTTTACAAAGTATAAGCACATTTACCCATAAAAATCCAGCTCATTGGTTAAAACTAACAATTTCCATCCAAACTCCATGCCTGAAGGCCTAACCTAGTTATCTCTGTCAATATCTACATATAATTCATGCTCACTTAATCAAAGTCTTTACTATAGTTTAAACCATAACCTACCTTGATGATGAGTTGCTGCCTAGACGCGTGCAAGTTGCTTGTTATTATCATTCCAAGAACCCGGAGAGAGAATCACCACAAGGAGGGGGTAGGTTTGAGTTGTTTCTGAGAGATTTTTCTCTTCTTTGTTGCTTTTCTAGGGTTAGAACAGTTCTGGGGCATTTTAAGGAGAAAACCTCATTTTTTGAAAGAGAATTTGGAGACTAAAACCTTAAAAATGGGATTCTTCCTCGTGACCTTTGTCGTGATGAAACCCTTCTCACTATGGTGAGTCATAACAGTGAGGCTCTAGCTCGCTATGATGAATCATGCTGGCAATGCTCGTGTTAACCAGTTTTTAAATCCATGCTTCATTTAAACACCATTAAAATCAATTCCACACAATGTCATAACACAAAAGTTATTAACTCATTCATTTTTATCGCAAAATTTTTATAACAACGAGATGGGTCATTACATAAGATACCAAATTATAAACCCATCATCCCTGAATAGACCCGAAAGGCGTAGGGCACGAGTTTACTGGCAACTGACTTATACTAAGCCATTCATCCTACCAAAATACTTTCACTAATTGTCTCTTCATCAAGACCTTACAAAATAACAGGAGTAAATCAGATGTTAGGCATGAACCAAACTTTTTCTTTTTTCAATTTGGGGAAGGATTTCGTTAAGAGAGTTAAGATCAAGGTTCCCAAGGTTGGGGAGATGGAAAAGATTTAACACCCAATTCAACCAAAAAGGATTACAAATTTGTGTTAGCCTACTATGACGTGTAGAATCTCATTACAGCATGGAGATATCACTATGATGGCCAAGATCTCACTATGATAAACTACTATGATGAGATGCAGTTCATCACAGTGAGCGACGAGGCAATTTTTAGGGGAAGGGAAATAGTTCATTTCCCCATATTGTAAAAAACAACTTCCCACACACCCACATGAAAATTATCTCAACTAAAGACTCTCTTCGTCAGTTAGTCAAGGTAAACACTCTCTCTATGGCTTTACATCATGCTTATTATGTCTAAATCACACCGATTTTATGCCTAGGTTGCTTGATTTTGCTCTAAAAATAGAGCTTGGGGTATGGGGTAGTTTTTGGTTCTTGTAGAGTTAATATATGAAACATTTTTTCTAGATTTACGTTGTTATCATGATTACAATGCCCCTTACATAGTTCTCACAGAGTTCATGGAGTCCTATACTCAAAAATAGGGTAGAATGGTAGAATTTTTTTTGAAACAGATTCAATGCTTGGAGCTTGCTTTTTGAGGCTTAAATCACCATGAAAACAATGAATAAGTGTTGTATGCTAGCGAGTTATGCCCGATCTATAAGATTATTTAATAAAATGGAGCATATTTTCAAAAACTACCATTTTTTGGATTTTGGCTGGCTCGGGACAACGACGTTATCACGATGAGAGTTGTATTATCATGATGATCCATCATGGAGAGCTAGTATTGTAATGATGACTTATTATAATGGGCCTGTCTCATCATGATGAATCATCATGATGAGACAACATTTGCTATAGCGAGATGCCAAAATATAGAGCTATGCAAAACTGAGAAACTTTTCCCAACTGGTTTCCTTTTGAATTCATAGCATCCTTAATTAGTCCTTGATATATGAGATTGAATATATTGAGTAACACCATTAATGTTTCCTTCCATATAGATCAAAATGTGGCCAATAATAATGAAACAGATTTTGTAAGATTTGTGAATGAGCAGAGCCGACAATGTTATTTGAACTAGAGGACTAGGGGGTTTATTTGGGAGGGGAGCTTTTTAGGTTTTGGACCAGGGAAGGAGACCAGAAAATTAGAGATAGAAAAGGAAGAGCTGGAGTTTTACAATTGGCTGAAGGACATTTGGTGGTTACCACTAGTGTAGATACTCAAGGAGGTTAATGTGAATTAGGTAAGGAAGTTATGTGACCACCTCCCTAATATTAACTAGAGCTCCCCAAATCCCGCCGTCTATGTTTGGGGTGAGAGCATTGGGATTTTAGCTATGGATATCAATGAGGCCTTGGGATTTCCAAATCCCCCAGAGACTGAATATGCAGCAATGAAGGATACTAAGGATAGGCAATGGTTGGTGAGGACCTTGGTCCTAGAGGAGCACAAGGATTTGACTTCTTGGGCTAGACATCAGATAGGGATTACTAGCATTAATTTCACTTCAGACGCTCAAAGGTGGCTGAATTTGGTATCTAAGAGGGTTTGTCCTTCTAGCAATACCTTGGATGTGACCTACCTACGAGCTCTGATGGTTTCTTAATTGATAGCTAGGGTGTAGGTAAATGCAAGGGCGAGAATTATGGAGGAGTGGATACACTTCACGACACTTCATACCAAGGACCTCCCCTTTCCCTCACTGATTTCTACCTTGTGAAGGTGGGGAAATGTTCCCATTGAACCCACGAATTCCATTACTAGCATTGATAAGGGCTTTGACCCCTTGAGGGTGAAGGGTGCCCCCAGTCGGAACAATAAAAAGAAAAAGATGGAGTTTAAGGGAGCGAGTAGCAGTGGCTAGGGATGCGGGAGAGCTGAGACTAATCCAACACCAGCCTCAGTCACCTTGCAAAATCTAGGAGTGGATATAGCGGCCTTGAGAACATTTTTTGAGGGTTTGCCACAGGGCCCATTAGATTTGGTTCCGCCTCCACCCCCCGGACCATCAAATGTAGAAGGTACCTCTGTCCCCCTTGCCTCCTTTGAGTCCCTAGCACAGGCCTATGTAGAGCTTCAAAAAGAGCTGGATGCAAAGAAAAAGAAGGGACGCTCTCGGAACAAGCTGCTGGTGCGAATGTGGAAAGGTATCGAGTCCCTTGTAAAGGAATACACTTCGGGTAAGAAGATTCCCAAGGTGAGATGAAAGGATGCCTATTAGTTCTCCTTCTTCAGCGGTATGGAAGAGAAGGGGTCGAGTGACTTGAGCACCAAGAGTTGATAGAGCGGCTAGAGTATTTCCCACCCCTCATCCCCTATTATTACACTAATTGTTACTTGCCCATGTAGAGGCCCTATTAGCAATCTTTTACTTTCTCATATTTTTAGATAATCTTTCTATTTCCTATCATTTTGGTTTACGGGTGCCATTGGTAGCACTCTAATGGTGGCCTTGTTTGTAGGCCAAAACTTTTTATGAAATAGTTCTCGTATGCTTTTAATTCTTGAAACTTGGTTGCACGAGTGGATTCCCAAAATAGGGGACATGGAACTGAGCATTCTGTTTTGTGCCATCTCGTTGCAACAATTACTCTCTCATCATAGCAATTTGTCACGATGATCAATGGGTTTCTATCATAAAGAGCCTGCTACAGTGACCTCTTCTTTGTAGAAGTAGTTCGTTGTGACAAGGGCTACCTCGCTGTGGAGAGGACTCAGGCAAAACATGTTAAGAATCAGGGAACTTTTGAAACTTTGACACAAGAATTCTTCTTTCTTATCTTTCAATGCACTAATCCATAATAATATAGATTCAACCAATGATTTTTCATAACCCCATCACACAACAACTTCAGTACCGCCTTAGGGATTAACAATTCGATTTTACCTTAGCACATAACAATCAATTCATTTCCTCTATAATCAATCACTACATATCACCATGGTCTTAAAACATGTGAAGTCTATCATCGCTTTTAGAACCCACCATTTACCTCATCACTAGCCACAATCACCTTAAACATTAGCTTAGCATATTACGAATCTCTATAGTTTTAACACATGACAAGTCAATCCTTATTTATTACATGCTTCCATTATTCAAATCCTTTACCATTGTCCCATCAAATAACCGACAACCAATATATTGTCACACATAATCAAACAACCAACACATTCACATGACTCTTACGGGCAAATACCATTGGAATCAGTTAGATACCAATTGGATATATCTAGGCACCACTTATCTTTTTTGAGATACCAAATGGAATCTACCAGATACCAATTGGACTCAACCTAGGAAGACAATAAACTGTAATAACACGATAGGAAAAAAGAAAGAGAAATGACTCTAAAATGCCTCATAGTTCCCCAAAGGTTTGATGTGGACGTCAACACACCAATCCGCAGGATTCTATTTGACATTGCTCTTGTACTTGGCAGACTGATAACCTAGGATCTGATACCAACTGTCATGACCCAAATTACGACAGGTTGTGCGAGTACCTACTCAATTCTATTTGATAGGAGACACCCCTTATTTACCCAATCAGATTAAGAAAAAGTCCTTTAAAATAATTCAAATAATAATAATAATAACTGAAATTTTCATGCTTAACTTATCAAAACATAAAAAACACATTGTGTTTCAAGACCAAAAATAAAACCATTACCCAGAATCTGGTATAGACTTGTACAAGAGCTACTAGAGAAGGACATACAATTAAAAGACACAACTTCCATTTCCAAGGAGTAGAAGACCATGAAGCTGATGGTAGAGACACTTTAATCCATGCAATGAGACTTCAATCAACTTATCACACATCTACATAAAAGAGGTGTAGCAAGAGTAGCATCAGTACAATCACACGTACTGGTAGGTATCATTGGCTTACTGAGATTAGATCACGTAAATCATGTACAAAAATCAACATATAATAAATAACTTCAACACTAAAACTTAACAAGGGTATTCCAACTACAACTCACATCAGCAACACTTCAAACTTACTTCACTGCAACCCATAGGAATCAATACCCTTATGTTCCAATTTAGCCTTAAATGTTACATCTACCTTTTTTACATAGTCACAAGGTAACCCCCATTACAAATGTTTTCCTTTGGGCACACCGTATCATTAGTTACCTATTCACACTCAATCCATTATCATTATTACCAATTCATACCCACTTCCCAAGTTCACCTTAAAACCTTCACTGTTTAACAATTAAGACCTTCCTCAGACAAACCCATAGATATCAAATATCACAGCCAAATACATAGTACTCACCAATAATCATCAGATAAATCAACCAAGATAATTTGGACACCAACATGCAATGAATCACTCAAAATACTCATATCATATGAAATCAACAAATAATGGGGATATCATATCCACTCAATCTCTCAAACTTATGGTCTATATACTTCACCCTGCTCACTTATGTACAGCTCAGGTAAACTTAGTCTCATCTCACAGTATCGATAATATAAAAGTAAATGTGTACACACATGCTAAAGGATCTTATTTCTTTCCAACTAGTCATGACCTGCAGGGGACACACCAGGGTTCATGTACCCACAGGAACCATTTCCCATCAGCACAATATAAATCCATACCGACTCATGGTACCTGATCCAAAAATAAGTAACAGTATCATCCTGTATTGACGTGGTACCCAATCCTATAGTAAGTAACGGTATCAACCTGTATCGGTATGGTACATAATCCCATAGTAAGTAACAGTATCAACTTGTACCAGCATGGTACCTAATCCTATAGTAAGTAATATTATCAATATGTACCAGTGTGGTATCCAATCCTATAGTAAGTAACAATATCAATGAACCTATGGTTCTAAGTTATATCTCTTTGGACATACACAGTGCACTAAAGCACACTTTCAGTCACTTGTTCTAAGTCCTAAATCAGTTTCATGTACACCTAGCTTATCCATACAAGCACAACATGAAACACTCATCATTCAAGCATGTTTGAAGATCAATCACAAGTCAAGTAATTCAACGGCATACATGTACTAAAACAAGTGTCGATTCTAAGTAAAATGTCATGCGTACAGGACCTTAACCCTATACTCAGGAGTATAGAAATCACTCTAATTGTTTGTAGTTATTTATAATTAGTTCACCATTATTCAATAAGTATTCCATAATAACCCTAAATTCATATTAGAGATTGACCATTCATAATCCTAATTAAGCTTTCACCTTTAGATTCGGTTTCCACTATCATATTACATACAATATCTAAGCCTCAATAATCACACATCCTTAACCCATTCACACTCATATTGAGTTTTACACAGTATAAGCATATTTACCCTAAAAAATCCAGCTCATTGATTAAAACTAACAATTTCCATCTAGACTTTGTGCCTAAAGGCCTAACCATACTGTCTTTATCAAAATATACATATAATTTATGCTCACTTAATCAAAGTCTTTACTACAGATTAAAAGATAACTACCTCGATGTTGAGTTGCTGCCTAGACACATGCAACTTGCTTGTTGTTCTCATTCCAGGAATCTGGAGGGAGAACCACCATGAGGAAGAGGGGAGTTTGAGTTTTTTTCTGAGAGTTTTTCCTCTCTTTTCATCCTTTTCTAGGGTTATAATAGTTCTGGGTATTTTTAGGAGAAAACCTCCTTTCTCAGAAGAGAATTTTGAGGTTTAAACCTTAGAAATGGGATTCTTTCTCGCAACCTTCATCGT
Source organism: Jaltomata sinuosa (assembly GCA_003996215.1). NCBI lineage: Eukaryota > Viridiplantae > Streptophyta > Magnoliopsida > Solanales > Solanaceae > Jaltomata > Jaltomata sinuosa. The sequence continues at coordinate 60,527 of QJPP01001298.1, read as the reverse complement.
GATGAGACCCTTCTTGCTATGGTGAGTCATCACAATGATGCTCTGGCTCGCTACAACTGGCAGCTCACATGATAACTATTTTTTAAGTCCACGCTTTATTTAAACACTACTAAAATCAATTCCACACAATGTCATAATACAAAAATTATTAATCATTCATTTTTATTGCAATTTTTTATAACAACGGGATAGATCATTACAAAATAATGTGTTATGATATTATGAAAATTGGAATCTTAATGTTAGAGGTTGAAAAGGAATTACAAAATGATAAACACCCTGGCTGTGCATTCTTGATTGATGTGACATTACATTGTGACTTGTTATTATTTTCAGACATCATGGAGTTGATTGAAAGTGATTGTTTTGCTGAGTGAATTGCTTATTGTGATCTGAGATAAAGGAAAAGTAAACTAGAAGTATGTTGTGGGTGTGTAATATGAATAGGTTATCCGAGAGATGGTTAATGATGTGATTATTACAAACATGTTAATAATGAAACCAAATAAACTACTTGTGGTTTAATTAGAGTTAAGACTTGATTTAGTGCTTTTATATTTTTGAATTGAATAACTTGTGATTGGTCTTCAAACATATTTGAGTTGATGATTGTGATCATTTTAATGCTTGAATGAATAAGCTATGTACCTTCAAAATGATTAAAGAACTTGTAATGATAAGTGTATTTGTGACTAGTGCACTGTGTTATATCCTGAGAGATAGAGACTTAGAACCATAGGTTCATATTAGTTGAGGGGATTGGGTACCACAATCCTATACAGATTTGATATTGACTTTATTATTGTGGATGGGTACCATGAGCCGGTCTAGATATTGATACTGACTTACTATAGATTGGGTACCATAAGTCATACAGTACATGGACCTTGGTGCATCCCTGCAGGTCATGGATAGTTGGGAAGAAATAAGTTCCTTTAGCATGTGTGTACACACTTACATTTACTTTTACATTTTTGTCTAATATAGTGAGTTGGAATGACTTGTTGAGATGAAACTAAGGGTAATGAGTCACAACAGTGAAAGTGAGGAGGACTTAGATCCCCGTGAGATATAGTTGTTAGGAGCATGAGTACTTGAACTGTTATGATACCATTATGTGACTTATATGATTGTTGTAGATCTTGTTGGTTTGACTCAAGGTGATTAATTGTTAATTGTTATACTTGATATGGCCATTGGTGATTGTTATGTCCTTGACCGTTATAGAAATATAAGTGTCATTCTTCTCGTCTTAACACCTGGATTATGTTTATGATAGCTTGGAAACATTCGGAGGCTTGTCAAAAGGAGAAGGCACACGATTGATGATTTGTACTTGCATTTCATCCCTGAGGTAGGTTACGATTTATTTATCATAGACCTGGCTTAGTTAGATTTTATATGTTATGAGTTGCATGAATGTTAGGGTAGGTTTTAGGTTAGAATTAGGCTTAAATCATGTTTTCCACTTACTTTGGTCATTTTGGGGGTTGTAGAGTAGCAATACCATGTTTGTCCCTAGTTTAGGGGCTCGTAAATTTATTGTGGCTAGTCTAGGATCCTTAGAATATTTTAAGGAGGTTTTGTAGGTAGAGTAAGTGATTTTACTTATTTTCATACTTTAGTACTGATAACGCTCAAAGTACCACTCCAATTAAGAAGCGTAAGCGATCGTTGTCAAATATAGAACCCAACAAAGGTTGGGGTCGATCCCACAGAGAATATGGTGAAAGTTAAGTCTTTAGTGAATCAGTTGACTAATGGTCAATAGTTTCTGGTAAATAAAGGGGGGGTTTTGTGTGAACAATGTGTAAACAAAACGAACAATAATGTATGAGAATAATCAGTAGGAGAATGGACTAGGGAAGTGTTTACCATGGCATTGGTAACGATGTCGATCCTAAGCTTAACCGGGTTCTTTCTATATGCGTGTCACGATGTGATTGAATTAATTGTATCGTCTAAACGTTTCTCAACCAAATAGACAAATTTACTTTTCAATTCTCTCGAACTTGAAAAGGTGTGCTTTTAGATTTCAATCCTAAACATCAAGTAGATTAATCTAGTTACAGCATTAATCATAAGACGAGAGTTGGTAGTCTCGAATCCTCGTTATTAATCAAGTTTCCCGGTTTTAATCTCTTTACTCAAGCAAATTAAACCTAGGCATGTTCTAATATTTGCAACCACTAGAAAACGTTAAATAATGAATGATTAACAACGTGGCAACATATATATTGAACCCGTCGCTACCCGGAACCTATATCGCTACTTTAGCCATGAGGGTTGTGGGAGGTTTAGTTCATCATGCTATAAAGAAAAGAGAAGAGAATTGTATTCATAATAAAGAGAAAAGATCCTTACAATGTAGTGAAAACACTCTTCAATTATTCCAAGAACAAGAAAAACAAAGATCCCAAGAACGATTCAAGAACACGAATTCAAGAAGTAGAAAAACGTGTTTCTTGCTCTCCACTTCGACTAAATCTCTCCTAAAACTATTGGGAAAACTATTGTAAAAAGCTTCACAAATAAAATAAACCTAACATAGGGTATTTATAGGAGTCTAGGAAACAAATCCCAAAAACGCTCGGATTCCGCGTAACTGACTGCCCAGGTGTGACGGCCAGGCTGACGGACCGTCACTGGCTTGACAGACCGTCGCCTGGGCCATCACCACTAGAAAGTGGCACTGCCCAACTTGACGGTCACTGTGACGGACCGTCACATGTGTGACGGGCCGTCACTCAGGCCGTCACTCTTATCCAGAATGCTCTTTTTCGCGTATTTCCTTCCGTTTCCATGTTTGTCTCCATTTCCTGAAAATACAACATAAAAACATCAAAAACGACAACGGTTGCTTGAAAACGTACGATTGTTCTTAGTTTAAAGGAGTCGAAAGTGCCGTAAAATGGCGGCACATCAACACCCTCAACTTAAGACGTTCGCTTGTCCTCAAGCAACATGACACAAAACAATAATACGATGACTCAACTAAGCAAACAAACTCGTGTCTTTAGCAACTCATGGTCATTCATTAGTTCATTAAATCAAGCTCCCTCGTAGCACACAAATGTATGAAACACTAACTTGCAAGGATCCAAACATGTCATTCCGATATGATAGAATATTATGCATACACATGCGCAGCTATCCTAACAATCAATAGGCAATACAGAACATCTTGGTGCCCTCACCACAAAGAAATCCCACACACAAGATTTGGGACTAGGTAAGCGCTCACACTCACAAATGATTTCAAACAATGCACATGCGATACCATAGGCTTGCCCTTACTATTCTATTTCAGTTCTTCAGAAAGCCGCTCAGGATCACTACAGGACTTGTTTAGGCTTGTAATGAGGCTTCAGGTGCAGGTAGGATACATTTAGGGGTTAGTGACTAAGCCCTCCTTGGAACCACCGACGTCTTATTACCACATCCTTTACTTTGTCCATCCTTATTCACCTTTTTATTTCCTTCTCTCTAGCTACAGGTGCGGCTTCTTTATTTTGACAATTCTTTTTATTTCTTTTTCGATCCTTTTCATTTTATTTTTCTTTTCTTTTCTTAGGCACACACCCAAATTTTTATTCTATTCACAACCAATCTTCTCCATCCTCTTTTTCTTATCATTTACCTCTATAGTAGCCACCCTCAACTTAGGCTGATTGCCTGCGTTGAGGTGCACGATGTCCAAGGAAGGACCAGGGCCAAAATAGGGATTCAAAGTTAAACAGGAACGGTGACAGGTTATTGAAAGAATAAGGTCAATTATGGCTCAAACAGGGATCAAAGGGATTTATATTTGGACGGTCTTTTAGGTTAAGTGGACTGCACACAAAAAGGGCCTGTGATCCTTTCCTAAGCAACCAAACTTCAAACTTAACAAAATAGACCGGGCAAGTTCTAGATGCATGCACAGAGTAAGAATTTATAACAATAATCTCACACGCTCTTGGCACCAAGAAACTATATCGCTACCAACTATCAAACAACCGCTCGGCTTAAGCATACTCATTCTAATCATAATCACACAATGACATTCAAGGATCCAGACAGTCAATCGTTTCAACATAAGTACAAAACCAGAAAATTTTTAAAGGGGCCTCCTTTTAGTAACAAAAAACGCCATGCTCATCGCTATAGACACTAAAAATAAAACAAAAATTTAAAAATAACAACCTAAACATGTCGGTTCTACTAGATAGCACACTGGAGGGAAAAGAAACACGACAACAAAAACCCTCGGTGGTGACTCACAGGTTTCCCCACACCCTCAACTTAGACTCATGCATTATCCCCAATGCATCCATATGAAAACTAAAAACTGTGAGAGAAAGGAATACCTGTCAAGTCGATAGGACTCAGATTCTGGAATGATGTTGGAGACCGCCAGGGTCTCCAAAACAGGAGAACTCGATGGAGTGTGTGCACATGACACACTTCTGTTGCGTTCCAGCTTCTTCTTTCATCGGCTCCGCAGCTAGTCGCGACAACTTTTTCGCTCTTTCTTTGCAGATTCTCTTGCGGTGTTTTCGTTTCCTTGATCTATTTGCACCGCCTTCCTCTACATGCTTACGCTCTCGCAGCATTCTTCTCACAACAGCTAGAGTCTCGACCAAACCCTTCTCCTCAAGATGCACATCCGTAGGAGCTTCCTCAATAACATTGACGACCGTGACCACCCTCATGTCACTTGGTTGCTTCATCAATTTAGACACATCGAACTTGACAGCTTCATTGTTTAGTCTGAAGGTCAGTTCATTTCTTTCCATGTCAACCAACACTCTTGCCGTGGCTAACAGTGGTCGTCCCAAGATTATGGGAACTTCAAAATCCACTTCGCAATCCAGGATCACAAAGTCAGCTGGGAAGATAAGCTTACCAATCTTTACTAGCACATCAGACAATATTCCCACGGGCCGCTTTACTGAACGGTCAGCCATCATCACTCTTATGGACGTTGGTTTAGGAGCTCCCAAACCCAGTTGTTTATAGACAGCTAGCGGCATCAAGTTGATGCTAGCACCCAGATCACACAAGGCTTTCCCGAAGTTGAGCTTCCCAACTGTGCAGGGAACAGTAAAAGCGCCTGGATCTTCCTTCTTTTTGACTAACGATCTAGAGGAAATAGCGCTGCAATGGTGGAGGTTATCTTCTGGTTCGAAACTTACCGACCTCTTCTTGGTAATCAAGTCCTTCATGAACTTGGCATATCCAGGCATTTGTTAAAGCGCTTCGACCAGAGGGATATTTATTGATATCTGCTTCAGCATGGTCATGAAATTCAGGAACTTACCATCTTCCGCTTTCTTCTTGAGGCGTTGTGGGAAAGGAGGTGGTGGTCGAGGCATCATAGTTGGAAGTTTTTCGGCTTCCTTGCTTTCCTCCGCGGGTTTTAGCGTTTTCTCCTCTACCGCCTCTTCGTCATCCGCAACATCACCTTGAGTCTGAATTACCGGATGTGATTCCGGTAACGTTCTACCGCTTCTAGTAGTGATCGCCATACAGCTCGCATCCTACTTTGGATTTTGGACGGTGTCGCTCGGCAAGGTACCCGTCCTTCTTGGATTTAAGGATGCCGAGATCTGCCCCACTTGTTGTTCCAATTGCTTTATCGAGGTGGAATGAGAATCCACCAACCCACTCAATGCTGATAACTCAGTCCTCATCTCCTTTACCCCAGAGTCAGTCGATTCCACCTTCAGCAGTATCTTTCCCATCATGTTTTCTAACTTGGACATCCCTGCCTCGTTGCTAGCTTTGTCCCGATTACCAGGTGGTACATACAACCCACCTCTATCAGTGTTGTTCCTCCAGTTTCCTTGGTCGCGATCTCTGTAGCCAGCCTTTTCATAGAAGTTGTCCTTCTGATAGGTCCGACCTTGGTTTCCTTGGCCATTGGCCTGGAAACCCCCCAAGTAATTTGCCTCCTCATCAGTTTCCAACTCTGCTGCTCTGCCTTGGGACCCCACAGCTTTTACCTTCTCCATACCTCCTGAACATAAGTGCTTTGTCAGTAGGTCCAGCTGCATTTTCAGATGCGCCATGTCTTGGTCGCGCTCCTCCTCTTTTTTGCGCTGCTCAGCTGACATACCAACTGCATAAGTACTAACTGGTACCTCTGAATCACGTGTATGCCAGGCCCTGTTGGTTTTGGTGAGCCTGTCCAAAATAGTTGTGGCATCGGCAAAAGTGCGACCCATAAACGCTCCACCTGCTGCATTGTCCAACGTCAGTTTGGTAGCCGAATTCAGTGCCCTATAGAATGTTTGCATCAAAAACTCGTCGTTCAGCTGATGGTTAGGGCATTGTGTCAGCTTCTTCTTGAATCGCAACCAGGTCTCGTGCAATGCTTCGTGAGGTTGCTGCCTGAAGTTGCTAATCTCGTCCCTCAACTGTATCATCCTAGAGGGAGGAAAGAACCTTTCTAAGAAAGCTCCTTTCAACTCTCCCCAAGTTGCGATAGAGTCGGGGGTCAGCTCTGTCAACCATAACGCTGCCTCATCAGACAGAGACAACGGAAACAACCTGAGCCTGATCGCTGTCTGACTCACGCCCGGCAGTTCGAACGACTTGCATATGCCCACGAAATTCATTAGATGCTGGTTTGGATCATCCCCAGCGGCACCTCGGAACACTCCTCTCAAGTTCAACAGCTGGATCATCGTGCTAGTGATGTTGAACTTGGCTCCGGGCGCTAGCGGTGGAAGAGCAATGGCGCCCGTAGCGCCAACTCCATCCAAGTCGATTTCCTCATCATTCAGCATAACATCGTCCTGCAGACCACCAGCATTCAGATTTTGTTGGGCTTGCAGTTCCGCAGCGAGCCTTGCTGCCTCTTATTGTGCGGCCATATTCCGCCTTAACGATCTAGCAAGCTCGGGGTCGTAAGGTAATGTTGATTCACCCGAGTGCTGGGTACTTGGCATGCACAACTCTGTACCCTGTCAAAAACAAAAACAACAAATAAACGTAAAAGCAGGAAAGTATGACTAAGAGTCAAATAAACACACCAGACTTAACAAACAACCGTAATTCCCCGGCAACGGCGCCAAAATTTGATAACGCTCAAAGTACCACTCCAATTAAGAAGCGTAAGCGATCGTTGTCAAATATAGAACCCAACAAAGGTTGGGGTCGATCCCACAGAGAATATGGTGAAAGTTAAGTCTTTAGTGAATCAGTTGACTAATGGTCAATAGTTTTCGGTAAATAAAGGGGGGGTTTTGTGTGAACAATGTGTAAACAAAACGAACAATAATGTATGAGAATAATCAGTAGGAGAATGGACTAGGGAAGTGTTTACCATGGCATTGGTAACGATGTCGATCCTAAGCTTAACCGGGTTCTTTCTATATGCGTGTCACGATGTGATTGAATTAATTGTATCGTCTAAACGTTTCTCAACCAAATAGACAAATTTACTTTTCAATTCTCTCGAACTTGAAAGGTGTGCTTTTAGATTTCAATCCTAAACATCAAGTAGATTAATCTAGTTACAGCATTAATCATAAGACGAGAGTTGGTAGTCTCGAATCCTCGTTATTAATCAAGTTTCCCGGTTTTAATCTCTTTACTCAAGCAAATTAAACCTAGGCATGTTCTAATGTTTGCAACCACTAGAAAACGTTAAATAATGAATGATTAACAATGTGGCAACATATATATTGAACCCGTCGCTACCCGGAACCTATATCGCTACTTTAGCCATGGCTCCCACAACCCTAGTTGTGGGAGGTTTAGTTCATCATGCTATAAAGAAAAGAGAAGAGAATTGTATTCATAATAAAGAGAAAAGATCCGTACAATATAGTGAAAACACTCTTCAATTATTCCAAGAACAAGAAAAACAAAGATCCCAAGAACGATTCAAGAACACGAATTCAAGAAGTAGAAAAACGTGTTTCTTGCTCTCCACTTCGACTAAATCTCTCCTAAAACTATTGGGAAAACTATTGTAAAAAGCTTCACAAATAAAATAAACCTAACATAGGGCATTTATAGGAGTCTAGGAAATAAATCCCAAAAATGCTCGGATTTCGCGTAACCGACTGCCCAGGTGTGACGGCCAGGCTGACGGACCGTCACTGGCTTGACGGACCGTCGCTGGCTTGACGGACCGTCGCTGGCTTGACGGACCGTCGCCTGGGCCGTCACCACTAGACAGTGGCACTGCCCAACTTGATGGTCACTGTGACGGACCGTCACATGTGTGACGGGCCGTCACTCAGGCCGTCACTCAGGCCGTCACTCTTATCCAGAATGCTCTTTTTCGCGTATTTCCTTCCGTTTCCATGTTTGTCTCCATTTCCTGAAAATACAACATAAAAACATCAAAAATGACAACGGTTGCTTGAAAACGTACGATTGTTCTTAGTTTAAAAGAGTCGAAAGTGCCGTAAAATGGCGGCACATCAAGTACCATTACCTCTTATTTATTATCGTTATTGTGTAATTGTGAGCCCGAGGCTATAGCATGGATCAGACAGAGTTCCAGGTCATTTGTCTTGTTTGGAGGATGTTTTACCCTGATTGATTATGAGTATATGATATTATCTGAATTTGGCATCATATCACATACTGCATTGCATGGAAAATGTTTAGAAATAAAGAAAATATAGGATTTCGGTTCAAACTGAGAGTTTCTACTTAACCATTGGTTTTCGAAAGAAAGGAAAGTACCATTGCTTATGCCGATCTGAGGGACATTTCTAGAACTTTTCTTGCTTACTTTTCTATTGATAAGTTTGATCAACAATTCCGGGTGGATCGAGGAGCACATATCTGGGTTTTAATTTTATGCATATGTTTATGAGTCTGAGGTTAAATTATGGGAGCCCTGGGTACTAGATACTGGGTTTTACTTTTCTGCATTGGCCACATTCAGCATCATATCATCTCATGATGCATTGTTTTTGCTTATGTGTACTTGGAGTGCCTTATATTTATTGTCATTATTATCTTCACTGTCAGCTTAGGTAGTTCTATTTTTTGTTAATAACTAGATTTAGGTGGATCCCAGTAGCTAGTTTACTTTCTTGTGTCTTATATATATATTATTTTTCTGAGCTCAGTCAGCCTATGATGCCTACTGGGTACCCATTGCTTTGGTACTCATACTACACTCTGTATCTTTTTCTGATGTATCACCTAATACGAGCCACCCTCGGTGATCATTTTCTCATTCGTGGCCAGCTGTTGTTTGGATCATGGTGAGCTCTCGGCGTTTGAAGACTTTTACTGCTTTCCATTTATATTTTTGTCTATATTTTTGTATTTTGGATAGACAGAACTTATTGTATAGTATCATCTAGTACTTTAGATGCTCTTGTACTGGTGACACCAGGTCCGGGGTTGGTTCTTGTATATATTCGTCCTCCTGGTCACTTTAGGGCCATTTTTTTATATTTTGTACTATAGGTATGTATATATCTTGTAGTCCCCCCTCTTAGTATGTTTCCCTTTTTCTTTTTGTTATTTAAAATATTTTAGTGTACTTTCACATTCTTGGGTTGGCTTGCCTAATGGGGGGTTATGTAGGTGTCATCGCGGCCTAATTTTGGGTCATGACAGAGTGGTATCTAAGCTTTAAGTTCACTGGTCATACCAGTACAAGAGCAAAGTGTCTAGTAGAGTCTCGTGGATTAGTATGATGATGTCTAGGGAGGCTATAGGACATTCCTAAGAAATATTCTATCTTGTTTGATTCTTTATTGTGCGTCCTTGACTCTATCAACTTCTAAATATCTTTTGTTTCACTCTTTCTCAAATAGTTCAAATGAAATAAGCAATAAGTGAGGACGAGGCCCCTGCGCCTGTAATTAGGGCTCCAGCTAGGGTATGGGATAGAGGTTGACCTAAAGGTTGAGGTAGGGGATTGGTTGCGGTGCCAGCTTGGGACCTAGCTAGATTTCCATTGCCAGAGCCAGATATTGGGGTTGAGTAGGTGCATCATGAGCCAGAGGGTATGAAGATAGCGTAACATCCGGCAGGTTTTGTGGCTATACTAGTTCTATAGGATACATTAGTTTACCTGCTTGGGTTTTTAGAGGGTATATCACATCCAGCAGCTTCACTTGATACTCTAATTGGTTCTCATATCAGGGACGAGGCTCAGACTTTAGCCCAGGAAGTAGCACAGGGTTCAGGAGCATAGTCTATTATTGTGGCTCCCCAATTAGAGGTATTATCAGTTCCTACCATTATTCTACCTATTCCAGCCTTGTATCTTATCACTTATGAGGAGCAGAAAATGCTTGGTAGGTTTCTGAGGTTAGGTCCCTTGAGATTTACTAGTGCTCCTAGGGAGGATGCGCATGAGTTTCTGACTAGTTGCCAGGAGAGGATGCATAACCTTGGGTTTGATTGAGTCGCACAGGGTAGATTACACCGTGTTTCAGCTAAATGGTCCAGCAAAATAGTAGTAGAGGTCTTTTATAGCTTGCAGACTAGCCAGGTCACTTTTGTTTACTTAGGCACCATTCTCTGCAGCTTTCTTGGAAAAGTATGTACTGTGTAGTTTGAGAAAGCAGTTGATGGATGAGTTCACCAGGTTGGAGCAGGGCTCCATGTCTATCTCAGTGTATGAGGTTTGTTTCCATGAGTTGGCTAGGAATGCCACCATGATTCTTCCCACCGAGCATGAGAGGGTGCATTGTTTTGTCAGAGGTTTTACTTTACAAATATAATTGGCTACAGAGGGTATGGTAGCGTCAGTTTAGTCCTTTATGGAGGTGATAGATCAGGCCTATACTATTTAGGGCATACATCACAGAGCCCAAGGGAAAAGTGATAAGAGGCCTCGTTGTCAGGGTAGTTACAGTGGTCCACCATCCCGAGGTAGAGGCTTTTTTGGTAGAGGTCAGCACCAGCAGCATTTCTAATCAAGATAGCATGTTAAGGCAGAATTATAGATTACCGAGGGTCAGGGTAGCCAGATTATGGTTCAAGCTTCACGAGGTGCTCGTTCTGGGTCCACATGCCAGGGTACTCATTCTGATTCAGCCAAATTATTGCAGTAGGGTATAGTTGGCCGGGGTTGTTATGTGTTCGACAAGTTGGGCCACTTTGCTAGGGATTGTCCTTCAATGCAACACCGTAAGAGGCATGATCAGCCAGTTCAGGATCCCAAGGCTCTAGCACCACCATCCAGAGGCAGTGCATAAGGTAGTAGGGGTTGTCCCCAGGATACTATAGGCGGTCCTAAGGGATAGGCAGGCTTGGGTTGACATTGGGTTTTGGTAAGGTGAATGTTGAAGGATTGATTATTGTAATTAATTGTTCATTCCCTTGATTTCTTATATGATTATATAAGTGGATTCGGGTCGACCAATGATGCCTACTAGTACGTGTGTTTGTACTGATTCTACTCTTGCTATACCTTTTTGGGTATAGTCTGGTTGCAGGGTTGGTGATGTTTCACAGGTTCAGGATGACGGTGATTCTCCAGAACTCCTACTTCTTGCTTCTATGGTGGGAGTTGTGTCTTCTTCATTTTTGTATCATTTTGTAGTAGATTTTGTACTGGCTTAGACTAGGTCCTAGAGAGGGTGTTTTAAAGTTGTAAAATGGTTTTATTATATTCTTCATAGAGGAGGTTTCCTGAATAAAAGATTGTAAGGGTTTTCATGTATCAAAAATGAAGGTTTTTGGTTATAATTGAGTTTTTCCGCATTTACCTATTGGACGGGTGGTAAGGGTTCGTCTATCTAGGTGCATAGAGTAAGCGTCTACACGGCCCAGTAGGTTAGGTCATGACAGATGGTATCAGAGCCTAAGTTACCGGTCTCCCAGTACAAGAACAAAATGTCAAATAGAGTCCTGCAGATTAGTGTGTTGACGTCCACATCTAATCCTAGGGAAGCTATGAAGCATTCTAGGAAACATCTCTCTTATTACACTCCTTTTCGTACGGTTCATTTACTTACTTGTATGAGTTGAGTTCAATTGGTATCTCTCGATTTTAATTGGTATCTCAATGAAGTGAAGGATGTCATTGGACTCCAGTTGTGATAAGACAAGTAAGGGAAATTGGAACCGGGAAGGTTCTAATTGGTATCTGGCCTGAGAGACTGTGGTAAGGCATGGGTGATCGGCTAAGGGTCATTCATGGGATGGATATAGAGTAATTGGTGTGTTTTAATTTTGTTGTAACCTAAAACTGAATTGTTTGTGTATTACAATGCTGGCATGACTTATTGGATTCGTACATGATTAGTTGCCTTGTTATGAAATTGCGAGTCTAGAGGTATATATAATTGATTCTCGGTATGATTAAGTTTGATTAAGTGTTGTGTGTGTGTGAAGTTAGAATTGCATATAAATTTTCAGAAAAAGGGCTCATCACTGGTCAAGATAGTGAGGGAAAATGAATTACGACTGTGGGGAAACTCCAGTTTCAGGACAGTCGGGACTTGATTGGGAACCATGGGGAAAAAGGGCTATTATTGATTAACAGTGGGAGTTGTGGTAAGAAAATTTTTGTGGTAACTCATGATTGTGACTTCAGTTAATTCATTCTGACTTTAAAATGTGTGATTTTCTTTGGTGATAAATTGCGGTATGCCCCAATTAGAAGGGTTTGCATTACATTCAGGTATAGACTTATCATTGGTATAGATGGTAAGGGAACAAAAAGGGTTTAATGGCTATGGGAAAGCTCCAGTTTCGGGACAGTCAGGATTGGTTGGAAATCATAGAAAGGAAAAAGTGGGACTAATAGTGTACAATAATGGGAATGTGTTATTGTGCGCGGTTCTGGTGTGTGTTGTATCTGATTTTATGATAGTGGGGTGCTAAATTCTCAACTATGCATAGTTGAGGTTGGTCTTGAGGTTATGTTTTAAGACCGTAACGCATTTTTGGTGTTAGCATTGAGAACAGGGAAGGGGAATGAGAGAATTTTTCAGAGAATGGTAAATTTTGTGGGCTACTACTTTTGGGGGTTGCCATAGCGGTGTGCAAGTCACTATAGAGAGATGGGCAGGGCATAATCCCTGTCCTATTTTTCCCCTGTTCTGTATTTCATTCCCGTGTCACTTTAAATCACTATTTAAGCTGCGAGCTATTGCAGGAATCATTTAGCATCCATGCGCAATAGGAGGAAAGGGTAGATATGATAGCCCGGGGTATTGGTGAAGTTTTTATTTACCACTGGTGGGAATAGTAACCTATGTAGAATTTAGCAAAATGACTCGTAATTGACTGAGTAGTGTTGGACATTGCTCATAGGCTTACGTCATGAGGGTGATTTGGTTGGTTTATTATTAATGATCCTTAGTGGTAGGGTCAGTTGAGGGAGTGGGGTTATTAAATAGAGTCTTAAACATTCTTATCCCTCTTGTCGGTTATGATAATATCGGTAGTACCGCTCAATGAGTGGTGGGGGTGTGCTCGCCTTAGCATTAGTTAGGGTGCAAGTGCCGGAGTAGAATTTCCCCCTAAGATGAGAGTTGGCAAAAACCTCAAGCTAGGATGAGTTCTAATGAAATTTTTGTTGTTGCATGATTTAGAGATACGTGGTGTCTCGGGGCACAGTGTTGACAGGAGTAAGGTGATATTATGATATGTAAGGGGCATAGTACCCCATAGGAAACTTCTAGGATGGAGTTCGAGTTAGAAGAACTCTGGGTATAGTGGGAAAGGGGACACCATGGTGGGATCTAGTCCACTTGGCATGGAAAAAAAGACTATTTTTGTTCGTTAGTTGAGTTTTTTTTTTATCTCTGGTGTTTCGATGAGACCCCGGATTTCTTGGACACTCGGGAAGGGATAATCTAGTTAGCCTTATGCAGCTCGAAGAAAGGAATTCCTTGATAGAGCGGGAGTGAGTTGAATTTTGATTGAGATGGATACACCAAGGGATTGGGAAGTTTCGGTGGTTTATGTAAGGTATTACGCTACCACGGTAGGGCGTTAAGGTTCAGGGGGTGGGCTCCTTCTTCTCTTTTGCCTTAGAGATCATTCGGGGATGAACGATGGGTAAATTGGTATCTGTTTTAATGACCGGGTTTGTCGTTACGATTAAAATTTTTGTGTCATGTTTCAAGTTAGAAAACTTTCAGATTTGGGAGTTGAAAATTCTGGGCTAGGCTAGTCTCAACCTATTTTGGAGCGAGGTATGGTCTAGGATAATCTAGGTAAGTATTGAGTAGCATGTCCTATTTTGAGCTGGTTTTCCATTTAGCTAAGAGATAAAGGAGTCCGGGGGACTTTTTGGAATCGAATTTGGGTAAGTAGAACTTCCGGTATCGAGGTTGACGTGAAGGGGTTATTCTGAAACATCAGGAAAGCGAGTGTGTTGTAAAATAGACCAATTTAAGGGACTGTACGAATTTCTATCCCGTGTCGACCATCATAGCGGTTGACACACCACCATAGCAACCTCTGTTATAGCAAAGAAATTATCGCTAAAGCAAAAGTCAACATCGGTCAGCACCGCTATAGTGGTTGGCTTCGCTATGGCGGTACAGCTATGGCGGTACTGCTATAGCGGAGCGTGGACCTCTATAATAGAGCGACGGGATCAAAAAACTCAAAAACGAGTTTTATAATTTCATTCTCCCCCATTCAGCCCCAAAATAGATGAGGGTTACTCCAAGAACCCTCCTAGGCTGCTCCAAAGCTTGGGAGCCATGGAAAGGAGGGATTTCGGTTGAAACAACGTGAAACCACAGATTCAGGCCTGCAGAATCATCAGGGAACTCCTTCACGGAGCTAAAATATGTACCGTGCAGCTGCTTGGTGTCCAGGTAGGCTAGGTTCTTTCTTTGAGTAGACTTAGACCTGTTTCTATTTCATATTATTAATATAGAAGGAAAGGAGGAATCATGTTTAGGCCTTCAAGCACGGAGTCTGGAGGAACATTGTATGGTTTGGTTGGTTTACTGATTAGGGATTGATAATATCGGGGTGATGTGCTTCATCCCGGGTTATTTATACATGTCAAAATTTGGTTCAGAAAACTAGATTGTTGGTAAGGTTTGGGAAATCAAAAAGGCGATGGTTAATTAAGTGACTAGTTTAAAGGGAGTTTCGGGGATGATTCTAGTATAAAGAAAGTAGAGTAAACTAGAATGGTTAAGGTACCAATGTTGGGGGATGTCTTTCCCATGTTGTATCTGCCTTAAGAAAAGGGTTCGGAATTGATATATCTGTGAATATGTGCCAAAAAGGGGTAAGTTGGGGATTAGTCCTCGGGTGGGTCTAATTATATTTTACTATTGTAGTTGATGATGGTCCCATGAGTGGACTAGGTTTAATTGTTGAAACTGTGACTATTGCATATTGTCCTGTGAGAGGCTGGGTAGTTGAACTTAAGTGTGGGATTGGTCTTAGTGTGGATCGGGATGACATGTTGAACACTTAGGTGTGGGATTGGTCTTAGTGTGGATCGGGATGACATGTTGAACACTTAGGTGATAGTTATTTATTCATGTATGCATTGTATGTTTGTGTACTTTTGACTAAGTATTTTTATGGTTGCATTTCTTAGGGAATGATTTAGGAATGTCCAAAAGTCCTGTTTTCAGTCTTGTGAAATGAACTAGGTGTTATTGCTTGTTGGTTTACAAGTGTTGATTGTTCATTATTTGTGACTGCGGATGTTGTATGACATTCGGTTGGCTCGGGTACCACGCCTGGTACAGGTTACTTATTGGTTGGCTCGGGTACCATGCCTGGTACAGATTACTTATTGGTTGGCTCGGGTGCCACGCCTGGTACAAGATACTATTTAGTTGGCTCGAGTACCATGCCTGGTATGGAAATTACAACTAGTTGGCTAGGGTACCACGCCTGGTACGGGTTACTTGCTTGGTTGTATTCTTTACATGTTGGTTCCATGAGTGAACCGGGTTATCTGTTATTAATTTCTTTACATGTGGCTCCTTGAATGAACTGGGTTATCTGTGATTGATTACATTGGTCCTTGAGAGGCCAGGTTGTTACACTTAAATGTGGGGATGGTCCTAGGGTGGACCGAGCATCGCATGTTTACACTTAGGTGTTGGTTTAGGGATCCTTGCTTGGTCTGGTAACGAAAAAGGGTAAATGTCATATTTATTATTGTTATTGAATGATTGTTGAACCTGTCCCCTGTGGTGGGTAAGTCAAAAGGTACGCTAAGAGTCTGGAGTTATACTACTGGCTGTTATTATATGTTGTACTGCTTTACTCAGTGTGGGTGAAACATTTGTTCTTTATATATTGGATTCTTGAGGGGGTCAAGATTTATTATCATTTTGCGTATAGTTGGTACCTGAAGGGCTGGGTTAGTGTGCCTAAGTGACAAGGTGGTTCTTCTATGAACCAGGGCCGTATGTTATTGTCCTAGGGATCCTTATTGGGTCTTGGTTTCGTGAAAAGGATATATATTGTCGCCACTGGGAATTGTCAATGTCGGTTAGACTTATTGCGTACGTTTGATAAGCTAAAGGGGAGACTTGTGGTTTGGTTATAGCATTGGCTGTTGTTACTTGTCGGGTATGGCCCTGGGGGTCATGGGAACAGTTTTGTACTAGTAGGTGGTGGTACGATGGGTGTGGTCTATGTCACTAAGTAGTGGGGTTTACTCCAGGTTGTTGAGTCATAGTGGTTGACTTGGGTAAGGAAATAGTAGTCCGGGTATGGACATAGATGTTGGCAATGTCAAGGTGACTTGGGAAGTCTAGGTGTCAAGGTGACTTGGGAAGTCTAGGTGCCAAGGTGACTTAGGAAGTCTAAGGGATAGGCAGGCTTGGGTTGACATTGGGTTTTGGTAAGGTGAATGTTGAAGGATTGAGTATTGTAATTAATTGTGCATTCCCTTGATTTCTTATATAATGGTATGAGTGGATTCAGGTCGACCGATGATGCCTACCAGTATGAGTGTTTGTACTAATTCTACTCTTGATATACCTTTTTGGGTATAGTCTGGTTGCAGGGTTGGTGAGTTTCACAGGTTCAGGATGACGGTGATTCTCCAGCAGCTCCTACTTATTGCTTCTATGGTGGGAGTTGTGTCTTCTTCATTTGTGCATCATCTTGTAGTAGCTCTTGTACCAGCTTAGACTAGGTCCTAGGGAGGGTGTTTTAAAGTTGTAAAACGGTTTTATTATATTCTTCATAGAGGAGGTTTCCTGAATAAAAGATTGTAAAGGTTTTCATGTATCAAAAATGAAGGGTTTTGGTTATAATTGAGTTTTTCCATATTTACTTGGTGGACGGGTTGTAAGGGTTCATCTATATAGGTGCATAGATTAGGCGTCTGCATGGCCCAGTAAGTTGGGTCGTCATAGTTTTACAAGCGTGACCTAATATTTTGTAGCCAAAAGCTCTAACTAAAGGCCACGCCTTATAAGCGTTCTCTTAAATATTTTTAGCAACATTTTTTAAGTGTAGCCTAGAATTAGTGTTGCCTTAGGCCAAATTTGTTGTATCAATTTGTGAAAAAGAAGGGTGGGTCCATATGTATATGTATTAGCTACAGGGAGCTGAATAATGTGACCATTAAGAATAAATATTTGATGTCGCGTATTGATGATTTGTTTGATCATCTATATGGTGCAGCGATGTTCTCTAAGGTAGACCTGAGATCTGGTTTTCATCAGTTGAGGATTAGGGTTACGAACATCCCCAAAGACTGTATTTAGGACCTAATACAGCCATTATAAGTTTCTAGTCATGTCTTTTGGGTTGACCAATGCCCCAGCAACATTTATAGAGTTAATGAATCGAGTTTTCAGAGCCTATTTGGATTCCTTTATTATTGTGTTCATCGATGACATCTTGTTATATTCGAGGAGTAGAGAGGAGCATGAGCAGCATCTAAGAGTTGTACTTTAGACCTTGTGAGACCATCAGTTATATTCCAAATTTACTAAGTGTGAGTTTTGGCTTGAGTCTGTGGCATTCTTGGGGCATGTGGTGTCCAAGGATGGGATTATAGTGGATCTAGCAAAGATTGCGACAGTTCATGATTGGGCTAGGCCTACTTCTCCTACCAAGGTTTGTAGTTTCGTCGGGTTGGCAGGTTATTACAGACGATTTGTGGAGGGGGTTTGTTCTATAGTAACTCTATTTACTAGATTGACGCAGAAGAATGTCTCTTTCCAGTGGTCCAATGAGTGTGAGGCGAGCTTTCTGAAGCTCAAGGCCTTGTTAACTTTAGCTCTGATTCTTACTCTTTCGATTGAGGGCCAAGGGTTTACAGTGTATTGTAATACTTTTGGTGTTGGTTTGGGTTGTGTATTGATACAGTATGGCCGAGTTATTGCTTATGCTTCCATACAGCTGAAGGTTTACGAGAGGAACTACCCAACACATGACTTAGAGTTAGCAGTGGTAGTCTTCACATAGAAGATTTGGAGGCATTATCTATATGGCGTGCATTGTGAGATCTTTACTGACCATCATATTGTTCAGTACATCTTCACCCAGAAGGATCTAAATTTGAGGCAACGTAGGTGGTTGGAGCTATTGGAGGACTATGACATCTCCATTCTTTATCACTCATGAGACTGAGGTAGATATGCGGGATAGGTATTATCACTTGTTCACTGATTCAGGTAACCTTTGTTTCCCCTATTTTTGTCCATGTTTTCATTCGGGGATGAATGATTGTTTAATTGGTATCTAATGTAATGACCTTTTCAGTCATTACACTAAAATAAGGCATAAGAACTCGGCTAGAAAAGTCTCTAAGATGAGAATTGAAAATCTCGGGCTAGAGTGAACTTAGATAAAAATATAGTATTTTGTGCCTTAGAGGTAATCCGTATTTTGTATGATGTTGTATGGTATTATGGTGCCTATTTTTGGATAGCCAACTGCCATAGGGTTCTGTAGAAAGTTTTGGGATGAGAATCAGAGTCATAGAACTTCAGATATGATAGTTGCCACTTTGAGAATAATTTGTGGTGTCTATAAAATAATATGTGTTGTGAAATGAGGGTATGAGAGCGAGAACACCGTGTTCTGGAAATTATTGTTCATAGCGATGAACTACGCCTCATCAAGACAGTCTGTCATGATGAGTTGATCCTCATCATGATGAAGAGTCGTCCATCGCAATAAGAAAATGGGGCAGTATACATGTAAGTCCTGCAGTTTTTTGAGTTATTTCCCTTATTATTCTATTTTGTTCTAGAGCTCCAAGAAGTAGGTTTCCTAAGAAAACTAGGCAAATCTTCATCGTTTGAGGTAAGTAATTCGTAAACTCTTTGTTTATTGATTATTAATCTTCCTTAGACCTTGGGAGAAGGTTTAATGGTGGAATTCTTGCATTTAAGCCCTAAGAGTATGAACTTGGGGAAAAACCCTATGGGTAGGTGTAAAATCATCTAGAAAATATCCTAGAATATATATTTTGATCTCCTAGCATATTATTGATCGTATTTGACTTGTTTAAATTTAATGGGGAACCTTGAGTTCTATAAAGGTGAAATATGTAGGCATAAAAATGACTAAAAAGGGGATAAACTTGATTAGAGCCCTTTGGTTATTGATTCTATGAACGTAATGGGTCTAATTGGTGATTAATTAACCCTTGGAGAATGCTAGAGACCTCGTTTAATGGGTAGAGTTGATGGGTTAACTTCCCAAGGACTAAAATAAAGAGTAGATTATTAATTACTCTTATGCTATTATTGTTTATAGAACTTGAGCACTCCGAGGTGTTGGAAAAAGGCAAGATTGTGGTGATTTAGCTTGTGCGTATTATTCTTCACTCGAGATAGGTTATGATTGAATTGGAGTTAAGACTCACCTTATTACATGTTTGTAGTAAAATTGTATAACTCGTGATTGGTCTTCAGACATGGTTGTATTATATGTGTTTTCTCTGTTGTGCTTGTACTAATAGGCTAAATGAACAGGAAGTGATAAGTGAGCTGAAATGGCTAAGTATGAATAGTGTCTTAGGCACTGAGTATCTCCTAGAAAAATAGGTCTGAGAGCCTAGTTATATAGATATTATTGTTGATATATTTGATATAGATCGGATACCATGCCGGTATGGTATATGGACATTTAGGGTCCCCTACAGATTATAGCTAGTGGGCAGAAATAAGTCTCATAGCATGTATGTACACTCTTTTACCTTATTTTATATTATTGTATTTCTTACTATGGTGAGTTGGCTGAGAATTAAGGTGAGACTAGAGATATAGAAGATATGAGTAAAGATCGATGGACATAGTGATATGTGAGATAGTTTTTGAAAGTAACTCATTTCACCTCTTGTGGTGATATTCTATAAATTCTGAACTTGAGATTGTTGCTGCTGAATTGATTTGAAAGACTATCTGTTGGTTGATTATATGCTAAGTATTGAAGTCCTTTTACTTGTTATATATTTTGCTATTTTTATGTTATATTATTGGATCGGCCTATGATACCTACCAGTATATAGTATGTTGTACTGATACTACTCTGTGCTCTTCTTTTGTTGAGTACATACCGTGTTTCAGAGGCTGAGACGTGACCTCTATTAGAATAGAGAGCTTGGCTGCAGATCCAAGGGTGAGCAGTACTTCTCATGATGACATTGATCCTCCATGAGTTGTTGTCCTTCTTTCGGATAATAAAACTCTTACTTTACTACTTTTAGATCTTGTTGGATATCTTAGACAATATTGGTTTAGATTTCTGGACGATGACTTTCAGTTCTTGGCGATATGTATTAGTTGATAACTTCCGCATGATTTTCTTACATTATATTGAATGATTCTTTTATTGATAATTCAGGCTGGTTTTATTATTTACTCTTTTAAAATTGGCTAAGTGTTAGACTAAGGTTTGGATTATTTGGTTCTTCCACCAGAGAATTAGTGTGGGTGTCAATCACGATTTGACTGGGTCGTGACACAATAATTCGATAGATATCTTAAATTAGCTTAACAACTATATGTAAATATGATTGAATTATGCAAGAATCATAGCCCTAGGCTTTATCTCTCTATGAACAACTCTTACAATCTAATCACTTTTACTATTCTTACTTTAGTATAATTATTAGTATAATCAAACAACCAAACTCTCTTAAATTGGACAATATTTGTTATTATAAATCTAATAGATTAAATTAAGATCTTGTCAGTGCTAAGTCCTTGTAGGATTTGACATCTGGTTGCTTGCAATTACTTTATTACTTGACGGCCATATACACTCGTTGTGTTGGAAGACTATAGGGAGTAAAAAATTAGCCAAGAAAGCATAAGTCTATATGATAAGTGTCTGAAATTACCTTTGTCAATGTAGAATTTGGGTCGTACTGTTTAGTTGGGTGTATCCTCTATGTTTTCCAACGAGGAGTATTATGTATATTTTGCTAGAAAAACTATGTTATGTATATTTTATAGCTGATAAGGTATGGGATAACTTAGCTGATTGGGCTGAGATCTGTCTTCATGTTCTCACGCAGTGGATTATGTTGGTTATACTAATTACCTCTCATAACAAACTAATGTATGATGAAAAACAATAATGCTACGATTAATCTAATAATTTTTTTCTTGATTATTTCATGTTATGATTATGATTCTATTGGTTATTCTGTTTCTCTTCAATTATATTCATATTTCATTCTGTCATATTACATAGAAATAATTCCATGTGTACTTATGTCTCTTTTGTCGAGGCATTGCATTTTAAATATTGCAGACCCAGGTACTCAGAATGATTGACCAATATGTTAAGGTCTACATTTCAGTTATTGGTGATCTTTATTTGTTCTTGGAGCATAGTTAATACGGTCATTTGGTTTAGTGTATTATTTATGCCAAAGTCCTTATTCCGATAAATAGTTTATTTAGTCATGTAGATTCTCCATAGACAGATGAATCTAGAATGTTCAAAGAAGTTATGAAATTTCAGTTTTGACCTTGGTATCACTATGCCATTCAACTCAAAGTATTATTTAATGAAAAGTTTTTCTTTAAATACTCTTATGGATGGATTTCTCTATAAAAGTTTTACATTATGATTTGAACTCAGCTTATCGCGTTCTGCATATGTTTCTATGTATATGTCATGTTAGTTGATTTGCTCGAGCAAGTTAAGGCATTGAGTGTCGATGTCATTCAGGGTCTAGGCTTGGTGGGTGATAAATTATCTTAGAGATTTTGTTTCCTATATGTGTCTTTATGACAGCAAAACGTATTTTTTTATTATGAAAATAAATGACTAGCAACATAATTGAGAAATGATAAGATTAATTAATATTTAAAAAAGGTTATTATAGAGAGTTTTTTTGTCGAACTGTTAGTTTTATTCACAAGTGCAAGAGAAGATTACAATTGAGAAAAGGACACTAAGGGTTGCCCTTTTCTTACTACTTGAGAGTTAAGTAAACTAAAACTCTATGCTCTATGATTGTAACTAAAAGATGAAAAAAGCAAAAAACTATTATGTGCAAAAATATATGTGGATCAAAAGAGATTTATGTTACTTTCTTTTTGCACGATTCTCAAAGAAGCCACCATATTATCCAGTTGTAGCAAATCGCTGACCTTCTTTAGTAATCCTATAAAATCTGTGTAGATCAGGTATTGTTTGTGTATGTGATTGATGGAGGCTAGCTTATCTTCCATCTTATTTGTTTCCCTATAAGATTTTCAAGCTACTCGAAAAGGTGTTTGTTACCATATTGTGAATATTTATCACACAATTTGTTGGATAAGCTTGAAATCAAGAAGACAACTTGGAAATAGCTCAAGCAGACATGTTGCGAGTAGCTCAGACATGCAGCTTGCAAGTAGCTCTCTGAAAAGCCTTGTAGCAGTTTTTTCAGGCTTATAATTTAATAGACAGGTTGCAGGTAGCTCAAGTAGAAAACGTGTAAGCAGCTTTTAAAAAGCTTTGCAACTACTTCTGAAAAGTCCCGCAACAACTTCTTTTTTTCTATAAATAAGAATTAAATTCAGTTTATTTGTTCCTCAGTTTAAAGAGAAATAAAATCTCTATCACTTCCCTAATATCTTTTGTTGGTGGCTGTTATAAAAGATTTTTATGTATTATTTTTGTCCTGCTCAGAAAGCAACTTTGTTAGAGGGGGAGTTAGAAGCTTGGATGGTAACTCAACTTTGAGTAATTAGCATCTATAGTCACTCCACTTTGTTTTGTCTTTCAAAAGTCACTCAACCGCCATATTATTAAATTGGTACCGAAAATTATATTTTCGAAAATAATGACCATGACGCTAACTTGACAAAGTTGAGTGACTTTTGAAAGACAAAACAAAATTGAGTGACTAATAGATGTTAATTATCCAAAATTGAGTAACTTTTAAAAAGATAAAATAAAATTGAATGACTATAACAGTCAATTATTTAAAATTGAGTGACTATTTAAGCTTCTAATTCGTTAAGGGGGTAAAGTTAATCACTAAAGCAGACCTGATTTCAAATTAAGGAATCATATTCTTGACAAACCAAGAAGCACGTTATTATTATACTAGATATAGAGTCCATGTCAGCATGGGCCCAATATATATTACGTTTTTTATTTTAATTTATGTGACAGATAAATTTGGAGTCAATCAATTTATTTTATATTTTTAAAATATGTTAAGTTGTTAATTATTATGATTTACAGTACTTTCTACATAATTTTCACATAATTTATGTTACTCCTTTTGTCCCAATTTATGTGGCGCAAATGAATTTTGAGAGTCAATCAAATTTTTAAAATATTTTTTATTGTGATTTATAGTACTTTTTACATAATACTCTCTATGTCCTTATTTATGTGGTGCAGATGAAATTTCAAGAGTTAACCAAATTTTATAAGGTATTTAGAAATGAAAGTTATTCATTATTGTGATTTATAGTTTTTTATGTAATTTGTATATAATATATATTACTTTCTTTATCCTAATTTATTTAGTATAAATAGAATTTCGAAAGTTAACATAATTTTTTATATATTTTTAGATACTTAATTATTAATTATGTGATTTATAATATTTTTATGAAATTTTATTCAAATATATAATAAACTAAAAAAATAAGATAAATAAATTGAAATAAAGAGATTTTCGAGAAGATCTACCACGAAATAAACAAGTTATATACAAAAAATTATAGGCACAACAGTTATTAAAAGAAAAGGCAAACAAATGTAAAATGAACCAACAAGCCTGAAATAAGAAAATATTATGGCCCCACATGTACTATAAAGGTCAAGAATTTCGGCAGACACAGGTAAAAAGCATCACATTTGGTGGGTATTTTATCCAATAACCAAAAGGTCCTTAAAGCATATAATTCATAAAATATCAAAAATATCCTTGGTTGGGAAGCAGGCAGTTCAAGACCTACCTCTCCAGCCTCTTATATATATACTAGATATTAGAGTTTGTCCTAGCATGGGCCCAATATATATCATTATATTTGTCTCAATTTATGTGACACAAATTAAATTTGAAGAGTCAATCATATTTGTTATATGATTTAAAAATATTTTAAATTTTTAATTATTATTAATTATGATAAATTTTACGTCATTATTAATAATATATGTTGCTCCTTCTGCCTCAATTTATATGGTACAGAGAAAATATTGGAGAATCAATCAAAAACTTTATATAATTTTTAAATATTTTTAGTTATTAATTATCGTGTTATTTCTTTTATCTTAATTTATGTGACACTCATAAGATTTTGAGAGTCATCCTAACTTTTTATATATTTTAAAAAAAAAATTAAGTGATTAATTATTATAATTTATAATAATTTTTACATAATTTTAAAATACTTTAATAAAATAATTTCAATTATATAGTGATATTTGTAAAAATGAAAATCATCTAAATTTGGACAGTATATGATCTCATGAATGAATAATGGGGTCAACAAGGGTCAAAAAAATCCAAGAAAATGCAGGAAAAGTAAAGGGACAAGGATACAAATAGTCTTTCGACTGAAATTAATGCCATGCAAATGGTTTGAGTTTTTGATTTGCCAATTTGTAGCCTTAAGCGACTGAAATAGCAGCTTTTGTTGACTGAAATGTTTGTTGACTTTTGCTAATTGCTATCCTTTTTTTTTGTTTT
This sequence comes from Jaltomata sinuosa, assembly GCA_003996215.1. Classification (NCBI taxonomy): domain Eukaryota; kingdom Viridiplantae; phylum Streptophyta; class Magnoliopsida; order Solanales; family Solanaceae; genus Jaltomata; species Jaltomata sinuosa. The sequence continues at coordinate 35,491 of QJPP01001298.1, read as the reverse complement.
GCTTTTTCTTGCGGCTTTTGGTCCAAGAATGCAAAAATAAATTTATTAAGCAATCAGGTACCATACCATTGAAGTGAAAATAATTCAAATTATCAAAAATATCCCAAGGCTGCAATCACACATATCGTCTAAGACATGTGTGCTTATAGCACATCTTATAGTAAGTAGTAACTAGATACATAATATGTGTCAGCACAGACTCAATATATGTTACATATATAAAATTTAAAAATCACTAAATTTATTATACGTTTTTTTATTATTGTAATTTATAATACTTTTTATGTTATTTTCAAATAATATATGTTACTCCCTATGTTTTAATTTACGTGGCACAAATAAAATTTGGACAGTGAACAAAATTTCTTAAATGGTTTTTAAATATTTTCATTTAGTAATTATTATGTTATTCTCTTTGTCCATTTTATGTGGTACTAATAAAAATTCGAGAGTCAACTAATTTTTTTTATATTTTTTCGTTTAATATTTTAAATTGTCAATTATTGTAATTTATAATATCTCTTACGTAATTGTCAAATAAATAACAAAAAAATTTAATCAAATATATAATAGATTAAAACGAAAAGTGAAATAAATAAATTAAAACAGAGAGAATACTAAATCTTTTGAAGTGGGATCCTGTAAATATATAGCTCAAACAGACATGTCGTTCAAGAGCTGTCTGCTTGAGTCGTGTGTTATAACCTCTTATTTTTAGTACTATACTAATAAATGTATAATTTTCAAATTTTCAATTATTTTTCTATTACAATCGTCCATTTGCGTTATGTCTTTTTCTCCCCAAAATTATAGCCGTTAGTTCTTGCCCCCCAATAAACTCGTTTCCCAACAAATGACAACTATTCACAAAAGTTTTGTTACTTTTCAGATTTCTCTTTTGAGGAATACTCACTTTTTCTTAAAGTCCTCTACCTCGGCCGCATACTCAAATTTATTCTTTCCTCATGCGTCATCCCCCAAACAATTTTTCTTTTTGTATCGCATTTATTTATACCTCTTACCCCAATAAACTCGTTTCCCAACAAATGACAACTATTCACAAAAGTTTTGTTACTTTTCAGATTTCTCTTTTGAGGAATACTCACTTTTTCTTAAAGTCCTCTACCTCGGCCGCATACTCAAATTTATTCTTTCCTCATGCGTCATCCCCCAAACAATTTTTCTTTTTGTATCGCATTTATTTATACCTCTTATAGAAAATAAAACCTTCATTTTATATTGCGTGATTCTTATATTAAAAATAAATATTTATTTTATTTATTTTATTTATTTAATTTAAAATATTTTAAATAATTTTATTATATTTCTTGTTTTTTATCCTTAGTAAAAGTATTAAGTATTCACTCTCCAAAATTATAGTAGGCGTGTGGCCATAAATTATTCACAATATTTCGGAATACGTTTTTACTTTATTCCAGAATAGTTATTTGGCCATAAAAATCAAAAACATATTTCGAAATATATTTTCATAATTTTTGATTTTTTCAAAAATACCTCTTGAGGTTTATTCACTATTTTTGAAATATTTTTATTTTTTATGGCCAAACGGGTCCTTAGAGTTACAATTTCAAATTTTCAAAGCCTATTAAGTAGGACATCTTTACCAACCTCCCATATTCATATTTGAGAAATTTACGTGAGAGAGCATATTTAATCTAATTAATTATAAAAATGGCATAACTATTGCATCATTTTATAAATAGCATATTTTATTTCACTTTTAACATACACATAAATATCTACACATTTATAACTAAAAAGTTATTTAATGAAGGTTGCACAAAATTAGGAATCATATTTATACCTTACTTATTTATGTAGTACAGATTTTTTCTACTATAATTATTAATAAAATAAATATTTAGAGAAGGCTGCACAAAATTAGAGACTCATAATTATTTATATATTTTTTATTTATATAGTCCAAATTTTCTCTCCTATAATTTATACGTTATTTATTTATCAAAGTAATTCTTTCTACGTAATTTCGCCCAAATTTCTTTCTCCGTATATTTATCCATTTTCAAAGTGATTCTTTTTTCATATATACATATATATATATACATGTATATAATGTCAAAAATATTGCATACCAGCTTTTTCAATTTGAGAAAGGCGATGATCACATATAATCTGATTTTGTTTAAGCGCTTTTATTTCTTTTTTCAAATTTTCAACTTCTTCTTTTAAATCATCAAAAGAAGTATCTCGTATAACAACAGGTTGTTTAACATCAATGTTCTTGAACGTTCTTATAAAGATGCAAAAGGTGATATTATAAAAACTGTTTATCCACCGCAGTCATCGTTTGTTTTACCTAATAATGTGGGTATCACTTTTACTGCGTTTCAAAAATTTGTGGAAGATGATGTGGCTACTATTAGTATAAATGAGATTAATAATCTCATCGCTCAAAATAATTATTTGGGTCTTTATGTTAAAGTTCTGGGAGAACATATTAGCTCTCTTGATAAAAAGCTGGATGAATTAACAGCTTTAGTGATCCAGATAAAGGCTGACATGAGGGATACGGCTTCAACTTCTAGTTCGGCTCAGCTTTCTAAGCTCCCCACTCATGTTCAAAGAACCCCTGAAATTCAGGGCTTCAATTTCAAACCTCTTCAAGAGTTAGAGGAACTTCTTGATAAAAAAATTTCTAAATTAGGAATAAATCATATTGATTTATCAGAAGATTTTGCTACTGATATAGAAAATACTTTTGATTTAAAAAATCAAGTTGATTTTGAAATTAATAAATTTCGTGGCTATCCTAAGAAGAATAGTGGTAATACCAGTTTTGCTCATAAACCCAGTATGCAAACGTATTATTATTCTAGACCAACCCCTCAAGATGTTCTAATTGAAGAGCGAGATTGGAACCAGACCAATACTGCTTATAGTGGTACTGAAATCTATGAATGGAACTTGGATGGCTTGACTGATAGGTAGCTTACTATTCTCGTCCATAGAATTCTTATGTATTCAACCATCTGTCGAAGTACTAATAATACTGACAGAAATATTTGCAAGATGATTATTGCTGGTTTTACTGGTCAATTAAGAGGTTGGTGGGACAATTATATGAGCATTGAAGCCAAGGCTGCAATTATAAATGCCATTGCCGGCAATGAAGGTGTTGACAACCTAGGAATGGCTCTAACGAGAAATAGAGAAGACGCAGTTTATACACTAGTCTTGACCATTCTGGAACATTTTAATGGTAGATTTACCAACCAATATAAGACAGTTCGTTCTCTGTTAAATGGTCTACGATGTAGACACTTAGGCGAATTCAGGTGGTACAAATATACCTATCTCAGTCGGGTAATGAAACTGCCCGAAAACAAGTATGAGTACTGGAAAGCTAGGTTTATAGACGGCTTGCCGCCATTATTTGCTGAAAGAGTTAAAAAATCTCTAAGGGATCCTCAAGGAAATATCCCTTACCTTACCTACACCTATGGAAAGCTTATTGGAGTTTGCACTCAAGAAGGTATTAACCTGTGCAACGAATTGAAGTTATCCAGACAGCTTAAGATAGATAAGCTTAGGGAAAGATCTCAATTAGGGGATTTTTGTACTCAATTTGGTTTACCTGATACCTCTGCTAATAAGCACAAAAAAGTTAGAGATTCTGATCATAACCGTTATAGAAAGAGATCTAAACGAAGATCCAAGAATATAGTCTTGCCCCCCAACAAGATGTTTTCATACAAGATAATTCAGTCCGTAATATGGCCAGAAAAATCTTGTATGAAAACATCTTGTTGGGGGGCAAGACTATATTCTTGGATCTTCGCTTGAATCAGATCTAATAACTCTTGTCCATATAACAGTTTTGTTTTGGGATAAGCTGATGAAGCAGGATCCCACAACAAAACTGTTATATGGACAAGAGTTATTAGATCTGATTCAAGCGAAGATCCAAGAATATAGTCTTGCCCCCCAACAAGATGTTTTCATACAAGATTTTTCTGGCCATATTACGGACTGAATTATCTTGTATGAAAACATCTTGTTGGGGGGCAAGACCATATTCTTGGATCTTCGCTTGAATCAGATCTAATAACTCTTGTCCATATAACAGTTTTGTTGTGGGATCCTGCTTCATCAGCTTATCCCAAAAGTTGTTATAATAATTTCGATATAAACATGGAATTTGTTCTTCAGTATAATCTACTTCCGGGGTCCATTTATGGATCCATGGAATAGAAAATTCAATAAAGAAATAAATTTGATCAATTTTTTCAATATAACAAACATGATCCATGAGATATATCTCATTGAGTTTGGGTGATACTTTCGCCCACTCTTTGTATAACTTAAAAAATGAATCTGGCAAAATCTTTGCGGTTGGGACGTGGTATGACCACCAATTTAGAAACCAGTTAGGAATGGGTTCTGCGAATATCTTCGCACAAATTTTTAAAAACCAAGTATGCTTGTGCTTCTCGTTATTATAGATGAGAGCTTTATCAAAAGCATGGACGTAGTCCCAGTAAGTAAAATTCATGGGTACGCCTTTTAGGCTCAGTTGCATCTCTTTCATTGTGGATATTCCCCAATCTTCAACAGATATAATCTGTTTGATTATCATCTTTGAGAAGTTATAAACATTCTCATCTGCGTTATAACCACTGAAATGCTGGAATTCCGCACTTTCTGTACTTATGAGAATTGTCTCGTAATAAGCTCGGGTTTTGTATGACTCCCCCGGGAAATATAATCCTTTGATTAAATACCTTTGGAATATTTTCCAAGGTTCTTCTTTTCTCTGAATATCAGAGTTTTCCAGGAGAAATATCATTTCTCTTTTTGGAATCTTTTCATAGGTAGAGGTATCATCAGCCTCTTCTCTGGCAACAGATGCAAAAGTAGATTGTTGTCTTTGAGCTCTTTGAGCTAAATATTGCTGTAACCGATCATATAATGGATCAGTTGTTGGAATATCTTCCAAATTTATTGGGGTTGAACTTGAGCTCGCCTGAGAAGGTTTTGAGTTTATTAAACTCATTCCATAATTTTGTATAACTGGGGAACGGTATGTGGACCCATATGATGATCCTGATGATGAGGGGGATGATCTTTCCCTTCCTCTTCCTCTTCCTCTTCCTCTATTTCCGCGTCCTCTATCCTTGGTTACCCAAGGGGGTTCCATTCTGCGCAGAAAATACATCCGTTATTCATAAATATTTAAATCAAGAAGGAAGTATCTTTCTTCTTTTAAGGCAATAATATCTTCATATAATGAAGTGTCTGTTATTGTTTTGTCTATGATTTTCCATATCATAAGTTTCTGCAGATCTCTATTTAGAGGAACAACCTTTAAAATGGTTATAAGAATTTCTTCAGTAAAATATGAAACTAAGTTCATTGTGAAATATATTCTCGAGATAAAAAATCTGGGAGAGAATTATCACTTCCCTTTTTATACTGAATATCAAAATCAAATGGAGCTAATTGAGTTTGCCATCTGGCGAACATTAGCTTGGATGCATCATGCTTGAAATCTTTATCAAACATATACTTAACTGATTGAGCATCTGTTTTTATTAAAAACTTTTGATTGTATAAATCATCTTGAAATTTTAAAACACATTTAACAATGGTCAACATTTCATGTGCTATCGTGGCATATTTTTTCTGAGCATCGCTCCATTTTCCTGAATGAAACCGTATCAAGTATTCATTCTTATCATTCGGATTGATCTGCTTCAGAATTCCTCCATAGCCAATATTGGAAGCATCGGTTTCTATAATCTTTTCCCAGTTAGGATTAGCCAGAGTCAGACACGGCAAGGTTTTAACCCTATCCTTAATATTTTTGACCAAGTCGGTGAGACTATTGGTTCAAGGCTTTTTTTGATCCTTTTTTAGCCTGTCATATAACGGAGCCAAATCTCTAGAAAGATTTTTATAGAAAGGAGAGATATAATTCAAACTTCCCAAGAATCTCTGAAGCTGAGTTCTATCTGTGATAACATCAAGAAATTTCAAAGCAAATTCAACAGATCTTGAATCGGGGTTACTTTTCCTTGACAAATTAAATGTCCAAGAAACCGGACTTCAGTTTGGAAAAGACTCATTTTTGGTTTAGAAATAACTAACCCATTTTGAATAACAATTTTTTTGAACATGTCTAAATGTTTAATATGAGTTTCTAATGTTTTGGAATAAATTAGAATATCATCAATATAGACTATAATAAAGTCTAAATAGGGGTTAAAAATATCATTCATAATTTTCTGAAATTCAGAAGGAGCGTTTTTTAAACCAAATGGCATTACGTTCCACTCATATTGCCCAAATGGGACGTTGAAAGCAGTTCTATAAGAATGCTCCTTGAAAATTTGAATCTGCCAATAACATGATTTTAAATCAAATTTTGAAAAGATGTTGGCATCATATAATCTTGAAAGTAAATCCCTCTTATTAGGAATAGGGTATCGAATCCATTTAAGATACTTGTTTAAAGGTTTGTAGTTTATTACTAACCTGGGAACACCACGTTCCTTCTCGGCTGCATTATTAACATAAAAAGCAGTGCAAGACCAAGGAGATTTAGAAGGTTTTATTAAACTCTTTTGTAATAATATGTTTATTTCCTTTTTGCAGAATTCGACCAATTCGATGTTCATCTGGCAGGGACGAGATTTAGTAGGAATATTATCCTCAGAGAAGTCTTCTTCGTATGGAAGAGTCACAATATGCTTTTTTCTATTCCAAAAAGCACTAGGATGATCGGCACAAACATCGATGGCCATCTGCTCAGAAATTAATTTTATTTTTTGTTGTATCTTGGCAGATTTTAACGTATCAAATATATTCAAACTAAATAATTCGAATTGTAAAGAATCAATGTGCCTTTGTTTCATATCAATCAAAGCGTTAATATCACGAGAAACCGGATCTGTAACAAAAGTATAACTGATGTTTTGCTCTTTGTAAGTAGCTGAAAAGCCTTCAGCTGTTATGCTAGTGAAGGGATAGATAGCATTTATAAAGGGAGTTCCAAGTATAATAGGGGGATATAACTGATTTTTCACCAAGAAAAAGAAGTGAGGAATACAAACTTTATTTTGACAAATACGAGTATTAGGCAATTTATATTTAATATCAAGAGCATGGCCTGAAGCAGATCGGACCATATGCGTTGTTTTTTCAAAATATTTTGTTGGAACAAGGCCCTCTTGAATACAACTTACATCGGCCCCGCTATCAATCATAGCAATCTCTGTTATAGAAAAAGCATTATCAATTAATATGGTGCATTTAACAATGGTCAACATTTCATGTTTATCCACCGCAGTCATCGTTTGTTTTACCTAATAATGTGGGTATCACTTTTACTGCGTTTCAAAAATTTGTGGAAGATGATGTGGCTACTATTAGTATAAATGAGATTAATAATCTCATCGCTCAAAATAATTATTTGGGTCTTTATGTTAAAGTTCTGGGAGAACATATTAGCTCTCTTGATAAAAAGCTGGATGAATTAACAGCTTTAGTGATCCAGATAAAGGCTGACATGAGGGATACGGCTTCAACTTCTAGTTCGGCTCAGCTTTCTAAGCTCCCCACTCATGTTCAAAGACCCCCTGAAATTCAGGGCTTCATTTTCAAACCTCTTCAAGAGTTAGAGGAACTTCTTGATAAAAATTTGTTTATATATATATATATATATATATATATATATCATATATATTAAATATTTTTTCATCTTACTCAGATCAAAAAAATATATATCATGCATAGATTTAAGATACATACATTATATTTAATTTATAACTCTAATATATAATTTATCTATCACTTATATTGTACCATATAAACACCATCAACAAGATCTGTAATATGTTGAAGTAATATTATGTAATAATAAAATTTGAATTAAAAGAGAAAAATAATAATTTGCCAATGTAAAAAGAAAAGAAGAAGAAAAGATATTAGAAAATAAATGAAATTTTTTTTACAGCAATTTAATGGGTTTTGTTAAAGAATTAGGTGAGAGAATGAGAGATATATTTATGGAGGATAATTTAAAGAATTAGGTGAGAGAATAAGAAATTTATTTATGGAAGGAGTTATATTTAAGTTTTTGGCTATTTCTGAAATATCAATTTTTATGTTAAAAATATACAATTTCATTTTTAATAGTGCCTAGTTATGTAAAGTTCTCCTCATATTTACTCATGTTCAGATGTCCAAGACATCCAAGCCCAGTTGACATCAAATACTATGTTAAATAATTGTTTTGTTTATTAAATTTTAAAAAGGACAACTTACATAAAATCCACATCTTTAGAACCCAATTACTCCTTAAAATATTAGTTTACCTAATTATATTTTTTACCACCTTTCATTCTTCGGATATATGCATATTTCACTTATGTATCTCAGATACCTGAACAACTAATTATGAAAATTTTAATTAATCAAATCCCTTAATATAAGGAGAAAATCAAGGCATGTATATGTGTTTAATTAATTTTATTTTATTACTTTTTAAAAATAATAAATTCATTAATTTTATTAATATAAGACGGAAACATGTATATCTTGGTTATATAATTTAATTACTTTTCATCTAATGTATTATTTTATATGTATCTAGTATTAATTTCATGTATATTTTAGTATGTATCAATTATTAATTTCATGTGTATGTTTATATGTATCTAGTATAAATTTCATGTATTCATTTATATGTATCTAATATCAATTTCATGTATATATTTATATGTATCTAGTATTAATTTGATGTATCCAGTACCAATGTCATACATTATATTCAAAATACAGTAAATCCAGTATTAGTTTGATGTATCCAATATAAATTTTTGTGCACAGATACTTTTGATACATATATCTAGGATGTATTTAGTACCAATTTCATACATTATATCCAAAATACAGTAAGTTCAGTATTAATTTGATGTATCCAATATAAATTTCATACAGTGAATCCATAATACATGTATCTAGTATCAAGTTGATCCATCAGAACTTTTGATACATGTATTTGTGCATAGATACATGTTTAAAAGAAGAAGAAGATGATGCAGAATAAGAAGAAACACAAATTTGGCTGTAAAATTCTATTTCTTGCCGGTCCAATTATTTTCCTTCTTCAACGGCTATACAATTAAACTTAAATTGCCAGATCTGATGCTCCGTTCCTCTCCTTCCATGTTCCTCCCCTTGCTATTCCACTTCACAATTTCTTCTGCCAAAAGATTAAATCTAGACAGTCGAGAGCTCTTCAAGAAGCTTGACCAAAATTTGTCTAAGGTTTTCACTCTACTCTTCTACCAAAAAAAATAACTTGAATTGTCAAAAAAAGTTGGCTTTGTTTGTTTAAGAAATATGAATGAAAAATAACAAAATGGGCAAAGAAAGTAGGGCTTAATATGGAGGTGGCTGATTGTCGATCAGTTTGGATGGAGGCGGCGGATTGTCGATCAGTTTGGGTGGAGGTGGTGGCTGTGGTGGTGGTTTTACTTTTAGCAGAGGAAGAAGAGAAGAGAAGGAAGAGGGGAAGATAGATTAACCGTGATTTGGGTGATTTGAATTTGGGAGGAGCGTCATTGAAGAAGGGATCTGCTTTGGTGATGTATCTGATATAAAGAAAGAGATTTCTGATAAAATGTGATATATTAAGTAATTAAAATAAACTGATGAGAAAAATAATAAATATGATAGGGATGTTTAGTTCTTTAGGTAATTTATCCTTTTAAAAATTATATAAGGTTAAATAAATAAAATATATCTCTATTTAAAATTTTCTTAAGGGTTATGCTAGATTAATAAAGGTCAAATAATATAAAATGGAAGGAGTAGTTAGCGTAATTTACCTCTGCAAGTCAGTTTTTAATTATTTCACTTTTCTTTTTGATTTTTGCAATTATTTTTCAATTCAATCTCTTTCATGAGAAAATAAATTTTAAAAAGTATAAACAAAAACATATAGTCTTTAACTAATAAACATCAATGGTCTTGAGGTAGAAATGTATCCTCCTACTACATTAAAAATGAGGGAGAGGGTGTGGGGGGTCAAATTTCGAATGAGGTATTTACTATGGGAAAAAGACATGGCATGACCACTCGGCTAAAGTAATTTCATCAAAAAAACTTTTTTAAAATAATGTCATTATATAGCCACTCGGCTATTTAAATTCCATGCGTTGGTCATGTTTAGAATATGTATATGACCTGTATAATTGTTATATAGGATAAGCATCTGTATAAGATTTCTATAGAAACTGTATAAGATATGTATAGAAACTGTATAATTGTTATATATAATATGTATCTGTATAGGATGTGTATAAAAACTGTATAATTATTGTATATAGGATGTGTATAAAAATTATATCATTGTTGTATAGAATATGTATAGCGACTCCAGTGCCCGCGAATTGGCTAGAAAGTGAGATTTTTAATTCTTTGGCTATTTGCTGGGATTTATTTCGGCCGACTGGCCATTTATATCCTTGCCCTTTTATTATTGTGTAATTTAAAAAATTGACTCATGAGGTTAATATTGTTCAAAAAATAAAAACGACCTTCTGATGTAAATATCTTCCAAATTTTTTTTACTGACTTTCGATTTGAGATTGTTTTTGCCAAAAAAGTAATTTCCTTTGTCGATTTTTAATATTTTCTTTAGTAATTTGATTAAAAAAATTTAACAGCGAATTTGATCCAAATCAATCCAAATCCCAGTTCAAATTGACTCAAAAGACCTCAAATTTTGTATTAAATCTCCAAATATTATTCCCAACAATTCCAAACAACACCCACTTTAAAAAAATAACAAAAAAAATGAAGAAGGAGAATAAGCAATTTGGAAGGGAGGGGTTTTCACGGCTTTTTGATAAAAAGTCGACTTTTATATGTAGGGTATTTGTGTAAATTTTAAAATATTGGGGCTCCTCTCAAAATAACTTATCATATACTTTCTCATTATTATTATTTTTTGGCAACTTTTTAATTTAAATCTTGCACGCCACATGTTAAAATCACAAGATTAAATAATATTTAGGTATATTTTAAATATTTTTAGTTTAAGATCACATAATTAAAAAGTCTTTTTTTTATTTTCTTAAACTCTGTGTCAAGTTAAAATAAGACAAATAAATTAAAATAGGGGGAGTAGTATTTAAATATCTGTCCTATTTTTATTTGATTGGATGCATTAGAAATCATAACAGATGCATTAGTTTTGTGTATTACTAATATCTTGTTTGGTATTCTTTTCAATCTATGTATAACAATATAGAGTGAATAAAAAAGTACTGAATATAATGTATTAATAATAATAGGATTAATCATGCTGGGATTAGTTATGATGAGACTGTCTTCTGTTCACTATTTGATATGGTGTATGTAGAGCAGTTTTATCTTTATCCATGTATTAATAGCTTATGTATTGTTAATAGAGAAAATATATATAAAAAAACTAAACTTAGATGCACAACTTACTTTAGCACTTAAACTTCACATGCAATTAGACACCCTCTTAACAACTTTCAAGTGAATTAAATACCATCAATGCTCACGTGGATAAAAACTTAAAAATAAAAGAAAAAAAGCGCGTTTAATATTCAAAACTGAAAATCTGAGCTCATTTTTATTATTTTTAATTCATTATTTTTTAAAAAATAAATAAATGAACCCCACGTTTAATTTTTAGCCCCTCTCCTTATTTCTTTGTCTTCTTTGACTCCCCACCCCACCCCGCCTCTCCTTCCTCCCTTTCTTCTTTCTTCCTCCCACCCTTTTCAACCAATGTTCATTCTTTTTTCTTCACCAATCAACAAAAAAAAATTTAAAAATAATATTAGAGAACAAAGTTTATTACAATACCCAAATTAATTTATTACGAAATCAAATTACAAATTCAAAGTTTGAGAACAAAGATCATTAATGAAGCTTTGGAGTATTGTAATGTTGATTTTAAATTTTTTTTTGAGGAAAATGCCATTGATGAAGGTATGATAGTGAGTGAGAGATGAGAATGAAAGAAAAAAATATGATAAATTTATGGTAACAAATCGATAATGGTGAATACTAAAAATTAAAAATCTGAATTAATTATTAATTGATGTTTTTTTGTGTTGTTGAAATGATGAAAGCTAAAAAAAATAAAATTTTGTATTTTAAAATTTTCAGAAGTGAATAAGAAGGGGGTTGGAGAAGAAGAGAAAGAGAATGGTGGGGGTGGGTGTTGGAGAAAAAGAACGAGGGAGGGGGGTGTTGGAGAAGAAGAAGAAGAAGAAGAAGAAGAAAGGGGTGGGGAGGTGGGGGGAGGGGGGTGCAGTGTTAGAGAAGAGGAGAGGGAGGGAGGAAGGGGGGGGGGGGGGGGGGTGACTTGGCATGATGTGACGCGTGTGTAATGGATTTGTCATTGTGAGATTGATATTATATTTTTAAGGGTGTATTTAATCACTTGAAAGTTGTTAAGGGGGTATTTAATTGCATGTGAAATTTAAGTGCTAAAGTAAGTTGTGCAACCAGGTTTAGGATTAGGGGGGGGGGGAGGGGTTTATGTATTGTCTCTTGTTAATATCATGATTTTGTGCTATATATTAATTTTACACCCTATAATACTGAATAAGGTGTATAACTAATACATTATGATATATCATGATATTAACAATACATGAGTTTTTAGTGCATGCATTAGCATGGTTGGTTAAAGACACATTCCTCAAAACCTTTGCACATCTTTTTCATCGTATTTGTGGATGATATTTTTGTGAACAAAATATATAATTTTTAGAAATTATGCAATGCATACAATTTTTAATACACCAAATCAAACAATGCATAATAAATAATTTTAGTATAATTAACTAACATTATTAATACACCTTATTCAACACTATTATTATCAGAGGCGGATCAAGGTAGGAAAATAATGTGGCAAAAAATTTTCCGCCACATATAAATTACTGAATTTATACATAATGAAAATTATTTTTATGTATATATAATAAATGTTGAATCTCCTTTAAATTTTTTATATATTAATTTCGTCATATTTTAAATCCCTTGATAAAAAATCTTAATTATACCGATTACTATATACCCTACACAAATTATTTCAAGATTAATTATCCCGGGATTAACTATTATGGGATACGTTATCCCACTATGTATATGGATAGTTTATCTTATCACTATGATATAAATGATGGATAAGTTATCTCAAACTTGATAACCAAACAAGATACTAAAATTTTATTTTTGGATTAATTTTTTATCGTAAAACCATTTATTTTTATCTCTCACTCAATATTTAAGAAGGACAGAAACTATACTGGTATAAAAACAAATCTGTACTACCTTTTCAATCTTCTACGCGTTGGCCATTTCTATTCAAAATAAATATAAAGTATTGGCATTTATGTGTTTAATTATTTATACCCATCTTCCTACTACAAGGACGAGGAAATCTACCTAATTTCTTTTACTTAAGTAGGGTTTTTCTATATTTATCGACAATTCTTCTCTCTTATAGAAGTAGTAAAGTATTTCGTCTTTTGGTTTCAATAAACCCAATTCATTCAATGTTTTCAGAGGATTCTTTCTTATCAAACTATCAGCCCCACGTTTTGCCTGTTGTGATTGGGTCAAAACGCATATAAGTCTTTGTTGGGCTTTCTGGCAGTTCCTATTAGAAGGTGGGTGCTAGTTTTCAGGCTATTTGAGGAGTTTTGGATTCCACCCACGTCCTATACTTAAGCTCACTTTTCCTATACTGATTCTTTTCTTGATTTTTATCCATCGAAATCTCAATTTTCTTGAAGAAAAATCTATTCTTTTATCCTTTCTCTTTTCTGGGGTTATCTTCTTCCCTCTCTAATTCTTTGTTCAAATTACACAATAAATTGATAGAATTCGTGTATACCCATCTCCCAAATTCCTAAGTTTGAAACTTTATTAGAATGTATTTGCAGGTTTGTTTTGAGAAAATGTTTAAAGTTGGGATATTTTTATTATTTTTAAGTGGTGTTGATGGGCTAGGAGTAAACTGGGGAACTATGGCAACCCACAAGCTGGCACCGAAAACAGTGGTACAGATGCTAAAGGACAATGGTATTCAGAAGGTAAAGCTGTTTGACGCAGATCAATCTACCATGAGTGCTCTTGCTGGTAGTGATCTTGAAGTTATGGTTGCCATTCCCAATGATCAGCTTTCTGCTATGAATGATTACGATCGAGCTAAAGATTGGGTCAGACGCAATGTCACCCGCTACAATTTCAAAGGAGGTGTCAATATCAAGTAAGATTTGCATTCTTTTTTTTCGTTTTCTTTATATTACTGTAATCTTGTTCTACTTCTTCATGTGTTATACTACTGATTATCTAATTTGTTCAAGGAGTGGCTTCTCTTTTGCTTGTAAAGCAAATGCTTGATATACGGAATATACTATGCTCCAAATTCTTTCTTTTCAGTTATGCTCTTATGTATTAAAGGAGCTTAGGAAGAAATGGCTTTGCAGATAAACTTAGGCGGTAAAGGGGAAAAAGAATAACAATCTTTTCTCCCCTTCAATGCCATGTTTTCGTATGAGGGTGCGCCTTGACATAACCATAGAGTTGTTCCTTTTGTTGCTCATAGGTCATGGGTTCGTGGCATAGAAACAACCCCTTTGTAGAAATGCAAGAGGAAGGTTGCATAGGACTCCCACATTATTTCTTTCACGGGTTAAGTCCTTTGAGTGCATTTTCTTTTATCCATATTATTCTTTAAAAAACTGTATTCTGCTTTTCCCCGTCGGAATGTAGTTCTCCACGTCCTTTTGAGTGCATATTCTTTTGTCCATGTTATTCTTTAAAGAAAAAACTATGTTCTGCTTTTATCGGTTGGAATTTAGTTATCCTAATGGAAGAACCATTGCTAGTGTATGAAAAGGTTAAACTGAACCATTGCTAGTATATTTTTCTGTTAGTATTCATTTTCAGTTCGTTTCTTTCTTTTTGGCTGCAAACAAACCAGTCTTCTGGTAGAGCGATTGCTAGTATATGTTTCTGTTAGTATTCATTTTCAGTTTTTTTTTTCTTTTTGGCTGCAACAAACCAGTCTTCATGTGGTCTATTGGACATGGTCTCGTGCGAGACTGTACAAATATTGTGGTTCTTCTTTAAGCAGAGAATTTTTTGTTTTAAAAGAATAGTGCAGTGGCTCAGGTTTATCTTTATTGAAGTGCTGTAATATGATTATTCTCTTCTGTCTAGCATCTTTTTGCTTCTTTCTGTCTACTCTTTGTGTATTCACTTTCTTTCGGACTGAAACGTCGAGTCAATTCATTTTCTTTCGAACTGAAACATCCAGTTTGACTTTTGAAATTAAGCTATTGTTTGGTTGAAGTTATGGTTGCCTTCTGCGTTGCCCTGCCGTAGATAAAAGCCCGATATTTAAGTGGAAAAGGTTAGAGAGGTGGGTCCATTATCCAAAGTTTTGAGCCGTGTGCCATTGGCCCTTGGGAATTTCTCGATTGTCAAGAAAAGAAAGAGAGAAAAGAAAAAACAAGTGACGGTTAGCTTGATCCATACAAAGTGAAGGAAAATAGTGAAGTTTTATGGCTTTGAATTGCTACTTTGATTCATATATCATTTTGGTATGATCAAACAATTACTTGGCTTTAAAAGCTTTGCACTTGATTATGCAGAAGGTATAAATTTTTTGTTATTTTTAAGAACTCTTCGAACTGTACTTAATTTCTTTGCCTTATATGGGAGAATCTTTTTTTCATCTGTACCGGATCTTTAGTTTTGTCATTTGGAGTAATGAAATCTGTAACCATATGATGCGATAAATGGTTGAAAATTGAAGATATTGTAGATTGCAGTTCATAGACGAATTTGTGCTTGTATTGTGTAAAAACATTTGACTGCTACTGTTTTACTGTGCACCAACTTAATCCTGGCCTTCTCATCAACAAAAGTTTACTTACTGTTCAAAAGAAAGTGTGTAGAAGCATTTCAAACTTTTACATAGTTCCATCTAGCTGAGTACTGTATTAATTTCTGCATCTTAATCTCTCTGCAGATATGTTGCAGTTGGGAATGAACCTTTCCTGACATCCTACAACAACTCCTTTCTTAACACGACCTTCCCAGCACTTCAGAACATCCAAAATGCTCTAAATGAAGCAGGACTTGGGAGCTCCATAAAAGCAACTGTACCTCTAAATGCTGATGTTTATTTCTCTCCAGACAGCAATCCCGTACCGTCTGCTGGGAGATTCCGGGAAGACATTAATGATCTAATGACCCAGATTGTTCAATTCATGAGCCAGAACAATGCACCTTTCACAGTAAACATTTACCCCTTTCTAAGTCTTTATGCCAACGAACATTTCCCTGTTGATTTCGCGTTCTTTGATGGAGCCAGTAACCCCATTGTTGATAATGGATTCACATATGCCAATGTATTTGATGCCAACTTTGACACCCTGGTTTCAGCGTTGAAAGCAGCAGGTGTTGGCAATATGACCATTCTTGTTGGGGAAGTTGGATGGCCCACTGATGGTGACAAAAACGCCAATGTCAATCTTGCTTATCGGTTCTATAAAGGACTGTTACCCAGGCTTGCAGCCAATACAGGAACACCTCTTCGGCCTGGATATATCGAAGTTTACTTGTTTGGGCTTATTGATGAGGATGGTAAAAGTATTGCTCCAGGTAACTTTGAGCGCCACTGGGGAATCTTCCGGTATGATGGGCAGCCAAAGTTTGCCATGGACCTTACGGGTCAGGGACAGGATAAGTTTCTTGTGGGTGCACAAAATGTGGAATATTTATCCAATAAATGGTGCATGTTTAATCCGAATGCCAAGGACTTGAGCAAACTTGCAGAAAACATCAACTATGCATGCACATTCTCAGATTGCACAGCATTAGGATATGGTTCTTCTTGCAACGGGTTGGACGCCAATGGTAATGCATCATATGCATTTAATATGTATTACCAGGCTCAGAACCAAGGAGATTTCAGTTGTAACTTTCAGGGTCTGGCAGTGGTGACAGAGCAGAATATATCTCAAGCAAACTGTAACTTTACCATCCAGATAGCTACCTCTTTCTCTTCAAAATTATTGCCTGGGATTATCACATTTCTAACTGCCTTCACATTTGTTTTACTTTAAGTATCTTTGTGTAGATTATTTATTTGCAATAGTGTTGTATTCAAGATTTCTGGCTACTTCAATCAAGCTGATGCTTGATAAAATGATCTTTATTACGTAAAAAAAGTTCAGATGAGGTTTTCCTCTCAATTTTCAGTTTCCACTTTGTGATTTGAACATCATCTTGGAGTTGTTTTTACTTTGTACTTTTTTGGGAAAGTCCTCTTTCTCTACCATCCTTAGCTACTTCTTCCTTTTGTCGAGTAACAATCATTCTCAAACTTAATAGGCGTTAAAAATCAAATATTATTCTTTTATAAAGCTGAAGTTGTGTTTGGTTATATTTTTGGCAAATATATTTAAAATTTGAATGTACTTTTTCTAAATATGATTTACAGCCCCAATTCCTAAAAACTAGTAAAATCACCTAATTTGACTAATTTATTTGAAAGAGAAAATAGCCAAATTCCCCCCAAACTATAACCGAATTCTCAATTACACACTTAAATTTCACGCGGGTCCTATTACCCTTCTAAACGGTTTAAAAGTGGAACATATACCCCCTTAAAAACTGACACCTAGATTTACATTAAATGATAATGTGCACGCGCCCTGCCACGTAATATTACTTTTTTTTTTTATATATAAAAAAATGAATTCTTTTTTTTTTAATCTACTTTTTTTCTTTTATATTTTCATTTTCTCTTTCCTTTCCCACCCCACCACCACCACCCCTACCCTTTTCTTCTTCCCCACTACCTTCTGCAAATTAATCCCACAATTCACCCTTCTACCTTCTCTTTCCTTTTCCACCACCCACGAACGCTGCTACTTCTCCTCCACTATTTTTTGGCACATGCTACGATGACGATGATGACAATATGATTTTTTGGCGTTAACTGTTGCTATGGTGATGGAATGCGTTGATGTCGTCGGTGGAATTCATTCACACGTTCCATGGAGAGCATATGTCCTCTGGAGAATCCATTAATCATTTTTGTGTAAGCCTTAAGTTTTGCTTTAAAAATTGGACGGTGAAGATAGATCGAAAATGGAGGAATCAGGACTATAAACTCAGAGAAATTCATCGAAACAAGTGACGAGCAAATTTGAGCGTATGATTCGATGAAATCAATTTTTGTGAGATAATTATTGAGGAGTTCAAAGGAATTGTAGGCACTATACACCATCTTTTTTTTTTTGCTATTTTCTTTCTTCTTTAATTGATTTGTTGTCTAGGATTTGAAACCTCTCACACAGTTCATATGCAACAATCTCGTTGGCATTGTGCACCATTAATGGGTCTGTTACCCTGTGATTTGGTTCATGAATGGGTCTGTTACTTAATGAATTATTCTCCATTGTTGTTAATGATAATCATCGTCATCGGCTGCAAATTCAGTTGATGATGAAGAAATTAATGATAAATTGGGGTCATTGGATATTAATCACCTCAGATATTGATGATTTTAAAATAATTGAAAATATTATTGGATTAATAATAAGCTGCTGCGGTGGGGACCTGGTGGTGGAGGTCCGCCACCAGTGTTGCTATGTTGAAGAGAAAAGAAAGAAAAAGGTAAAAAATAAAAAAATAAATAAGAATTAAAGGAAACATAAATTTTTTTTAAAAATCAAAAAATTAATATGAAATAAAAAGATATTTATAAAGTTAACATTTTAATTATTTTTTTGCCTCTCACTCTCTTTATAGTGAACTACACTTTCTTTGTCACATTAGTATTTAGGGAGCAAATAATTTCATTTTAATTTTTTTTAGGGGGATAATAGGATCCCCGTGAAGTTTAAGTGTGTAGTTGAGAATCCGATTATAGGTTGGGGGGAGGGACATTTGACTATTTTCTCTATTTGAAACATACAATCAAATCTGCCCTAAAAGAGTAATATCTCATATAATAGATAATCACATGATGTCATAGATGTGATCATAAATATATGTACTACTACAAATATTTTTTCACTTTATTTAAATTTTTTAAATTTGTGATTGCGTTTGATTACATTTTTTACAAATAATATTTGGTAAAGTAAAAAATGGAGTCATTTTTATAAAATAAAAAGGTTAAAATTTAATAAAAGAAAATAATGGAGGACTTTGTAAACATACTCTCCAAAAAATGCCTACTATATTACAATAAAGGATGGAATAGCATACTAAATGAGGCCCTTTATCTACGATGCTAAATTCAAACCAGAAGAGGAAACAACACAAGCAATAGCCTGGATCTCCTTCCCTGACCTTCTTCCTACTTTCTTTGTAAATGAGTCACTATTCTCCCTAGCTTCTGCAGTGGGAAAGCCAATCCATTCAGATATGACCACCATCAACAGAACTAGATCAAGCTGTGCCAAAGTGAAAGTACAAGTGGACTTGGCTGCTAAGCTACCAGACTATGTGGAATTGGAAGTAATGAACAAGAGAACAAATGAAACCAGAGTACAGAACATTAAAATACAATACGACATGCTACCTAAGTACTGTCACACCTGTATGCTACAAGGGCATGAAGAAGAAGAGTGCAGGAGCCTACACCCTGAACTCAAGAAGGTGGAGAGTGAGGACATACAAGAAGGAGATAAGAAGGAGGAAGAACATGAAGTTCCAGTGCAGAGGAGGTACATAAAGGGTAAAGTGGTTCTAGCAAAATGGAACCCCACTAGCAGAATATTCAAGATTGATAATGGCACCACCAAATTAATTACTGAGCCTGAGGGGAAAATACCTAGTGCAGCAAAGAAAATCATCATTGCAAACTCATTTGATGTGCTCCAAGAAGATGGGACTGAGGAAGGGGATACAAACAAAACAACAAACACAACAACTATTGGTACCACTAACAACACAATGATGAGGTCAAAACAGATGTAAATACAGTGACATAAGCTAAACAAGGGAATAACAATAAAAAAGGAACCACAAATGTGATAAGTGTCACAGATGAGGCACCGTCCTCACCAACAAAACACTCAGAGAATAGGAAGTCAGAGGAGAGGAAGGAACTGGTGGAAATTATTCCAAGGGAGGATGACTTAGCTAGGCAACTGGATAATGCTACTGTACAGTCACCACTGCAAATAGACAGCTCACATTCAGAGGATGCAGATGGCCTACTCATGGGAGATCAGCATGGGGCATCCTTTTACTAAAACAGGTAGACCACAACACAGTTTCACCTTTGGTAGCAACTTGCACAACAATTCCATCAGTGAGAACTAAAGCAAATCAAGAAAAAAGGCAAGAGGAAGACAAGGAGGCACCTGACAATCAGAATAAAGCAATTCAAGTCCTATAACTTACCAACTCTTCATATAATGACCCTGGGACTTTGGGCAACCCTTGACAGGTGTAGATGCAGGGGAGGCAATAGAAAGATATCCACCTGAGTCAGAGACAAACATGTTGGTACTGACAACTCCAAATAAGGGGCAGATCCTACCAATCCAGGGAGAGAATATTTCACCACCTGTACAAAAGTTACATGAGATAGTATCTCACAATTGCACTGAGGTGGATACACTGAAGCAGCAGACCAAGGAAAGTGAAAGCAAGGAAATAGATACTGTGATAGATAAGGAGGAAGAGGGCAATCAACAAAACCTAGAAGTTGTTCTAAAGGAGGCTGGACATCACCACAACAACAATCACAAGCAAAGAAACACAAAGCAAAAGAAGAAAGGCTTCAACCTACAAGAGTGATGCCTAAGAGGGGGGTCAATACAACTGATAAATGAGTATGAAAGCTTTGTTTTGGGACATAAGGTCTATAAGGATCAAACATGCCTTTCATAGGGTGCAAATGCTTCGTAAACATCACAAATTTAGCTTCATAGCCTTAATGGAGCCTTTACAGGAGGCTAGACAGGTGCAAAAATATAAAAGGAGATTGAGAATGGAGTATGCTAACAGTAACATTAATAGCAAAGTATGGATTTTTGTGAAAAACAACACTCAAATAGATGTCTTGGCTAATTCTGACAAATACTTGACTGTACAGCTGAAATTCCTTGACACTAGTCAGGAGATGGTGATCACTTCTGTTTATGCCAAGTGTGATGCTAATCAGAGATTAGAGCTGTGGAGTGACATTTATTTCCTACACCATAATATGAGATTACCTTGGATGGTTGGGGGTGACTTTAATGTTGTCCTAGATGCTGAAGAAAAAATTGGTGGACTCCCAGTATATCGATAGGAGTATGAAGACTTTGCCTTATGTGTGAACTCTTGTGATTTGCTAGACATTAACTTCAAAGGTAGCCCATTTACTTAGTGGAAGGGTAGGGCAGATGAGGCTTGTATCTTTAAGAGACTTGACAGATTATTAATTAATCAAGAATTCTCACTATTGAACTAGACCATCTAGCAAGGACTGGCTCAAACCATGCACCCCTGCAGTGAAGAACAAACTAGAAGACCTTTCTGATTTTTGAAACTCTGGATAGATATTGAGGGATTCAAGGAGGTAGTTTAGAGTGCTTGGGATGCTATTAATCATGAAGATGTCTTCATCAATCTGAAACTGAAGATGAAGATGACCAAAATAGCCCTCACTACTTGGAGAAAAAAAAAGTTGGGAGATATATTCCAACAGTTGGTAATCAGGGAAGAAATTATGAGAATAAAAGAAGAGTTATTTGAAGAGTTTCTTACTGGTGCTATCAGGGATGTTCTGCAACAAGCTCAGGCTGAGCTAATCAGATATTTAAAGATTGAGAAAGAGTATTGGAGAAAAAAATCTGGGATCCTATGGTTTGCTGAAGGAGATCACAACACCAAGTTTTTCCATAACTTGGTTAGGAGAAGAAGGAAGAGATTTTCTATTCACAGGATGAAGAAATACAATGGAGAATAGGCTGAAGGGAAAGATGAGGTAGCCACTGAAGCCATAAAATTCTTCCAGAACCATTTCAAAACTAGCATTAATGAGGGTGATTTCTCTCTACTGGAAGCTATTCCACAAACAGTGACATAAGATGATAACAGTAGATTGAATGCCACTTGCTCTGTAGAGGAGATGAAAAGTATTATCTTTGAGCTGAATGGTGACAGTTCCAGTGAACCTGATGGGTTTACTAGGGCCTTCTATCAAAGTTGTTGGGAAATTATTGGCAAAGAGGTGTGTGCAGTAGTAAATGCCTTTTTTGAAGGCCAGACTCTTCCCAAGTCAATCACCTATACCAACCTGGTCCTAATCCCCAAGAAAGAGCTGGTACAAACATTCTCAAACTTGAGGCCTATCAGTCTCAGCAACTTCCTCAACAAGGTTATCTCTAGAATTCTGCATGACAGGCTGGAGGGGTTGTTACCAAGACTCATTTCCCAAAACTAATCTGGCTTTGTTAAGGGAAGGAATATCTTTGAAAATGTTTTGTTGACTCAGGAAATCATCATAGACATCAGAAAGAGGGGTAAGCCAACCAATGTAGTTTTGAAACTTGATATGGCAAAGGCTTATGACAGGGTGAAGTGGTGCTTCCTAATTAAAGTGCTAGAAAAAATGGGCTTTGATAGGAATGTAGTGGATAAAATATGGAGGCTACTGGAAAATAACTGGTACTCTATATTAATTAATGGGCAGGCTCATGGTTTCTTCCACTCATCCAGAGGAGTAAAGCAGTGTGGTCCTCTATCACCTGCCCTGTTTATCCTAGCTGCTGAGGTGCTATCTAAAAATTTGAATGACCTGTTCAAGAATAAGGATTTCATAGGTTTTGGAATGCCAAAATGGAGTGAATAGATTAATCATCTGGCTTATGCAGATGATACTATCATTTTCACTTCCTCTGACAAGAGAAGTATGTAACTGATCATGCAGACTCTTGGGAAATATGATTTGCAATCAGGGCAAAAGATTAACAAGGAAAAGAGTTATTTTTATGTACATAACAAGGCTGCTGGGAACAGTGTGCAAGAGATTGAGGAAGTAACTGGTTTCACAAGAGGAAAATTCCCTTTTACCTACATAGGATGCCCAATTGGCCATGCTAAGAAAAGGAAAGTTCACTTCTCAGAGTTGATAAAGAAAGTTTAGAATATGCTACAGGCCTGTAAAGAAAAACTTCTATATTTTGGAGGTAAGTATGTACTGATTAAAAATGTGCTCCAGAGTATCCCTATATACTTACTCTTTGTCATCTCCCCCCAAAGTGTGTCATCCATGACCTTCACAGAATCTTTGCTAGATTCCTGTGGAACTTCAAGAAAGTAGGCAAACATAGACACTGGGTGGCATGGTCTGATATGTGCCTACCCAAAGAGGAATGTGGACTGGGGTTTAAATCCCTCTTTGATGTCTCCAAAGCTCTATTTGCCAAACTTTGGTGGATATTCAGAACTAGAAAGTCAACGTGGACTAATTTTTTATGGAATAAGTATTGCAAAAGGCAGAGACCACAATTGACAGAATGGAAATGAGGGTCACTGACTTGGAAGTATATGTTAGAGGCAAGATATTGCATTGATCAAGAAATCTGGCGGGAACCTAGATGTGGGCACTCTAGTATTTAGTTTGACAATTGGATCAAGCTAAGTGGACTTTACTACTTTCTTCCTATCTCTCATCAGATCAATCATGATTTGGAGGAGGTATCCTAACTGAGACATTAAGGAATATGGAAAGAGGATCTAATGACTCAACTGTTGCCATAAGAGGTCTGTCAACATATCTACAAAGACATCTCCATGATGAATGGTTCTGCTGAGTGGGACTATGCTTGGTGGATTCCAAATTCCAAGGGTAAATTCAACCTAGGAAGTGCCTGGGAGATAGTCAGACAAAGGGCTGAGGAAAAACAAGTTTTCAAGAAAATGTGGATTAAAGGCATGCCCTTTAAAACCACTTTCTTTTTCTGGAGATTATGCAAAAAGAGACTTCCTATTGGGGAGGTCATTAGAAGTATGGGTGGAGCAGAGGTAATGATGTGTTGCTGCTGTGAGAAAGAGGTTCCAGAAACATGGGAACATTTATTCCTTAATTGTGACAAGGCTGCTAGAATATGGAAGACATTTGCTGATGTTGCAGGGATAAGTGGACCTTTCCTACAACTGAAGTACTCAATTTACAAATGGTGGACTGCAGACTTCCCTACAAAGCTAAAACCACTAAGCTATGCCAATTTTTATCCTCTGGCAGATATGGAAAGCAAGGAAGATCACTCTACATGGAGGTAAACAATCCTACTTGAGAATGGAAATGGAGATTAATAATAATATTAGTATGTTTGCTAGAGTCAGATATCCTTTACTAGACCACATTCCTGCCACTTGGCCTGATATTATTCACTTCTTTAACCTCTATGTTCCTAAGATTGGATGTCAAAGGGTGATGTGGTCAAAACCTGCTGAAGGATACTACAAATGCAATTCAGATGGATCCACAAAAGGAGGAACAAGGATCAACTCTTGTGCATTTTGTGTTAGGAACTGGGAAGGCAATTTTGTCTTTGCAGAAGCAAGAAGGATTGAGGATGGGCCTAGTATTATAGCAGAAGCTAGGGTTCTGAGGATTGGTCTGGAATTTTGCCTGAATAATCAACTCCTACCCTTAGTGGTTGAAACAGACTCTCTTATATTAAAGAAGGTCCTAGATGGCATATGGGAGGTACCTTGGAGTATATCAATGGAAATAAGGAGGATGAAGGGGGTAATGGGCTGTGGTTATGGTGGAGCACACCCTAAGAAAGGGCAACAACCTTGCAGATTTTTCACTAACCATATCTACTATTTTGCAGGTAACCAAATATTAACATATGCAAATTATCAGGAACTACCAAGAGGGGCAAAAACAATCCTAAACATGGATAAAATCCAAGTGCCAAGTCTCAAAATAAGAAAGCATCAAAACAAGGAGTTTAGGGTCCCAAAAGATCCATAATACAGCAAAAACAGGTCTATTGAAAGCACTATAGAGACAGTCATTGGTGATGACAACAATGGTGTAGGGAACTAGTCGACTAACCTTATTCCTAGCTCTTTATGCAGTGGTATTAGCCCCGGATCAACCTACAAAGGAAATAGTGACATGGTTAGTTAACTAACCCCTACAACAGCCACTGACCCATCATCAAATTCTCATAGGTGCTAACCACATTTTCTTGATGAATTTTAATGGCGAGGGAGCTAAGAAGCTTCATTACCTTAACAGAGCTAGATCTACAACTGAAGAGTCAAAGAAATCTTCAAGGTGTCTAGATTGACTCGGCATTCGTGAGAGCTTTGAATGCCCATAGAGCAATCTGCCCATCCTCTTCACACTTTGCTAGATCTTGGGGTTGATAAAGGAATGGACATCCTAGCTCCTTTTTCCTTGAAGCTTCCCCAGGTACAGATCGAATCTTGATCCGGTGACTAAGAGGATGAAGAAGTTGCTGGTAGCAGCTGGAAGCTTTGCCATTTCCCTTTTCCCTTCTTTCCTTTTTTCCTCTTTCTAATTTAGGCTTTTCATTTCCTTTTTCTGTTTATTGCTTAGTTGGGTGGATTACACCTTGGGATGTACCGATTCTTTTCTTTTTGTTTTAGGCCTTGCCCGTGTACATTATTTTATTTTGGGAATAAAGTGGGCCTTGACCCACACACTTAATTTAAAAAAAAACAAAATAAAATATAGTGAAAGTAAAAAAGTGAAAATAGGGTTTTTGGTGTTTTTCACATTTCAAAAATAACTTCATGTTGTATTTTAAATTTTTATGGTAAAATCCTGATTTTCAGATAGAGAAAAAAAATTCCAGAAAAAAGTGAATAATTCTCACGGCCAAAGAGCGTTTGGCCATGAAAACCAAACATTTTTTTTACTTTATTTTGAATTTTAAAGTTGGAGTTCGAGTTGTGTTTGGCCATACATTTTACAAAAAATATTTAAAATTTTAATGTATTTTATTAAAATATGATTTATACCTCCAATTTCTAAGAACTAGCAAAATTCGCCTAACTTGACTAATTTACCTAAAACATATAATCAAATCTGCTCTAAAAGAGTAATATCTCAAAATAGATCGTCACATAATATCATAGATTATATCTCATATATGAGCTACTACTACCATTACAAATAATTTTTTCACTTTATTTGGAGTTTTTGATATTGGATTTGAAGATGAAGTTTTGTTTGATTACAATTTTTGCAAATAATATTTGATTTGTAATGACCCTTCCGGTTATTTATGCGTTTTCGCCTTTATTGTAACGTTAGAGCTTGCCTGTAGTGGCCCCAAGTCATTTATAGCTTGCTGGAACCGGTAGTTCGGTGCCTGGGATATTTGCTTGGTCATTTTGGCCATTTCTTGTTTTAGAGCTTTTAGCTTTTGAAATTGTTGACTTCATTCAACATTCTTGGTGAACGTGCTCGGAATAATATTCCAACAGTTCTATTAGCTCCGGAGCATTGACTTTAGTCTAGGGGTACCTTTGGTCGGGATCCGGGAGCTTTTCAGCTTTGAATTCTCTCTCGTTCTGTGTTTTCAGGCCAGTAGAGCTAGTTTGGTTGACTTTGGTCAACATTTGGAGAAGACGGCCTCGAATGGGAATTATGTCAGCGCCGTTAGCTCCGGAATGCCGAGTTTGGATTAGGTAGGTGGTTAGTTCGGGCCCCGGGTGAGCTGGGCTCATTTTAGATGTTCGGTTGGTTGTGATAAGTGTTGACTTGGGTCAACATTTCTCCGATATAAACTCGTATGGAAGTTTCATCGATTCCATTGAGTCTGGAATATTGTTTCCACTCTAATAGAACTATTGGTTTTTGAGTATCGGGTTCCGATCGTGCCCGGAATGCCCCGTAGAAGTTTTGGCTGTTACTGGTTTTTTCTGGTTCTGGTGGCCTTCAGCGCAATCGCGCTCCCTTAGCGCGATTACGCTGGCTTGTGATTTCTCCTTCAGCATGATCGCGCACCTGTAGCGCGACAACGCTGGTCTGGGACTTTTCCTTAAGCGCGATCGCGCTCCTTTAGTGCTATAGCGCTGGACAGGGACCAACAGCTATATAATTCTTTGGCCTTCATCTTTACAGCTTATTTCTCACACTTTTCCCAACTCTAAACTCCAAGTTCTCCCACCAAATTGCTCCCATCAGTCCCAAAGCTTGGATAATCCATCAAATTGTTGGGAAATCTCGTTTCCTCGTTGTTGGGTAAGGTCTTCTTCCCCAAACTTTATTCTTCTCCATTGTTGCTACCACCACTTTTGTAATTCTTGAAGCTTGGAACTCCCTTGTAGAATCTTCCCTATTGAGCTTTGCATGATCATGGATTTTGAGTTCTCACTCCCGTAGCTCGTCTTCTCTTGGTGGTAAGTTTCTTTTGTTTAAATTCTCGAATTATTTCTTGAAATTCCTTCTTTAATTCTTGACTTGAGCGGGCTGTTTTGAGCCCCAATTGTTGTCCGTTTATGCTCAATTTTTTAGCATGTGCTCCCGGGATAGTAAGAAACACATGTGTGTTTTTTATTTCTAGTTTCGGGTTGCGGAGCCTATGGGCCCATTTGTGACCCAGATTTCAACCCAGCTAAAATATTAGCAATATGGGTATTGTTAGTCTTGTTTTGACGTGTAGATTTTTGTCTTGATAGTGTTTTTGCGATTTGGAGCTTTCCGGAGCAGTTCGAGCCTAAACGCCGCCATCCTCACAACTATTCGTCTGATGACAGGTAGGTTATGGCTTTCCCTACCTAGACTCTGCGTATATAGGCTATAACTGCATTAATTAACATCCTTTGGTGGGTTGTTATAGGTTGGTACCCCAGACCTTGTCTTCCTTGTTCGTCCATTTAATTCATATGTTGTTTGTAGTATTTGCGTAGTATTGTATATTACCCTTGTGGTCCTGTGCGGCCTTGAATTGACTCTGGAACATAGATGGTGGGTTATTTGGAGAATGTTCGCAAGTCCCGAACATAGAGATGATACTTTTAGGCTGGTTATGTCTGCTGAGTAGCTGCTGGGCCTGTGCAGGGTTGATAGGAGTTGTTATGAGCCATTGGGCTAACTTTATATTTGTATGTGAGTATATCATCCATGAAAAAGGTTTTCCCCTGCATGTTTTACTACAGTTTTGGTTGCGAGCCACTACAGACGATTTTCCTAAACTTGCATGGCCCCGGGGGCCCATTTTTGGTACTGTTGATGATAGAAAAGGAGATTTTTGGATGTTTTTGCACTGATTTTATTACTGGTATTAGTCTCTCCCGGGCAGAGCACCAGACTTGATTTTATTACTAATACTAGTCTCTGAAGGGCGGAGCACTAGACTTGATTTTCTATAGTTTAAGACTCGGCTACACTCCGGGCACCCTTGGAGAGGGTTACTGAGACTTTTTATCACTGATTTAGACTCGAGTATATCTCGGGTATGCTGTGACAGGGTCTTTTAAGATTACTACTACTATTTTAGACCCAGGTCGAAGCCGGGCATGTACTACAAGATTTTGAGTTTTGAGCTTTATTTGAGACTTAGCCACTGGCTTGAACCCGGAATTAATTCCGGAGGACACATTTGAGATTGAGTTTTTGTATGTGGTCAAGGGGTAGACCTCCATAGACCACTGTTGTTCCTGGTCCACAGGCTATAGCCTGATGCAGCGTGCCAGGAGGGGTGGTGTACGGCGGAGAAGAGGTACACGGGAAAGAGACTTCCATGGGTCTCGCCTTTATACGGACCCACGGGGTACCTGAGGGGGAACATACCGGTTACTATCATATCATATCTCATCATGCATTTGATTCCACCCTTGTTTCCTGTGTGTTCAGTGTACGCTCCGGTTGTATGGGCGGCCAGAGGGTTTGTTTTCACTTAATTGTGTTCCTCGGTTGTATGGGCGGCCGTTGGGACTGTATGTAGATTATATTTACTCATGTCTTTCTTTAGAGCTTGTTTTTGCATTCGGTTATTGGAGGATTAGTGATGTTTAACCTGTTGAGGCTTCGGTTGTGGGATGTCTGATTATTGAGAGGGCTAGGGAGTCCTATCTTATTGAGGCACTTTTGTGTGGCCTTCTGAGCAAGTGTGAGATTCTGGTTCTATTCTTGTTGGAAGTTGAGTGGTATCTCTTGGTTATTGTGGTCTAGTTATTTCATCCTAGGGTTGTACTTGTGAGGTGATTTCCTGGTTATGCTATCATGTGATTGGATTAGTGTTATGATTTCCTTATACTTGTTGATTCCATTTTGAGTATGTTAGACTGCTTTCCATATTTTACTTTTACTTGAGGTTACCGGTATACTGCCATTTTCTCAACTCTCTCTCTCTACTTACTTATATTGTTGTGCAAGGACTCCAGGTGCGTTCTCCTTTCCTTCACTTGTGATTCTGTGTAATTGTATCCTTTGTGCTATCATGTTTTACTTATAGCTTTTGGTTGTCTATTCTCTGTGCTATCTCCTTCCTCTTTCCTTATTGCTTTGGTGACTGCTTTCTTGCTATCTGTTACTTACTGCTTTTATATCTTATATGCGCTCAGTCGGCCAATGATGCCTACTGAGTACCCATTGTTTTGGTGCTTATACTACACTTCATGCAGATTTTATGGATATTCGAGACTAGGGTTAGCGCCTGACGGTCGAAGCTTGACCATATCTCATCTTTTGTATCTGTTACTCTTTGTACTTTCGGAGACAAACTTGTATTATATGTTGTTACTTCTAGCACTTGTACTCTCTTAGAAGCTTCTGTATTATCGATACCAAGTCTTGGGGTTGGTGTATCTCCCTTTATGTTTATATTAGGGTATTGCTTCCGCTTTGTATACCTTTACATTCTGCTTCCGCTTATTTCTGCTTGTTAGTGCATTTTGGTGAGGTAGTAGCCCTTTACTAACAATTTTAGGCTACGGGGATTGGTTTGCCTACTGGGGGGTTGTAGGTGCCATAATGACCTGAGAAATCGGGTCGTGACAACTTGGTATCAAAGCTCTAGGTTCATCGATGTCATGGTACAGAGGCAAGTGTCTAAGTAGAGTCTCGTGGATCAGTATGATAACATCTGTATCCTATCTGCGGGAGGCTACAGGGAATTGTTAGGAAACGTTTCATCTTCTTGGCTCCTTACCGTGCATTCCTGGCTTTATTGACTTCTAAGACTTTGGTTGTTCATTCGTTTTCAGATGCCTAAGACAATTTCGACAATGATTGGTGTCGAGGCTTCTGTACCTGATGCTTCAGTGCTTCCGTCAGTGCCAAGACTTTAGAGTGAGAGTTTACTGCCTCAGCTAGGGGGTGTAGGGCCAGTCTAGCCTATGATTGGATTTGTAAAGACCCCGGTTCTTCAGGACACCGTGGATAGGACTCTGAGTCCTCCGGTGAGTATTTCAGCACCTGGTTCTGCGAGTGGTGCTTCAGCTAGGGTTGAGCTTCTAGTTCTTTAGCAGGGTTATCTGTCGATATTGGAGTACGAGGCAAGATTTCATAACATGGTTAGGCGTACTGCTAGGGTTGTACCTTCAGAGTTTGATAGGGTTCAGAGTTTTGTTGTAGGTTTGATTTCACCGCTCCATTTGGCGACCGAGCACTTAGTTACAGTTGGAATGACTTTTCTTCAGGTAGTGAACCATGCTTGGGCTGTTGAGGGTTTATGGAATGAGGCTTACGAAGGTAGTGCTAAGAGACGTCATCACCAGGACAGTTCTCGAGGTTCTCAAACTCGAGGTAGAGGATTCCCACCAGAGATAGGTTCCACTGCTTCTTATCTACCAGGTCAGTTTCTGTTGCTCCACGGGTTCCATAGAGTATTGGTATATGACATGTTGAGCAGAGCAGGCGGGTTTTGGATCATATCCTTTGGGATTTGCCTTCATAGTGTGCAGGCGTGGTGGCCGACCAGGTTTTGTGAGATCTTTTCATCGGGTTTCATCTGGTAGAGGCTATTTTCGGTGTGGTGAGCATGGGCACTTTGCTAGGAATTACCCCATGATTGTGTATCCCGGTCAGCCTGGTTGCTATGATTGTGGAGAGATTGGTCACCTTTATAGAGCTTGTCCCTGGCAAGGGCCAGTTGGGCCTTCAGTTTCGACCATTCAGTCCAGAGTTAGATCTCGTCAGCTTGGTGCTCCTCTTGGTGGGCCAGAGGTAGAGGTTCCTGACATCATTGCTCCAGGTCAGGCCTTTTCTACCTTCGACTTGTGTTAGTCCTGCTCGCATTGTGATTCTTTCCTTTCTATCATCTATTTGCTTATATGCCTACCTGCTACTTATTTAGTTGTTTGGCTACCTGAATTGTAGTATCAATGTGTTGTTTTATTGGTAGTTTAATTCGTTAGTAGTGGATGGGGGTGAGTTAGCCTTGTGAGGTGTTTTACCCAGAGTTGTAGCTTGTGAGTAAGCTTTGTAGAGCTCGCTTCCTATTTGTTGTGGTTCTAGGCTTGCCTTGGGTATTCCTTTCTAGCGGTCCTAGATAGTTGTTGCCTAGGCCGTTATCTAGTATGTTTAGAGATCCGTGTGATGGTTCGGTGTATTACCAGTAGTTGTGCCAGAGATGAGATTTTGCCTTAGTTGGGAAATATTGGTTATGCTAGTGTGCATAGATCGGTTTGGCCTCTCGAGTGTTTAGAGTTAACCTTCTTTGTTGATTAGTTTAGGAGGTTGGCAGGTATGTGGATTGTTCCTATAGTCTCCTCCAGTTCCTTGTCCGTTGGGTGTTTTATTATATCCCCAGTTCCAGTTGGAACGAATCCTGATCATAGTTCTCTGGATGAGCACTTGTTGTTGGCATTGTGATTGGGTTTTGACTTTGGCACTTTCGACTAAGTGTTGACCGTAACCTTGTGATTGGGTTATATTCATAGCATATTGGGTGAGTCGGGCATCCAGACCATTCTTCTCCTGCCTTGTTAAGTTCTGACAATGTAAGTTTTGGTAGCTAAGGGAATGGCTCCAGGTTCTTACTTGAGAAAGAAATTGTAAGATTCAGTATATGCTATGGAAGGATTTTTGTTTTGTTGAAAAAGGAGGAAGAGGACTCCTTGTTTGTGTTTATGTGTCCTAGTATTGACTGAGGTGGCGATGAAGGTTTACTTTGGGATTATGTGTTGGTTATTTGATTCAGCCATCTACACATTACATTGGGTTTTCCATCGATTGGTTTGTGTTTTGGTAGCAGCGGCAGTATTGGCAACTTGCGTATTCAAGCCTAGTTGGCTTGGGTTCTTAAAGGTTCATTGGCAGCATACGAGTTTGTTTAAGGCTTTGGTTGGAAGTTTTGAAAGTTGGGGTTCAGAATCATGGCTTGACAGGTTTCATCAGATGGTTCGTGGCAGTTTCTATTTGGTTGCAGCATCCTAGTGCCGGGAGGCATTGGGTGCGGGCAACTTAGCTTCCTTACTTCAGTTTGGGATGCGGATATTGGCCTTGGACACCTAGTCCTTGGCTAACCTCTGTATTAGTTAGGATATTTCTGATGTCAACGTTGCTCTTCATGGTAAGAAGTTTCTTCCTTCTTGGTTAGACAGATGCAGTGGCATAAGTTCCAGAACCAGCAGTGATGTATTGTACGTGGTCAGGTTGTACGGGTTGAGACTATCAAGCTTATCCTTAGGTTCTAATGATGCTTTGAGGTTTATGGTCGCCTTCATTTTCCGAGGATTTGAAAGCTTGTTTAGTTAATTCTTCCGAAGTTGTTGTTTATGTGGGGTTCCAGTGTTGATTAGACATAGCCAGTATGGGCTAGCAGTTCGGTATGATATATGCTTTGAAATGGTTGGTTGTGTGCAAATCTGGTAGAGCGGTTGATTCGAGCCAAAGGAATGAGTTAAAGGTATATGCAAAAATTTCTATGCCTAGATGGTAACTTTAAACCCCAGGCACCTTTTCCTTGGCCTTCGGGGTGTTTGGACTTGGTACTCATGGCACGGTGGACTTCTTCCCGAGGTGAGCTTGGTAAGATGACTTCAGCTCAAAATGGTGTTCGAGTATTTAGAGTTGCAGCGGTATTCTCAGAGTTTGGAACTTAGCCGGTGATTTCGAGCTTTATGGTAGGCTTACCACACTCCTTGCAGAGATTGGTTTTGGTTTTTGTCTGTTGGGCATGTTGCCCTGGTTCATTCGCTTCCAGTTGACTCAGACTCGGCATGATGTAGCGGTTGGGTTTGTTCTACAGTTTAGAAGTTTCTCCGTCAACACAAGGTATTCATACATGACTCTCCTAACCTTGGTATGCGGATTTCAGTCGGATTCAAATGGGTCAATCAGTTGGGTTCAGTTAGCGAGTTTGGTGTTGGCAAAAGTGTTCTTCTGTTGCTTGATGGTCAGTCGGGTCAGGTAACTCCAGTTTTTGAGGACCTTCTATGGGTTGTTATCTTGGATAGCAAAAGTTAGTAGATTTTAGCTTTACTTTGGTAGAACTTGAGTATAAAGGGTGACTTCATTTGTGGTAGAGTATAAGCGAAGGATGTGTATTTCTGGTGTTTCAGTTGATGCTTCGATGGTGGTTGAGTGTTCGACTTGTATGCAACCTCTAGTTATAGTGTGAAAGGGTTCTGTTTAGGATAAAAGAGATTTACGGATCAACGGGTTCATAAGTTAGAGTTTTGGGTTGATGGCTCTTCTGGTAAATTTGGTTGTGGTTTTGAAGATTCGAGCTCTATGTGTGGATAGCCTTGCTTCTTTGGTTTTGGTGTTGTGTCGGCGCTTCCGATTGAGATTCTCAAAGTTCTGTTTAGGTCGGCAAATCTTTGGAGTTTTGAAGATGAGTTTGGATCTAGCTTGGCTAGTAATGGGTTTAGGCTTCGTTGCGTTTGTTGGTTCAATTGGGTGCCATCCGGCCGAGGAGGCTACCTAGGTTGTCCGAGAGAGTAGTGCAGGCTGTGTTTCCGCTGTTCTTTTAATCTCTAGTCTATCCTTCTTTCCTGACTTTCGAGAACGAAAGTATTTTTAGTAGTGGATGATGTAATGACCCTTCTGGTCATTTACACATTTTCGCCTTTCTTGTACCGTTAGAGCTTGCCTATAGCGGTTCCAAGTCATTTATGGCTTGCTGGGACCCGTAGTTTGGTGTCCGGGCCATTTGCTTGGTCTTTTTGGCCATTCCTTGTTTTAGAGCTTTTAGCTTTTGAAATTGTTGACTTCAGTCAATATTCTTGGTGAACGTGCTCAAAATCGAATTCTGACAGTTCCATTAGATTCGGAGCGTGGACTTTGGTCTAGAGGGACCTTTGGTAGGGATCCAGGAGCTTTTTAGCTTGGAATTCTCTCTCGTTCTGTGTTTTTAGGCAAGTTGGGCTGGTTTGGTTGACTTTGCTCAACCTTCGGAGAAGAGGGCCTCGGATGGGAATTCCATTAGTGCCGTTAGTTCTGGAATGCCGAGTTTGGGTTAGGTAGGTGGTTGGTTCAGGCCCTGGGTGAGCCGGGATCATTTTGGGTGTTCGGTTGGTTGTGATAAGTGTTGACTTGGGTCAACATTTCTCCGAAATGACCTCGTATGGAAGTTTCATCGATTCCGTTTACTCCGGAACGTCGTTTCCACTCTAATAGCACTATTGGTTTTTGAGTATCGGGTTCCGATCATGCCCGAAATGCCTCGTAGAAGTTTTGGCTGTTGCTGGTTTTTTATGGTTCTGGTGGCCTTCAGTGCGATCGCGCTCCCTTAGCGCGATTGCGCTTGCCTGTGATTTCTCCTTCAGCGCGATTGCGCTGGTCTGGGACTTTTCCTTCAGCGCGATCGCGCTCCTTTAGCGCAATAGTGCTAACCAGCGACCAACAACTATATAATTCTTTGGCCTTCGACTTTCCAGCTTATTTCTCACACTTTTCCCAACTCTAAACTCCAAGTTTTCCCACCAAATTGCTCCCATCAGTTCCAAAGCTTGGAGAATCCATCAAATTGTTGAGAAATCTCATTTCCTCGTTGTTGGGTAAGGTCTTCTTTCCCAAAATTTGTTCTTCTCCATTGTTGCTACCACCATTTTTGTAATTCTTGAAGCTTGGAACTCCCTTGTAGAATCTGCCCTATTGAGCTTTGCATGATCATGGATTCTGAGTTCTCACTCCTGTAGCTCGTCGTCTCGTGGTGGTAAGTTTCTTTTGTTTAAATTTCGGAATTATTTCTTGAAATTCCTTCTTTAATTCTTGACTTGAGTGGGGTGTTTTGAGCCCCAATTGCTGTCCGTTTCTGCTCAATTTTTAAGCATGTGCTCTCGGGATGGTAAGAAACACATGTGTGTTTTTTGTTTTCATTTTTGGTTTTGAGTTGCGGGGCTCACGGGCCCGTCTGTGACCCAGATTTCGACCCGGCTAAAATATTAGCAATATGGGTATTGTTAGTCTGGTTTTGACATGTAGATTTTTGTGTTGATAGTGGTTTCACAATTTGGAGCTTCCCTAAGCAATTCGAGCCTG